>KK122169.1:464783-487507 GCA_000611955.2 Stegodyphus mimosarum
TACAGTTTTAAATTTTTAAATTTTTGATAAAATTCATAAAATGAAAGAATGCTGATAAAGATAAGTCAGTATCGTTTATCATGTTTCATGGATAAAATCGGTAATGTTTTCTTCGATTAAGTCAGGGAAAGAATTTCAGAAGTTTTATTCAGAAATCTATCATTTTCTTCACTTATTGTTTCTGATAATTTACCAGCCTGAGGTATGGAGAATGAATGATTTCGGATAAAACTACATTACGCTTACCTTAATATTTTATTATTAAAGTATATTACTCACACTATAGTATATTACTATGTGGACACAATTTCGATTTTATTGCTGTCATTTAAATTTTCTACCCCTATTTAAATTGCATGGAAGAAAAAATTGTTTTGAAATTATATACCCCATGTTTATCGTACCATTTAAAGGCACTCAATAATAGATTATTTATAGTTCCACCCCTGGCAGTGCGTCTTAACCGTTGAATGCCGGAAGTTTGACTCGACTTCCAACTCAGGCGAAAGGGTGACTGCATAGTTGATTTTCGTAGTTTTCCCCCACGCTTATGAAGATTGCTAATACTTCTAAAATTTAATTAAAATAAATTTTAAAGCATTTTTAGAATAGGCCAAAATTTTTCAGCTCGTTTAACATCTTAAAAGTGGTGTTTGGTATATTTAAAATACTGAAAAGGCTAGATTATTTGAATATGATAAAGCGCACGATGGCTATCTGCTTAAGGGGGGGGTGGCTTCCTGGACGACACTCTATGGGAAAACAGATAGTATTCACAATACACATGGGGAAACTAGCCTTGCAGCCAGCCCTTAAGGTCTAACTTCTAGTATTCAATCCGCCACTAGTAGGGCGAGGGTTAAAACAGTGAAAAACGCCTAGAGTAAAGTAGCAATTGCTACTATGTAAGTAGCAATTTGAACAGGCAATCAAAACGAGTGGGTTAAGTCAGTACTCTGTAAATATATGTCGAGGGAGTGCTGAACAAGTAAATTTATCAGAGGGAAAACTTCACCAGTCGTATACGAGAGATGCCCCTCTAATAACTTCTTAATGGGCTGCACGAGATTCTTCGTGACTTTTCCTATCCTCCATGAAGTTCTCACGAGGATGTCCCTTTCTTTAGGCAGATAACTCTAATGCTATCTAAACAGCCTAATTCTATATCTTGTACTTCAGATAAAGTTAATCATTATGATCCTCAGAAATGAATAAAATCTGCAACATAACTTGACAAACGTCAAGCTTGCTGCAGTTACTGAATAAATACTACATAGTGAAAGTATCTAACAGTATTTGTTTGACAGTAGTAGTTTCTCCGACCTCTTACGGTTTTATCAGGAAGTTTCGACTGTATTCTCTTTCATGATTCTATTTTGAACGAGGATATATTAGTAGACGTTTCGATTACATACAATACGGTATTACCGGCTGTTTAGAGAAATGTGAAGACAAGAACATTTCGTTGTCGATTTGCGCGATTGTCATTTGAAAATTAAAGACAAATCTGATTTTGCTACCATTACTGCCACAAAATCAGGCATTTTTAAAGAACTGAACTGCTTGGAAATAAAAGTATTTCCACAAGGAAGTTTAGACAAGAATAATTTTTAAGATAGCACAATAAAAGACGTGATTTCCATGTTAATGATTTTTCAATGGCAAAAAAGTCTAAAAAATAAGTTTTCACGCCAATTAAGTGGTAAAGAACCAGATTTTTGAAATTTCAATCTAAAAAAGCCAATTTGGTAACCGCGATATTTGTACAACTACTTTCCAGTCGGATGTTTTCTAAAAATATCTAAACACTTAATGAAGATACATTTTTGCCAAACTTTCGTTATTGGAGAACTAAAATTACAATAGCTAAAAACTGCGCTGTAGAAAGAATGAAAGTAGATATTTATGAATATGTATACTTATGAATATTTATGAATGAAAGTAGATATTCATGAATTTCTTTTCTGATAGAATGAAAGTAGCAATTTAAGTACCATATCTTTGCATTCCTCATAACACGTTTCCCTAAATTTTTGCAAAGGTTAAACGCACAACCCAATGAAACATAATTTGAACACATTTCACTATAACTCACTTTTTTTTTCATTTAGGATAATCATTTTTATGCACTAAAAAAAAATCAACATAATCTGCAATCTATGTGAGCCATTGTCGTATTGTGCCTTCCCTCCCTTTTTTTAATAATTCTGTTATCTTCCGTTATCACTATAATCTAATATCATCATCTAATATTTTGTCCTGTATGACCATTTAACAGGAGAATATTCTTTCTTAATATCAGCAGTGTTTATGATTTCTAGAAAAATTGTTTAAACTTCGAAAAGAAACGAAAAGGCGCAAATAAGTTTCTCCCATCCGTAAAATAAATTGTCAGTTTCTGTCAAGCGTACAACTATATGCAGTATCCAGTCGTATTTAACTTGTTTCTTATCTCAATCACCTCCAAACATGAAGTAGGAGATGGCAAAAGCACCGACAGACAAAGCACATTCCAGACATAACCCGAAATTCAATCCCAGGGGTGAAAAAAGGTTCATTGAATACACAAGCAGTTAGCGGTTTTTTACTACCCTCCCCTTTATCATGACGAAAAACATTCTCCAGTATTGCCAACCTGTCAGGCTCAGCCCCTGAATCCACCCACTTCCTGCGATTCTGAAGTGGGATCGAGTATCACCATAAACGTTCGCTCAATACCGGGAGTGAAGTGTTCGGAAATTCGGAGAGAGTAAACAAAGAAGATTCGCCGAAAAGGAATTAAGAAACTTTTGGGAGAGTTCTTCACAAACATAGAAATGATACGAAAGTTTAACCTATAGCACTTAAAAGAGAAAATTTTTGTGTAAAAATATTTGCATATAATAATTAGTGGACATTCCCAATCAAACTCTTAAAAAATGATCAGTTTGTGTCTGGAAGGTTGAGTGCCTATAAAAAAATTAACAATTTTTTAATCTTCCCTTAGAGTATGCCTTGAGTTTTTAAAAGTGTTTCTTTCTTGGAAAATGAAACATTTCCCGATCTTTTCTCAGGAACCTTACATTTCATTAAATTATTCTTAACGTACATTCAATATTTCTTCAAGAAGTACCGGATGAGGATTATCCGTACATGGCGGTGTCCATGCATGCACACTCAATGTTATGTGCGAGAGTGTATAAAAAACAAACACGCGCAAATTCGATCACGGAGAAAGATTCTTCCTAGTATAGAAATCGGATATTTATCTAATTATGAAGATGTCGAGACAATAACTGAAGCTTTATGCCAAAAATTTATCGGAAGTGTCGATTGGTAAAGCGCCGACGAATGTTTCGATGGCTGTTTGACTGAACTAGGCTTTCAGTGCTAAACTCATGCGAATATCATTTCAAATGCCACACGATTAAAAGAGGTGGAGAGTAATACTGAAAATACAAGCGAAGAGTATACTGACAATTAAACATCAATCCAGCAATGACTTCAATTAAAACTCTATCGGACATCGTCGATCAAAGAGATTCGAATACAACTATAAAATAGCACTTCGAAAAATACGCAGAGGATTTCGACAAATATTTAGATGTTCTCAAAAGAACAATAAGATTATTGATCTTTTAAGAAATAAATACCATATATGAAAACTGATAGTTTGGATTATCTGTGTTTTTCAGTTATCTGCTTCCGTGGCATTAATCCGGATAATCAAGAATATACTATAGTATAGCATTTATGGTTTTGCGTATAAAGTAAAAATTTATTCTTTTCCACAGTGAAACAGTAAATGGTGCTTATAGAAGCAAAAAAGGAAAAGCATAAATAAACATCGTTGTTGGATGTTACCTCTCTAAGGCAACCGTCTTTGCATAAGACTAAAATCGTTCAAAATCGTGGCTGGTGGTCTTAGAAGGGTTTCAGAATAGCTGATGAAATAATGATTTAAAGCTAGACTGAAATTTGAAGCACTATAAGGAAAAAATTCCTGATGACAGTGTTATCTCCAGAAAAACTTATGGAACAATTATAAATGCATTTCAACAAGAGAGGGGGGAACAAATTAAATTACTGTAATAAATGGATTTCCTTATAAATGCAAGTAGGATGGGCAACTGTGTAAGATTCAACATTCACAGATAAAAGTTCCGTTCGTAAGTGCTGGCACAGCAATAAGCGCATAAAACGGTAGGACACTGAAATTTACTTATTTTTTTTACAAACGATTGTTTTTTGGTTAAGGCATGCAACTGTTATAATTTTTACTTTCTGTCAAATTTCTGCTTTTCAAACGAATAATGTCAATTCTTGAATTCATACTACCGCTTTTATAATATCCAGAAAAAAGTCTTTCTTCCCGAGAAATCTCGAAAAGAAAAAAGTTAAAACTGAGAAACGATAATCTTTTTGTAAGATTTTGTTTGCTATAAATTAAAAATATTGAAATCTGCAACAGTATTTCGCATAATTTTTATTATAACAAAATTTTTGCGGAAAGCCCTCATGAAGTCATGTCTCCCTTCAGGCAAATGTCCCTCCCGAACTTCTCTATAGTTAATTAACCCACGAAGACAAAGGATTCAATTAAATAAATTAATCCAACTATAACAGAAACACTGAAATAAATGCCTTTCACGAATTAAACAAGAGATTAAAAAGCACAATTTTTATAATTTTATATAATGCTTGCACAAACGCAATGTCTCAGGAAAATACGAAAAGATAGTGTAATGTAAATAAGAGCGCGTTTTCCTTGAGAGATTCTTCTAGAAGACATTCCTCCTCTTAGATACGTAACTCTTGTGTATTAACTGATTTTATTTCATTCAGTAAAGCAATAAACAAAACTACAAAAAAAAAAGTACAGTAAAATCCTACTTAATAGAATTTCGCTTATTTAAAAACGCTTTAGAAAAATAGCATTCAATTCCAGGGTTCGAAAATAGGTTATTTGTAATTATTTTAAATCACTGTTTTGTATTTCATTCTCACACTTTCAGAAGTTAAATTAATATTTTATATTAAATTATGATACTAATAATGTACTGATGCAAGAATTTGAAATGTGAAATAAATAGGAGATAACTTTATATTTCTGCTTGTATTAAATTTTAGATTATACTAAAAGAATTACCTAAAGTGTCTAAATTACAGATATAAAAATATTTTTCAGTACATTCCAACAGAATTAATTTTTGCTATTTCATCAAAATCCATCATTACCAAACACTGCTGATTGATGTTAACAATATTCCTGAAGAATATTTTTGAAGCTGAAAATGTTTGCTGTTATAAATGAGTTATTACGAGTTTTCCAAATTCACATTTTGCAAATTGCACTTTTTCAAATATTGATAAGCATAAACTACAGCATTTAAATTATTAATTCTCCTAAACTATGACAGTACTAATTTTTATTCATTCACTCAGCTGATTTCAAATGCTACATACAAGTGTCATAAAAATAAAATTTAAATACTTTTATAATTTCGAATCTACATTGCTTCTTTTATTACATATTTTCATTTAGTGTTATATACATTTATTCCACTTTTAATTGCTGAAATTAGTTACCACAGATTATCTGGTTTCAGTGGATTGTTATTAAAGGAATGCTCTTCAATAACCTCGCAATGAAGATGAATTCAACACTGTTTGATCAACATCGCAATGATCTAAATATACCTCATGACTGAATTCGACCACTCGGTGAATCAATGCCACGTCTAATTAACGACTGTATCACGCAAAACAGTAACCTACTTCAAACTGATAAGCCTATAAATTTTGCTAATTGGTTACGTATTATTATTTGAAATCAAAACTACTTTTTAATAAATCCTTCTCTATTTGTAAGAGAGGTTTTGTCTCATTTGAAGCACTTTTCATACGGCGTATTTTTCCCTATGGAACACTGTCTATGTTATAATGAATACTTTGTTTGTGTAAAGCAGTATATGTATAATATTTCTCGAATGCTTTGTAAGTAGATAACCTATTTATAACTATGTGCAGAAAAGAGAAATGCACATGAGGAGCGTAACAGAAATCAACTCGTAGCACAACCATGCCCACAGCTTAGAGGGTGCTTTGAAAATTCTCTTTATAAAATCAACTAATTTAACAACTTTATCAAAAACGACATCTGATTCAACAAGGAGGTATTCAAATGTTAAACTTTATGGAAACAACACTGTCTCTGAGTTTTACTGGAAGGGGGGGGGGCAACTTCCTGAAATGAGAGAAATGACGGAGTAAATTCCTACACGGATTTTCAATATACGACATGCAACAATTAGACTAATTATTTATTGGCATTTTTTCTGAAACAGTAGTTACTGCCATTAAAATATATCCTCTTAATTTATTTGCTGTGACAAAGAATTGCAAAGCAAGAAAGGGCTTCTTCAACTTCGTTGCCTTTCAGATGCCTTGCAATAACAAGATAAACAGAGAAATAAACAACACCTGCACTTTCTTGATAAAATTTGATATTTTGAATTTCAGTTATTACTGTCACTCTTAACATCACCAGAGATGTCTTGAACCGGCGTTATTCTGTCACTCAAAAAATGTGTTCATGTTCTGTATACCTAACATATTTGGACTGTAAATGCTGCAACAGTTAAAGCGGTTTCATACTACTAATAAGTAATAATAGGTCCACATGCATAATGCACCCTTACCTCCAATATGTGAAGTTTTATTTTTTATTTTTTATACATTCCTTTTTTTTTTCATCAGTTTGAAGAAATTAAGTCTTTTAGTTTGTTTCTGATTTTCCTCTAACACGTGTTAAACGTGTCTAGAAAAATTTTCCATGACTGATTAGTAGCCCCAACGAGTTCAAACGTATTTAAACATGACTGTTTTCAATCCTGATCCATATCTGATAATAAACGAACTGAAGCATTCATTTAAACTTTGGTATAGAGAAGATACAGCAGAACTCAACCAATGAACAGTACATGCAGGGTTGACAAAGTTGCCTGTTCCTGTTTGCCAGTATCGATGAGAACAGTAGCTGAATAAGGGCAAGATTACATAGATACCGCACAGTACATTTCGTGGTCGATTTGCATGATTATGGATGGCATTAAGACACGCAAACTAAACTTTATCATCCCCCTACAAACATATTGTTGCGTTTGTACGAGTTCGTGGATTTGGAGCGATTGACGACAACACTGGGCGAAGAATGAAAACACAATTTATTACCCAGTATTACTCAGGACAGCTCCAAAAACGCGTTTACAGTCGTCGAAAAACTAGAACAATCACGCCGAAACAATCAGCAACACAGCCTTCAGGCTACCAGGCTATACGGTGAAGACAGCTTCATGGCAAAGCATTAGAGTACTCCTCCCGACTCGGTTCGGTCGTTCCCGGAACTCAACGTACTCTCGAGACTCTCCGCGCTACAACTTGCGATGCACTCGACGATACATTCGATTGCCTCAACGATGCACTCTCGATGCACCAACTCTTGAACATTTAGAACCAATTATGCGATTATTAATACATAGCCTAAATTTCGTAATAATAACAATGAAAAGTGGAATATTGCCAGAATTTACTGTTTATACATGTTACATGCGTAATACTCATAAATGCTATGATATTCTTTAAAAAGTTCAAGATGCAAATATTTTAATAACAGACAATATTAAACATAATAGTTTTTCGAAAACTTAACATGAAAATTTAAAACTCAGCCGTTAAACCTTTATAGAATATTTTACAATAATTACATTTAGCCTAATTTGAAAACATTAACAATGAAAATTTATTAAATATTGTGAGAAACTGGTAATCAGATACAGCGAGTAAACCTAATTGGTAAAATGACGCAAATCGACCAGCTCAGTGTAGTGGAGTTATCATATATCGCGACGATATAAGCTTTCCTGAGAAATAGATTTCTCTCAGCACTATTTCCAACGAGAGTTTTGTAGACAAAACAGTTGCACTTGACAATGAATTGCCGGTAAGCAGCCGGGACATTTTACGAGGTCATTTCTTTCGACACGTAGATGAGGATAGCTGGCAGGTTTGATAACGGTATTCTATAAACCCTTGATTTGTCAAACATCGCAACATCTGAGACATGCCATAAAACGAAATGCAATGAAAATTAGATTTGTTTGTACTAATAGTATAATGTGACAAGCAAAAAGAAAATGGAATTTTGAACAGATAATTACTTCAAAGAACAATAATGATGAACTTCTCATAAATTATGTTTATATTTTTGTACATATTTAATTTTATTACATCAATTTCTGTTTAAATTTAAAAAAAAAATTAAACAGCTGTAATTTTAAAATAAGAAACTTTACGGTGAGCCTTTTAGCTATTTAATAATAATATATTCAAATAAGTATATATTTAAATTCGCAGATATTTTAAAGTAAAAACACTTGAAAAAAATAAAGAATTACTAGAGTAATGAAAACAAGAAAATTCACCGCTTTTAAGATTTATGAACTTTTATAACATACAACAATGAATAAAATCACTTAACACTTTTTCACAACATGCAAATAAGAATCACGGAAAAAAAAGGGGGGGAGAGAAATCTAAACGTGCAACAATTCTCTCTTAATTACAATTTAGAGAGACAAAATATGCTGAATACCGGGGGGAATGAAAATCGCAATCATCTTGCGTCTCATGACAAGGAATTGGATTAGCACCTTCTGGGCGACACAGAAAACAATGAACCTATTATCATTTTCGCCAAGAGATAGCAAAACAAAACAGGAAAAAAAAATTTCGCTCATTACTATTTATAAATTCATGAACACTTAACTGTTTTTCAGTATTTGCTAACTGAAGTAAATGCACAAAATACAAAACCCTCTCAAGACGACTGACTACCTTTAAGAGTGACCAGTATTTCTAAGTATATAAATAAATATTGTCATTGTCATCAGAATATTATTCACTCGGAGAACCATTAAGCGACTACAAAAATGTCTAATTTCTCTATCAAACTAAAATATTTATGTATCAAATAAATCAAAGACTTAAATTTCCAGTTTTTCTGCAGTAGTAGAACTTCTTTATATGGGACAAAATCAATTATTAATTTTATTCTTACTCAACGTGATATAATGTAACATACGACGGCTTCATTCGGCATTTATCTTTCAGAAAGTCTTTCAGTGATTAATTATATTTCTAAATTGTTTATATTATTTTTCCTTTAATTATATAAATGGAGATAGTTAAATTTATTATTATTTTATATCCTAATATACTGTTTATCACTCAAGTTCTTAACTAAATCTACTATATTCTTCACGTACTTTTTCCACTATAAATAACACAAATGCTTAAGTTTCTTTTCCTGAAAAAATGAGTGAAAACGCTGCTCTGGCAGAATACAGTGAATACTTATTTAAAAGTCGCATCATATATGCGTGCATAAAAATGTATCTTTAAATTTCAAAAAAGAAGGAAAACAGCTTTCGAAATATTTCAAGTCCTAGACTCTCATTCAGAAGTACAAAGGAAATATTGCAACAGAGAAAACACAACTTACTTTTAATCAATGACATACGACAAAAAAAAAAAATGCCTTACCTTTCCTATTATGGATCGTTTGACAAGTTTTTGAACTACTGCCGCCATTGCATGTAATTTTCGGCGACCATTCGAGTTCCATAGTTATGCATATGTCCATCGGCGACATGTGGATGGAGAATACGTTTCAAGCAGGCGTAAAATTGTACGGTTACTCAGGAAGCGTAGGACCTTGACGGATTGAAAGGGGTGGTAGCATTATGTGGCTATTGAGCAACTTTCTACCTTTTGTTCAAGATATGAACAAGAAAAGCAAAAGAACTTTTCCGTTCCGAGCAAAAGAAGTTTTCCGTTCCGAATACGATAAAGAAAATTTATTCATGAATACGATAAAGAAAATTACTCTGTTAACGAACGCAAAACTCATGTTTGCTATTATGTTTGTTCTTCATTACGAATTCAACACTCTCAAGGGCTGCAATCTAAAATTTCAGTTGCAGGCACTCATACCCGTTAGATATTACAAATGCTACAGAAAAAACAGTCTTTTTTAAACAACGGATTGTTTTCAGGTAGTTTTTTCATGATTTGTCTCCATACCCTTTTAAAGCAACGACAGCAAAACAAATCGCTGACGTTCTCTACATTCCAATAAATATGTGATGGTAAAAATTCTTCCTTTCAAATAACAGGTTTCTTTACGTTTCTGCAGCTTTACTTTCCGTACGATGGTTCGTTATTCTTCTTTATACCACATGATGCCAAGCAATTTTCTGTGATTCAAAACCAATCCGACTTAAATCCACAACTTGGAAAAATTAAAGAGTAAACGCTTTGTTTTCTTGTCGTTTTGTGGAAAGTCCTAAATCGTGGTATTCAACATCCATAATGCTTCTTCTCTTGTCGTATCCAAAACACAATTTCTATTCCGTAAGTTACTCTCTGATTCGAAAACTATCCAGAGTACGATCAAATAAACAGAACAGTTTAGTAATAAAACTAATTATTAAACTGATCTGATCAGTCGGAAGACTTCAGTAAATCCAAAATTCATAATTTGGTGTCTACACGGTGAGCTACATAGAATCACAGTTTTGAGACAATTTACACAGTGTTAGAGAGATTTTCACGATGGCAAAATAATGAGATAAAACCTTCTGGTCTGGAAACACACTCATGGTTTTGGTAAATGTTTCAACAAAAGCGCGATTTTAACTACTTTGAAGACACATCACCACATCTGTCATCTACGCTGAATTCGAAGTGAATGCCGGCATCAAGTCCAGGCGTAGACTAAGAACATCCACTATGCCGGTAGATTGTTCTTTTGGATAATCAGGGTCATCTTTTGTTTAGAAAGTAACGCTTCTGTAGTTGCAAACACTGCAGAAAGGAGAATAAGTCAGGAGATCGGGTCAAACTAGGCAGTACACAAATGAGTGCAGCCTACTGTGTCAACGGAACATTAAACAACGCATTCACAATCGCCGCGCGTGCCTGTGCTTAATAACGGAACGTGAAACGATCTTCTTCGAACGTTTTGTTCTATAAGTAAATGAGAACGGTTCAGAGAGGTGTGATGAAACTGCAGGCTATTATGAAATTTTAAATTAATTAAAATAGCATCACCTAAAATTCACGCCTGGCTGAATAATTCGAAAAAGATGCTGTGAAGCAGTAGATCCCATAAATTTTCTCATTGCTGTCAATGTTTACAATTTACATGCACTTTAACAAAAGCATTATTTCTGCTGCAACAAGCATTTTCAAATTCGATAACAAGGCATAGTAAAGAATATGAAAGTAGCTAATATTATCGACATCAGTTGTTTCAACTAGTATTGGCGGTTTTCACCCAGACATTTCCGTTTTACAATTTGTTATAAAATTTTAATTCGGACATTTGTAAATTTACTAAAGTGTTCGTTTTAAAGAACTACTAATTTAAAATCAGTCCCCTAGGATTAAATATTTATCTAACTGCATTCCTATTTCTCACTCAGCTGTTAAATTTTCGTTGAACACAACAACAGAAGAAGAACAAGTCCTACACCACAGTACAAGATGTTATGCATATTTACTAATTTAATTTTATTTTAGTATTTTTGTTATGAGACTGTAGAATCAGTAGCTTTTGTATACATTCTAAATATATCTCATAAATCAATTACTTGAGATTATCAATAAAAAGAACACTGGAAGAATATTTTTTTAATTCATTATTATTTTCTAAGAAAAGCAATGCTCGGAAGATGGCAACGCTCTTTATAAATATTCAGATTACAGATAAAAAATTTTTATGATAATATTACAGTCGCAAAGATCAGACTCTAGTTTTACGAAAGAAAATAATGCTCAGCCGGATAACAGGTTGCATCAGGACTAGAGGTCGATCAAAGCATTATGTACTTTCTTTTACCTCTTGTAGCCCTACTTCCTGGATAAAACATTCAATTCCTATGACACCATTAATGTTTCGTTTTCAATACATATACACTGCGAAAAAAAAAAAGGACAGTTCTCTATCTCCTGTTATATTGGGCCGATTGAGAAAATTCAAATTGCGTTTTTCATGTATCGAAAGCGCGACTTAGATGTCTATTAGATTTATATATAGCGTTGTTCTAATACAGGTATTTTGCAAAAAATCGGACTTTTTTTGGAATGACATGCCAATGTTTTTCCATATTTCAATTCTTCGACTCAAATTATGCCAAATAGTACGAGTAGTTTTTAAAAAATTAGCCCTCAAAACTTTACCTCCTCAATGTTAATTGAATTTGATATATATTTATTAATATCTCTTTTTTTTTATTAAACTTACTTGATCCCCTCTTTTACATTTAGAAATTTAGGTTCATTCTAAATAAAATTCGCCCACTTTTTATGATTTATTTTTTCAATTTATATTTTTAAATAATTTTTATAAATTTTTCGAAAAAAATTTTGATTTATAATCTATAAAATTGTATACCATCATCTTAAAGTAGATATATTTCTAAGCACACCTGCAAAAAATTACAACTTTTTATTCAAAATTTCTTAAGATATAAGTGAATTTATATATTAGCGCGCTTTGAAATCTGGCATATTTCTTAACAGCGATAATAAGACATGTGGTTTACGCACTTTGTTAAAAGTATTTGAAAGTTTGAACGATGAACGAAACCTTTTCTTCCGCTCGTCTGCAATGGAAAAAAAAGGGGTAAATAGGTTGCTATAAATTAAGAAGTTCGCCAAGTAAATTATTCTTGGCGAAAAACTGAAAAAAATACGCCAATATACAATTTTGAATTTCTCCGTAAATTTCGCACCAAATTTTACAAAATTTAATATTTAGGCATAATTTTAGTCATAGAATCGAAATATGGAAAAATGTGGCATGTTATTTCAGAAAAATCAGAATTTGTGTCAAAATACCTATGTTAGAACAACGCTATATATAAATCTAATATATATCTTCAGTCGCGCTTTCGAGACATGAAAAATGCAATTTGAATTTCGTCAATTGGTCCAGCAGACTGGGAGATATAGAACTGTCTTTTTTTTTTTTTTTTTTTTTCCGCGCGTGTACATCAAATCTACGGATTTTCGTCTCATTCGGAGAGTTCCTTCTTAGTGCATCGCTTTTTATTTGTTATATATTACAAAAAATACCCCGTTTTAATTTATAAAATAAATTAAGAGGTCTTACAGTTACACTTCGCATGAATTCATTTGAGATCGCAGAAAGTTTTTTCTAGACTGCAGAAGTCAGAGGTCTCCAAGACATAACTATCAAATTGACTTTATACAAATGACAAATTTTTTAAATCATATATTGCTTAACTAACAACAAAAAAATCCGAATAATTAAAAAATTATTATTTTTAAACAGTTAAAAAGCAAGCATTTTTGAAAACCATAATTATATAACTGTATTATTAATAGTTCCTGCTCTCAAAGACGACCGTCTTTACAAAAATCTAAAATTATCTGGAGTCATGGCTAATCGTCGTTATATACTGTTGGAGATTTCATTGTATATTACAAAATGTAAGTACAATTAGTTATCCTCCTTCCGAAGACATTGGCTCATTTAGTAATTCGTGCCGGCCCTACTTTCTATAGACTTGACAAGTATTTTTGCGGTGAATGACCTAAATGAGAGCAGCAGGTAAGAAAATTTGGAAAGAAACAAGTTATATCTTGAAGTATGCGGGGGGGAGTAGGAGTTAGCCAACATTGAACACAGTTCCAAATTAGAGTATAATTTTTCATTCTCAAAAACTTGGAAATAATAGCTTGCTGTATACCAAAAGCCTCAACGATAAAATTAACAGCTAAAGTAATAACATATTGCGAGTGTTTAAATGCAGTGGGTGCAACTTAATTTGAAGAAAGCTACATGAAACAAGTGAAAAAACACTTCAAAATACTATGCAGTACTTACTGAATTATATTCATACATATTGATCGTTTGTTTACTTGATCAATTGTCTTCCAACACCAACACTGATGAATAACAAAACAATGTACACTA
Organism: Stegodyphus mimosarum; assembly: GCA_000611955.2. NCBI lineage: Eukaryota > Metazoa > Arthropoda > Arachnida > Araneae > Eresidae > Stegodyphus > Stegodyphus mimosarum. The sequence goes on from KK122169.1 coordinate 478,828, forward strand.
GTGTGCGAAACTTAAGTCACAAATACATTTTTCAACATACAACCATAAAATTGTTGAAGATGGCCTTTTTCAATCATAACAATGAAAAGACGTCTCAGCAGAAAGGTGATGCATATGCAAATATCAGCACCATGAAATCAAAGGGTATGTCAGGGCATGTAAAACGTCAGAATTCAATGTGGGCAGTACAAGGCAAATTAAAAAGAAAAAAATGAAGGCGCATTTCCAGGCATTCTTTTGCAAGTATGATTTGTACGTGCAGTATGGCTACAAGAAAACATCAGAGCGCCTTTATACGCGGTATAATGATTTGCAAGCTTCAGGAGGGCTAGGTAGTTTGGTGTTTGTCAAAATGGTAACTAATGCAATGGTGACCGATATATTGCACTGGAGGCGAAAAGAGATCGAAATCAGACAACCGGCAACATTGCTCAGCAGTTGCTCAAGGCAACTGGACGATAGATGTCCCGAGTTTATTATGGGCGGATGATTTCATAAAGACGCCTGTTCGTCACTAACATCAGCCCATCGTTTACAGTGGGTACAGAACACAAAGACTGAACACCTCATCAAATGGAGCCACGTTCTCTTTACTGATGAAAGTCGTTTTAGTCTGACAAACATTCTCGCCGCCATTTGATATGGAGAGAGGTAGGGACACGCTTTCATCCCACTAACATTAGGTAAAGAGACCGCGGGGATGGTCCGGGCACGCTTGCATGGGAACGCATTATAACGAATGGACGGACAGAGCTCCACACTTTCGACAGAAGTTGATCGTTATTGTGATGAAAGTATCCTCCTTCATGTGCATCTTTTCCGAGGTGCCATTAGACCCGACTCTCTTTTCAAGGTCGACAATGCACCGCCACATAGGACTCATGATGTTGAGGAGCTCCTGGAAAGCGAAGAAATCTACAGAATGGGTTGACCTAGTGTACTTCCCTGATTTAAATCCGATTGAACACGTGTGGGATGCTTTACAGAGGCTTCAGGGGAACATATGTAGGATACTTTAGGAGGCACGGCCTTGTCCTCCGGAGAACACCATACATTTGAAACAGATGCTCCTTGAAAAATGGGAATTCATACCCCAAGAACTATTAGATAATATGGTGTTGAGTATTCACAGACTGTGCAAAATAAGCGCTGCACTTAAGGGAGATCATGTTTCTTACAAAGTTCTGTTATTCTCCCTCTTGGACAGACATTGTTTCGTACAAACTCCATTCTGTCAATAACGTCTTTTTCTATTCGTTTAGTACTATTTGTGTCTCAATACTTGTTTTTGCTACTATACTTTCCTCGTCCTATATGTACTACATGCCTTTGTAGTATGAATTTCATGTCTCGAGTTGACTTTTTGTGGAATTACGGCCAGAATTAGAAAAGTTACTTAAGTTTTGCACATTAGTGTAGATCTTATACATATTATTCATATCAGATATTAAAAGTGAAAAGATCTGTACCAAATGAAAGACGTAAAACATCTACAGTGCAATCAAGCAATTTAACTTTTTCTTCAAAAGATATGACTTTTCCCTTTCTTCTTAGAAGCAACTCCAGCATAACTGGATACAGTTTGTACTCGATGCACTGCGAAAGAGCATGCTTAACTACAATTACTCAGTTGGAGGTCACACAAGCGAAAATGACGAACGTCATTCGATTCATTTTAAGCAGATATTGCAAACCTAAGCTCAAAAAAATATTAACAGCACAGAAGGTAACAGTGGAGTTATTTCAACACATTTCAACCCCTGCCGAAAGCGAGAGCGAAGTTACGTCATCAACACATTGCGTTATGATAAAATCGCGTTTCGCAAAGTAAACTTTTTATGGAAAAACGGTTTAAGTTCAGTTCAGATTAAGGAATTATGCTTTATTGATACAAACCTAAATATTACTGTAATTAAAATGGAAAATGAAACAAATTTTAATTGAAAGGTTTCCTATTACTTAATAAATAGGTACAAGATGCAATTATTTTTTTAATAGCTGGTGACTTTAGCTTGGGACAATGTCTGACGCATATCATTAAGCGTTTAGCTCCAAGAGGGAAACGTTTTTCAATATCTATCATTAAGTTTTTTTACTCATTTGGGTTAATCTCCATTACAGAATCGGGTTATAGGTTACGGAGGACGTGGACGCCTGGTGTTTAACATAGGTAAACAGGCGTATGTCCCACGCCCTCCCCTATCTAGCGGCAACAATTTCCTGAAGCCCCAAGAGGCTGCGTCGGGAGTTTATTGAGACATGGAAAAGGCTGTACGTGACCAGAAAAGGGTGCTCGTGTTTTGTTTTACATATTTAGAGAGAGACTTAACAGATATGGCAAGGAAATAAAAATGTTGCATGTGATGGGTTGTTACTGGGAAGCTGGCGAGGGTTTAGCATAGCTGGCACACATCTTGGCTCATGGAGGTTAATATGTCGATGGTTTTGCAGATTTGTGTTATTGTTCCATTACAGAATCAGGCAGCTCCTGTCCCTTTTCTTGTATAATTCATTCAACATCTTGTAAGTTAAGGGGATTTATTTTCTTCATCGTCGCTGCTTTTGCCCTCGGCTGGTATAATAAACTCATCTAATTCTTCATCTGTCATTTCATGCACGTCATTCTCGTCTAATTCTTTAATTTCTCTTTCTTTCATATCTGAAAATTCTTCGCCTTCAGTTGCTTTTGCAATCTGTATGATTTCCTTGGCTTCATTTTCAATCGATGGAAATCCTTTAAAATTGTTGACAACTTCTGATCCAGAGTTGATACCAGCAAGCATTCATTGTGATGAATCCACTTGCTCCCATGCGAGTTTAACCATTTCTATGCAGTGTCTTACGTTGAATTTCTTCCAAACTGACATTACTGTGTCGTGCTTTCCTTCGTCTAGCACTTTATTTTCAGACATGTAAATATGCCTGACATAACAGGCTTTGGACATTTTTATGATTTCTTGATTCATTGGTTGGATTAAGGAAGTGGTGTTCGGTGGAAGAAAAAAAAAACCCTCTAGATTTTGATACGGGCTTCAGTATCGTGTCCTGCAGCATTATTGGGAATTAGGAGAAGTTTCCGGTTTTTCTGTTCTAAATAATGTTTGACCTTCTTTCAAAAAATGAATTTTCAAAACGTCATAAAAGAAGACTATAGCAACGTAGCCTCGCTACCATGTTATACTTGAAATGCTTGCATTGGACAAAATAAATGGAGACAATTAAGATAATTCATATACGCTAAACCGCGTTCTGCAAGTCTGCATTCGGCCAGGGTTTACTGTACAACAATACGCTCTACAATCAATGTTTTAGTTTATTAATAAATTTGTTTATACGACTTTTATTTTCACAACCGTTGGTGGCAAACTTGTACTTCAATTACAATAAAGCAAAGATTCGTCTGTTCATAGTTTTAAATTTAAAATATTAATTTTGTATAAAATACTAAATCTAAATTCGTACACGTTCCTTCGGTCCTTGCACTTATATTTAGAGAAACATTGTACTTAAAAGCACGTTGAAACATTGTAACTTTACAAAAATTAAAACACAAAAAGTTTGACTTCTGTGTGCAAGAAATTAACTAAGATATTTAATTTCAAAATTTGCGATATTTGACGTCATTCTGAATTTGGACTGAAGGGTCGGTTTAATAAATGAATTAGAATAAATCGATACCGACTCCCCCCTCCTTAAATGCTATTCAGTGATTTAATTCAATGCTGTTTTTCCTCTTCATTTATTAGGGGGGGCTTTAATTTATAATTTTGTCACATGTTGTTTGACAGAATTTCCACACAATTAATTTATAAGTTTTCGACTGCACAATGAAGATTGCATAATACATAATTTTACATACATATTTAATATTTTAATATATCTAAATATACACTGCATTCTGAAAATGAAAAATTTCAAAACTAACTTTTTCCTTTATTTTTCAACTATTATTATACTATTATTATAACTTATTATTAGAATTTGCTAAGTACAAGAGTAAAATTGAATTTTATAGCGTCAGTTTTTGTTACATATATATTTCAGTGATTTTTAACAATATTACCCTTTGGATTTTATCGAAACATTTAAAAAATAAAAGTCTTTCCTGTAACTTCTTTTTAACCTTGACTATCCCATATTTACTTTAATTCTTCTTTCAGTAATTAAGTGATTAAATTTTTACTTCACCATCAAACTTTTGTCTAGTAGACAAATATTTATATGAAAAATGCTGTTTTTATTTCTTTTCTTAACATTCCGCAGAAATTGTCATCTACAACCGCAAGGAAGACAGACAAATGAAAAAGAACGTACAATCTTTCACATCCCAAATGGTGCTTGAAATAACAGAACAAAAAACGCAAGGAATTTTGGCTTGCAAATGTTTGGTAATACAATTACTTGCATTGAATCACCATTTTGATACACTTGAATTTGAAGCACTTGAATTCTAAGTTACATTACTTTGGAAAATCACTTGGCAGATGTAAGGCACAAAAGGTATTGTCACCGATTAACAGGTGGCCCGAGAAAATGAATTTCTTCCCTGATGTTTGTAATCTCTGAGTTTCGGAATAATTGGCATGTTTCAGGAATTCCAATAAAGACTGCAATGGTATAGATAATTATGGGAGATAGCATATTTATAGAATTTCGGTAATAACATGCAATTTTTTTCATTTTTACTGAACATATACCAAAGAATCGGAAGAAGATTTATTCCTCCTTTCTTTTAAGTTACAGAATCAGTAACTAAAATTTTGAATTTATTTACTAACATTTAATGTTATGTATTTATTGATTTAATTTCGTTATATAAATCACTCAATTTCTTCTCATAGTATAAGAAATTAAGTTTTATTGTATCCTTTATATTTCTGTCCGGCACTAGTTTTCGGAAGTTAATCAGCTTAGCTTAACTTAAAACATGAATTTCACTTAATTTCGCAAATACAACACACTGTCATAAAACATGAATACCACTTCATAGCTTTCCAAATGCCTGGGTTCAGATATGTTAAGGTACAGCCTTTTCAAAACACAGTACAGGGTTACTATGCCAAGAGGCAGGAGGGAGAAACCAAAAAAATTCTGAAACTTTTCAATCAGTCTGTGAACAATTAGTAATATAGTCCATATTTTATTTATACTACTGAAAATTTTTGAAATACAGAAAATATACATAGCAGAATAAGTATTGTTGCATCCTTACGGGTTCATGGACTTTGAGCGATTGACGACAACTCTTGAAGAAAAATTAAAACACAATTTATTAGCCAGTATTACTCAAGACAAATCCAAAAACACGTTTACAGTCGTCAAAAACTACGACAAGCACGCTGAAATAATCAGCAACACAGCCTTCAGGTATCAAGCTATAACGGTGAAGACAGCTTCACGGAAAAGTACTAGAATAGGTCCCGACTCGGTTCGGTCGTTTTCGGAACTCAACGTACTCTCGAGACTACGCTACAACTCTCGATGGACTCGATAGCCTCAACGATGCACACTCTCGATGCACCAACTCGGAATACACTCGACGACCAACTCGACACTAGACTGCTACTCCGCATATAGGCAGGGTTTATATAGCTTTTGGCCTGCCTTCGAGAACATTCTGGGCCAGACCGGTAAGAATTCGTTCCACAATGTTCTCCATCCGTCTATGGCATATCACCAATTTTGTCGCCAAATGGTCGATTTCGTCACAAATATGGCAATCCTGCCTTCCCTTGCCATTTTCTGGCAATTCTAAACCCACCTTACGCGGAAGCTATCCTACCATTGAATTTATAGGAAAATTATAAAATTACGAAAAATGAGAAATTCATGAAAATGATACTTTTACAATAAAAAAAATTAATGCCCTTCTTGAGTAATTAAATAATAAATGCAGTTTTAGTCACTGAATACTCAGAAGCCAACCTACATATAAGAAGTCCGATTTCAAAATAGCAGTGAAAAAATTTTCAAATATTTTGATAATTACCAGAATGTGGCGCAATAAGACTGGATTGAATTATTTGACTACGATAAAGCTCATTCTAATTATCAGCCTAAGGGATGGGATGTTCCGTGGAATACTCTGTAACGGAAATTAGTTCACATTCACGTTACATGATATGCCATGGAGAATGAATGGAATGAAGGTGATCGCCATAAATCTCTGATTCACGAAAAAGATAAACAGTTGCAAACTACAATAAAATAAAGCATAATAAAATGAAATATCGCTACATGCATAGCTAAATACCTTTAATTAAAATAAGAAAATATTAACTATTTATCTAATTTCAACTGTAACTTACACTCCTGTTAAAAAAATGAACAACAAAGACAAAACAGAGAATAAAACAAAAATATTTAAAGGATATGCTTGAAACTGATCCACGAGATTGATGTGGCATTTCTAGACCACAAAGCAAATAATAGAGCAAAGACATACAAAAACACATGTATTACAACCATCACATTGAGAATGACCAAATGAGTCGGAAGAATGTGCAATGCAAACATCACGCTACTAACGGGTATGATACCCTCTAGCTGAAACGCATGCATGACATCGGCGATGCAAGCTGGCAGTAGGTATATTCATCGATTGCTAAGGCAGTAGCGCTCATTCTTATAGTAATGTATTTCGAAGCTCGTGAAGGGTACCTGGCCGCATACTGCGTCCCGCTATCCATCTTCCCAATTTCAGTACCCATACAGCGATAAAAGGACGCAGAAGAGGATGTAGAATTTCTTCGCGATATCGAACGCCTATGATGGAACCACCAGGAATTGTGCAAAGGTCAGTGCGACCGTTCTTTTCTATCCCAGCCAATACAACTGAACCTCCTCCTCTGTGACTGTCTCTTTCGACGATGTTTGGCGCCCACTATCGTGTTTCTGGTTCTCGCCATATAACTGCCCTTCGGCAATCGTTTTATATGTTGAGACACATCCGTAAAGAGTACGTGATCCCACTGCTCTGATGTCTAACTGCGAAGTTCATGGACCCAATTCAGCCGCGCTCTGACATGTTTGGGAACAAAGGAACACAAATCACAGGTAGTCGGGCGTACAGTCGGCCTTCATACTGTCGACGCGACACAATTTGGAGTGATATGGGCCGTTCTACCCCAGCAGAGAGATGCGACGCCAGCTGTTCTGTTTTTAGTGATCTACGGCGTCCTGCACACGGCAACAGGAAGCGATCATCTGCCGCTGTAGTAATCGTTCGGCCGTCCAAACTCACACTTCTATAAGGGTTTTGATCCCTTTGGTAACGATTCCATCGCCTACTGATGACAATGGGACGCACATTCAGCTGTCTCACGACAGTTGTCCTGCACCAACACACAGTTGTCTCTCTTGTGACAGTTGTCTTGCACCAACCTGCAACATCCTGACAGCGTTCTAACCTATTTCATCGTGCAAATGAATATTTATTTCTTCGGCTAATACTTTCCGCCGATCCCGGATTACACGGAATTATCGCAGCTTGCGAAATGACACGTAGGTGTGGTATGCCCCTTTTTATGGCGTTGTGGTGTGACTGCGGGATTGCATTTTACGCTAATTTTGGTTGCCTATATGCATTCGGCGATGCAACCTCTACCTCATACGTAAATTGTACATATTAACACCCCTTATTCACAGTCGTGCCTTTCCTTTTAGCGCTCGTTGCTTATTTTTGGAGCACGAGTGTATTTAAAACAAAAATTAACCAAATTATTCGTAATACATTTTTATGAAATAGTTTTATGCTTCGTACCATCAGTTCAAGTTCAAATAAGAATACATAGATAAGTTCAGCACTTCAGGACATGTAGCGATAACTTATTATAGAACCATAATGCAAAATGTTATAGAGGGAGACCCAATTTCGATCTTATCCAGAGAGTTCATAAAATGAGAGGTCCAGTTACAGTTCCTACATGCAAATTAAAATAGATTAAAATGTACGGGATACTGGTTTTTATGCTGTAAAGTTTCTACATTTTTTTAAATACCTTAGCTTCATAGACTTGAGTGTTCACTTTACGTGAAATCAATCAACCATTAAACAAAAAATTTTAACATAAGTTTTTTTTAAGAATGGAAGTACTATTCGAAATCAATTTATAAGAGTCTGTAATTTTGACAAGTCTTTCGATGATACTGTTCTGAAACATTATCTTAAATATACTGAAGTATACACAAATCACTATTTCACAACGAAATTATATAACACAGTTTTCATTGGAACACAGTACAGTTTATTTTTCACTTAACCGTTTCTAAACTTTGCCTTTTATTAATCTTTAAAATTTTGCGTTTTTAACACCAAATAGTATAAATGAACACAATATTTTGTAATAAAAACAAATTAATTTTTTATAAGCAATTTAAAATATACAGAATATCTACAACTTGTCTTAACTCAAAATATATAATTCCACAATCATATTCACACGAATTAAGAATTAACACCAAGGAAGGTACTTTTTTGAGTCTCATCTTATTAAATTTCTGACAAAGCTTTTTCAAAGAAAAAGGTGTATATAAATCCTTTCAGTGTTCAATGTTTCGTAAAATAAAAAAACTAATTTTTTAAAACAGCAGAACGACATCAGCATTTAAAAATTTCGTTTCCAGAAACGCGTAAACAATACAATGAACTATTTATCAGATCACTGGAACATAAAATATC
>KK122169.1:487581-530233 GCA_000611955.2 Stegodyphus mimosarum
TAGTTCGACGAACCATAGCAGCAGCTTCTGAACGGTGCAACGATTTGAGAAATTAAAATATTTTGATTATCCTTCTCGAAGCAGTGTTGGAAAGTTACAGTACCATCCTTTCTAACAACAATGGCTAAAGACATCTAAATCAATAACAATTCGCTATATTTTAATGTTTTTAATAGATAATAAAATAAATAAAATTATTAATTTTAAAATTAAAAATAATACAAATAACATATTGAAATTTGAAACTTCAGTTGAAATTTCAGACTGCAGTCCTACAACTTGTAACGTTTGCTATGAAACCTTCAAAAAGTTATTTTAAAAATTAGGAGACATAAAAATTGTAAGATTAAATAACTTTCAATTCCAGTTGAAAATTGCGGTCTGCAATGATGCTTTCAGTTTAATAGATGACACAGTTTTAAGCTCAGCGGTTCCAATAGGCTTGCTACCCAAAAATTAGAAATAAAAACAATAAACACCTACATCTGAAATCAGCTTTTTAAAAATGGCAATGAAAAATAACACGAAAAATTGTGTGTTTTATAATGTTTTTTCGTAAATGAATGCAACGTGGAGACTTGTGCCTTTATTTAAAAAAGAAAGACTTAACTATTTAAGACGTAACTGCGCATTTATTTTATTGGATCGCTTGCGCACAAAACTTAAAACACATATTTTCCTTAGATAACAATACTCTCAATTTTGAAAGATACGAAAACAAACCGAAAAAATAAAACTTCTTAAAGAAGCCTTTTCCAAATATTTAATACTAAAACCAGCGTTTTCAAATTCACTTTTTGCGCGGTTTTCAAATTTACATCTTAACTCAAACGCAAATATAACATTCATTTTTATGTTGATCACTAGTATTCAAAAGCTTGAAGAAGCAATTATAAACATATGTTGTGCATAGCTTACAGACGGCAAACAAAATATGAAAAACACTTGTATCAAATGCAGTTTGAAAAGCAGATGCCAAAGCAAATGAAAACATTCCATTTGAATTATGTTTTACTCTAACGTTATTGCAGCTTATTTATTAACTGTAAGAAACTGAATTTTTGCTAATCGAACACTAACAGTAAAATCTACGACTTTCCAAAAGTTTCCTTCTAATGACCTCAAGTATAGAAATAGTTATCAGCTATTTATAAAGGCATATCTTACTTCAGTATTTAGATATCGATACTGGCAACAATGTTTAACTCTTTAGTGTGCAGTATGCGAAAAAAAAATACTACGAACCTTGATTTCTGTATTAATAAGGCTATGTTATTGTTGGTTTTTTTCACACAAGTTTTAGATGAAGATGACTTAGTGTCACTGGAGCTAAATTTTCCCCAACATTTTGGTATACAGCAGATAATTGATAAACATGAAAAAAAATATCTAAATTTCGGAAGATGGTAAGAAGCTCTTTTACTGGGCTTGTAAATGATATATATGTAAATACATATAAAGCATAAATTCTATTCTTGAAACATATAAAGCATAAATTGTATTTTTGAAACAGAAGAATATAGGAAGAAATTCTATTCAGAAACGCTATTCTTGAAACAGAAGCTAAATTTGCAACTTTGAAGATAAAGTAGAGATACTACCAAACTTGGACACCAAACAAATGGATTTAACGTTTTAAAAGACTTAGCCAGTAGCTCAGACGATGATAATGTAACAAATTTCTCTGGCTATGTAATTATCTCGTGCAAGGGAAAATTCAAACTTCCAGAAACTGAGTTAAATTTGATGAAATATTAGAGGACGGTTGCTATTTCGAGCCTAGTTTAAGCGGATACATGAAGATGTTAATATTGATCCTGCAGACCACCGGCTAATGCCGATAAGGTCAGGCATATAATGTTGCCAGGCTTATTGCCATTTGAATTCCGGAAAAGTAGACTTTAAGGCCTGTATGAAGTGGGATGGACCACACGTTATATCGCAGCGCATTTCCGAAACAATGCACGAACTGATATAGTAATAAAAAGTTATTTATTAGTCATCGCAGGATTAGTGCAGCTTCCAACAAACGTGAGCAAGCTTTTTATCACCCTAACGACTTCCGTGAAATATTAGACAAATGGTTCGGTTTATTTGATTATAGCAAAGCACACGAGAGCTACCTGCTTCAGAAGGGTGCCTTCGTAGAGGGTTTTCTAAGGAAAATTGACTGATACCCATATTACACTTGGACACAGGTTCGTTTTGACCCTTCCAGTCCTCGTTTAGTAGGCATCAGGTATGGAATTAAAGAAGTAGGCTTTTCTATGCGAATAAAAGTTGGCAGTTATTAAATTATAAACAACTGTATCTTAAATTACCTGTTGTTTTTATTCTTTTATAATGGAATCAATTTTCTCCTATTCATGTTTTTTTTTAATTCGATTACCAACTTTTATTGTTTCCATTACGTATGATGGAAATTGCGAGGAAAGTGTTACGGAGTTATTTAAAAAACTGATAAGTTAACATCCTATTGGTCCAGATATGAAAAAAGGCAGTAGCCTCGCAATCAGTGGCGGCTCGTAATAAGCACTGTGGAACTGCAGCACCCCCTGTTTCCACTTATTATTATTTTTAATATTTAATATAATGAGCCCTTTTTTCTTTAATTCTTTCTTTATACTTCTACAATATATAATCCTTAAACTTAATGTCAGTAGCCATCCTCCAGTTTATGAAAAAGGTACGAAAGCTTTTGTATGGAACTGCGCTTCACAAGGCTGTTCTGCGCAAGCGCGCACAGAAAGCAGCACTCGAGCCAAGGAGATAAAACAGCACTGTCGCTTTTGTAGTGCCGAAATTCTGGAAACGTGATTATTTCTTGCTCCGCGCGTGTGGTATTTGGCTGTTCTGCGCATGCGCTCTTAGGAAACAGCGTACGAGGCTGAGAGGGAGATAGCACTGTCGCTTTTGCAGTGCCGAATCTGGAGTGTCGTTGGGAGCTGGTTCTTTTTTTTTACTCCGCGTGTGCTGTGTTTAAAAATCATACACCATATTCTTGGTTAGATTATTTTTCAGCTATTCTATTTGATTCATTTTTTTTCGGTTCTTTTATTTTACAAAAAACTTTAACCATGCCCTTGCATCCTCAAGTAATAGATTCTGTGACTGTAAGTGAACTTCAAGAGCTTTCGTTTTCATGCGCTTGCAATGCTTTCAATATAGAAAAATTTTCTCAGTTGTCATCCAGAGATCAAGGAGAAAATTATTGATCTCTTCACGCAGATTAAAACAAGAAGCATGGATTTCATTTTTAAATGAATAGGTAAAGCTTGAACTGTAACAACTTAAGTTAAAGTAATTAAGAAATGTTTAATTTTTCTTTTGTAAAATTTCATGGAAGTTTCAAAATAAATTTTCTTTTTATACATGTTTGTTTCCCTTTACACAGGTTTGAAACAAAGGTTAAATTTTTTTGGAACAGCACCCCCACTAATTTTAGCTACGGGCCGCCACTGCTCGCAATTAATCCAATTATACTGAGGACGACGTCCACGGCTCCCAAAATTATGCTCAGTTTGACAACAGCCAGCAAATGACCACCTGACAGCTCCAAATTTCTAAAGTTCGTTATTATGTTTTAAATAACAACCAGCTTTAGGTAAAATGTCACTTTCAGCAGATCGTTTGTAAACAAAAACTATTTTATTTTTCCAATAAATAGAAATGTCTGTAATACGAAATTTCAGATTATGCTTTATTATGTATAATTGGCCACGTGTAAAATCTCGTTTTTACACATGGCACTGTTACACACGGCACATCGCAGTGAATTTTACAGTGTGGATTTCTAAATTTATACCAACACAATATAAGACACATAACGTTTTTGTGTTAGTCTAAATGTATGTTCATCTAAAATCCCATAAAACGTTTCGCTTTCCCACCTCTATGGGTCATCTCTATTGATAATCTCTACTGATAAACCACATTAACATTAAAAAAGCCCTTCTGGGTGATTGTTAAAATCTGAGCCTCTCCAGTTTTCAGTCCAAAAGGGTCAATTTACCCAAAAGGGCTATTAATTTCGTTCGGGCATTTTGCGTTGATTCGCTATAAACGGGGAAGCACTTTTGAAATTGTTGCCACCAAATATTAGAGCCCTGTATCATATTTAAAGAAACAATGAAGAATCTGCATAAATGTATGTATGTTTCTCGCATTGTGACAAAACACGGTACCTAGAGTCTCAATCCGAATATGGGCATCTGGAAGCCCAACTGTGGAATTTGTTTTATTATCTATTTCATATTTTGTAAAGCATTTATGAGTTTTTGATTAAGAAAGTCAACGATTTCAAAGCGAGCAATAGCAACACTGTAAGGGGAAAAAGAAACATTTTAATCTTCAACGCGCGAGACTGTGTATCGGAAATTCTAAAGATATGCTCTTTTAAATATTTTGTGATAGTGCTGTTGAATCGAATTTTATGGTTTAGGGGAACATGATATTTAATAAATAAAAGTAACACACAAAACGTTAAAAAAAATCCCCTTTGGGCGTAATACAAAATCCGAAAACTTTCAGATTTTTTTCACCTTTCTTTCTTTTTTTTTTTTAATGTGCAATTTTTCTTTTAAAATTCATTGACTCTACTCCTCCCTTATATTACAGAACGCTGAATAAATTTTACTGATTTATTTAAAACACAAAATTCAATAATATTTAATATGTCTATTTATTACATGCTTTTTATTAATGTGCTAAGTTTATTTAAGCTACGAATACAGTATAACAAAGCGCAATTTTGTTGGCATGATTTTCAAGAAGTAGAACTAGTTAAAAAACGGAGGAAATATACACGAGTAAATATTATATACATGAAATGAAGACTTTGTCTTTAGCTCCACTGGCAAAATTGTACTATTAAAAAGCACTAAAATCAGGAAAATGACTATTTTTAATTTCCTTCCGTAACGTTCGTTAAAACACAAGTACTTAACCCAAGTTAAAACACAAGTTGTTTATGGAGGAGTAATTACAGCACACTCTAGTAATAAATGCAGCTGCTTCGAATACAATAATAAATATCGGATGTTTCGTAGCTTCTTTAAAAGTAGTCCTTCACTCTCGTTTCAGACTATTATCGAAAGCTTAATATCTGAGTGACAACATTAACTGGATCTTGCATTGTTTAGATATCTATACACTAAAATAAAGTGAATGCCTATGGGCTTTCTCTTTTGATTTATGCTAAACAAATAAATAAGAATTCAGGCAAACAGTGACTGAATATTTAATTTCATTTTAATTGCTGGAGAAGCTAATTCCAGATAACAAGCAAAGGCGGAAATAATAACATTTGAAACACAAATTACAATATATTCAATGAGTAGGTATTTCTCACATTTTGTTTACGATTCCTAATCGTTTAGAGAATAATTTAAATGGATTAAAATTTTGATTTAAATTTTCAGTTCAATAATCAATGCTACAAATATTACAGCAAAAATAAAACATTAGAAGCCACAATGTGTCTTATATGGCAACAAAAATAAACTTTGAGAACTACATACAATTACGTTTCCCGGAAGTTTCACCAAAACAGACTTGAAAATCTGTCTAGTATTTACGCTTTACTAAAAGAAGATAAATTCCTCTACTCATGCATCCTTTTCACAGATAAAAACAACCGAGATGTTATTTTACCTTTGCAATCAATTTCAAAGAGCGCAACTAAAGCATACGCCTGCAAAATATTCACATGAAAGCAATATCGAGTATTTTCGACATGGAAGATCTCGACGATTCATTCTGAGAACAAAGATAGGTTGCTACCGATCTATAAAGAAGAAAGTCTCTGTAATAACTCAGTCATTACTATAGCTGTCGTCACCAAACTTTCTACAATTCTTTTTTTGGGTCTTGGAAAAGGTCGACGTCCACTTTTTTCCAAAAAAAGTAGCTAAAATCAGAGATATTAATTAGAAACTCGGAAAAACGATCATTTTCGCCCTGATTTTTCCGCGTGGCAACAGTCTCGCAAGCCGGAGACAAAAATCTGCTTTATTTCGAAAGTTGTTGCCACTGCTCGCTTTGAACTCCTACAGTTTGCTAAATTCGTGGGAAGTCATTTCAGCTATTCCCATCTTCGTACGACTTTAATCAGCCGAAATTTTAATTAAAAAATCTGAAAGCGCTAATTTTCTCATACACTTTTCCGAGTGGCAACAGTGTCGCGAGTTGGAGATAAAAATGCTCCATTTCGAAGACTGTTGCGTTGCTCTCTTTCAAATCGTACAGTTTGTTTGTTAATCAAATATTTGTAAATTTCACAAAATCTATACATGTTACATCCGTTTCTGTGTGTGTTTGTTCACATTATTGATTTCTGATCCATTATGATCCATTTTTGCCACATATAATCGACTAAAATTGAATATAGGTGAAATATTGGCTGAAACTTGAGCTTTTACGACCATTTGATTAGAAAGACGAAAATCATTAAAAACGGCTTGCCATTGTTGCTGATATAATGAAAGAGAATTAATTTATTTTTCTATCGAAATTTTTTATGTGGGTTCCATATCGCATCCGACTGAAAAATGTATGACTATGAATCGTATTTTTTGCATCGTTATTAGAGAAGGATTACAGCGGTATCGTTCTCTCTGTTGTTAGATGTCATCACTCTCAATCTAACTTAACTGGCATCGGGTACTTCCGCTAGTAGGTTATAAATTTCCAAATTACAGGTCAGAAAATGGCTCAGTTTCGCGAATGACAGGCACAATCCTCAAAATTCTGTAACACGTTGTATGCTTCTCTAATAATTAGAATTCATGAATAAAGCCCACGTGCCTCGAATTCCGTTTGGAGATCTTTCTGGAATCTTTAATTTACAGTTATATCTGCTAGCTTCAGTTTATAATGGTAAATAACTTGGTTTGAATGTAGAGTAAAATCTCGCTCAGCCTATACAGTGAAATTAAATCTAAGCTCTGAAGTTAATTACTTTCAATTTTTGTTTAATGAACTTTTTTCGTTTCTCATTACTCAAGTTAAACATCAATTTTATAATGTAAACAAGTTACAGCTTCCTATTTTTTATATAAAATACTGTGCTATGATGACTTCTAAGTATATATACACACTGATGGATCATGTCAACTAAACTTTGAGCAATATTCAAAGATTTCTCTAAAAGTGTATAAATTAACTTTCAACGTAAGCATCAACGATTTCAGTAAATTAAAAAAGCTATTGCCACACACATTTTTGCGCAAATTTTTCCCTTCTGTGAAAAAATCGGTTTTCGTTTGTTAGTTTGCGTTGTTTGTTTTTCTAGATCATAGAAGAAAAATTTCTAAATACCTCTTATCTGAGTCTCTCCATAAAAATTTACAGATGAATGTCGCTTCTTTAGGCAATAAAAAAAAAAAAAGAAATAATAATAACAGTTAAAATGGACATTTAGAAGTTTATTTTATTCTAAATGCGTTTCAAAATTAATATATTGTCGAAATTGATGTGCGCAAAAATAAAGACATTTTTTTTAATGAAAATAATACCGACATGGATTAGCGGGGGAAAAAGTGTTATCCGAAATTGCTCCGCTCTTTTAGTTAGGATAAACTCCTTTTGTTAGATTTCAATTACAATTTTAGTTTATAAATATTTTTTATGATTAGTAGTTTCAACCATGAGTAAGCAATTAAATAACGGTGTACAGCAAAGAACAAAATATATATATATGTTGAGGTATAGCTATCATTTTACATGAACGGCCTTACCTTTTTCTGCCGCCTTATCAAGAAGTCATAAATTTAAATGGGATACGAAAATATTCGTACAACTTATGTGCCCATGTTTCCCGTCTGCACTAGCAACCTTTCTGCACCTTCAGAGTCCATCATTAACCATAAAACATTGACAATCTGTCTAGTTCATCATTAATCTTTGAGGACCATCACTGATCACCTAGACTTGAGAACCGAGGCTAGAACGCAGAAATTTACGATTCCAAAGCCATTATTAACAAAGCAAAAACCTTCAAAGTACTTAAACGACTGCCAAACATGCTATAAATGTTGCTATAGGAGAAATCAAGGAAGATCGGAAAAGGAATTACTTTTTCCATCAACGAAGTGTGAAGTTAGATTGAGATTTGCTGGTTAATCCATTCTCAAATCTTTGCGAACTTATTTCCTTCTCCAAAAAAAAAACCGTATAGCACATGAAGAAATTTCACTGACCATTATTTAACCGCTTTTGTCATCCTCAGCCACCCGTAAAGCGCAGGGACATCAAGATTCATAAAAAATTCGTCATTTATTTTAAATATACATTAAGAACACTTTACGCAGTGGAGATTAAAAAAAAAGTATTTACATCACGTGTTGCAGCGAGATCAACAGCGTCACCAGAAAATAGCCAAGAAACTGGAGGAATACCACACAATGTATTTTGTTTCCAAACGCTAAGAACAATTCAAGTAGTAACTAGAATTAGAAAAAAGTACACTGGGTCAAGATTCAGAGCTATTTTTCGCTAAATGCCATCTTTGTTTCAATCCAGGAAGTAGCTGGATATATGGTGCGAGTTCCGGCAAAGGCTTTTTTTTACATACTCTGTTTGTACTACAACTTGCTCCAAAGGCTTTTTTTTTACATACTCTGTTTGTACTACAACTTGCTCCAGCGCACAGAAAAGAATTTTTCTATTCATTCAACGGGACCCACCCTTGCACGATATAGTGTCTGCTTTTAGGATTCTCATCGGGCTTCGAAACGGATACGTATCTGAGTTCATTGTTTAAGCATCATCAAGATTTAACACTTCAGCGGCAATTCATTCTACATTCCCGCCAATAGGGTTTGTTGATGTTTCGATTACTTCCAATTATATTTATTTGCTATTCGTATCATTTTCATGTTTTTTCAAATTATAATGGATATCTGTTGTCCTTTTTCCCTCTTAATTATTTGATTTGTTTATTTATTAATAAATAACTGAATTTATGAAATAATCTGATATAATGTGTCGTGTAATTAATAACAACATCGGCTAAAGGTTGACTAGATTAAACCAATGAATACTAATACTTCGTCTCAAGTTTGGTTAACGGCGAACGGATTAGTTACAGGTGGCCCCCGATTTTTACACATAATTGGTTCCTGAAAATGCGTACGCATGTTGAATATTCGAAAGGAGAGGGATGTAAAAAAGACATTAAAAACTGTATTTTAAAGTATTTGTTTATTACTCACATAGTTAGTTTATTAATATACATAATTTAAATTAACGAGGCGTATTTAAGCGTTTTTGTCAACAGTTAATGGAACAATTTTTTTTTATTATTATGAGTTCTATAACATGCTGTGTCTTTCTCAGTCGCCGATGTACTTGATATACATACACTCACGTTTGTGAAAATTGCAACACCAAGAAGGAATCGTCATAATTGAATGCAATTTAATACACAGTTGAGTGGTAGTGGTACAAATAAATGATTAAATGTTCAAAGCAAACAAACAAGAACAAGAGATCAGAATCAGTATTTTGTGTGGCCACCACGCGCCGCAATAAGTGCTGCTACACGACGTGGCATGGAGTCAAACAAAGTTTGAATGTCTGACTGAGGAAGAGCATTCCATATCGTTTGTACGCGTACCCAAAGTTCGTCTGCAGACGCAACAGGACGAGGATCACGAGCAAGACGCCGACCAATGACATCCCACACATGTTCAATTGGCGACATATCCGGGGAACACGCAGGCCAAGGAAGAAGCTGTACCTGCTGCGCTGCAAAGAAGGATTTAACAATCCGAGCAGTATGAGGGCGGGCATTGTCCTGTTGAAATACAGCGCCTGGCAAGCTTTGAAGGAAGGGAACAGCTTCGGGCTGTAGAACTTCACGGATATACCGGTTGCTGTTCAGATTGCCCACAATTCGTAGCAATTGAGATCGTCTATGATATGCTATGGCGCCCCAGACCATAACTCCGGGTGTTCGTCCACTGTGGCGTTCGATAATGCACTCCGGAAGGTGGCGTTCACCGGCATAGCGTCTGACACGAATGCGGCCATCATGGTACCACAAATTAAAGCGGGATTCGTCAGAAAACACGACATGCTGCCAATCAGCACGCCAGTCTCTATGCTGATTGGCCCATTGTAGCCGCAGGCGGCGATGGTCGTGCGTTAGGGGGATCCTGTATAAAGGAGTCCGTGCGCGCAGTCCACACTGCAGCAGACGTCTACGAATTGATGAAGCACACAATGAAACACCTGTAGCTATTGACCACAGTGCTGCCAATTGTCTAGAGGAAGCTGTACGGTCCGTCCGCGCCATGCGGACCAGGTGTCTATCATCGCGAGCTGACGTCACATTTCGGGGTCCACTCCCGGATTTCCGAGTTGTCCGACACTCGTCCGTCCACTGCTTCCAAACGCGCATCACTGTGCTGCTGTTACGCTGCACACGAGAGGCTACTGCACGATACGACAATCCAGCTTCACGAAGGCCGATGATTCTCCCTCGTTCAAACTCTGTAAGTTGTTCAAATCTCGCTCTCTTTCGTCGACGAGGCATAAGTACAGATTGAGTTAACGTTTACCACTAGCAGATAACCACCGATAACCATACACGCCTCGCTACAGCCGTCTATTTATTCGGATCCATCAGCCGTTCAGAGGGCGCTGCTCAGCATACGCATGCGCTACGGATTTGCAATTCTAATCATTTGCATATCATGCGCTACTTTGCATTTCCTGAAAATTTCAGCTCACTCGCGTAAGTCCTTCATGGTGTTGCAATTTTCACAAACGTGAGTGTATATTCTCCATTGGTATATGTTCTCCATTGGGATCACATTCTTCCATGGTACTCAAAAATTTATTAAAAATGTGTGAAAGAAAAAATGGTTGGAAGAAAAAATGTAGACATCAGTAGAATTTATTTATTAATTTATTTCCTCCCAAACATTAAACATTAAACCTTACGTAATTACATCTCTTCTGCCCTTTCAGTTTTGTCCTTGGAAGAAAATGACAACGAAATACTGCGCAGACATATCAAAATCCATAGGGCGAAAATGTTCATTGGATTCATAATAGCTGACATTTAGTGGCCTGGTATAAAACACGACGAATGAATTTCGAAAAATTTTACTAAGTTGAAAGAATTAAGTGTTAGGTTTGCTTTAAACCTTTTCCGCTGGATTATATAATTTTTTTAGTGTTTACATTTAGCCATTTAATTCAGCCAGCAAAGCATAGAAAATTCACATCGACGGGGTCTGCCAGTGCCTAACATTAAGTAGCAGATTTTAAATCTTTATACTAAATTTCTTTGATCCTTATTTAATATCCAGAACGGGCGGTATGTCCCAGCCCCCAGGAAAATGTTAATGCACTTTTTCAATGATAATCTTTAGACGCGATAAGACGGAGCAAATATTACTTACGATCAAGGATTCCCAACATTCGTCTTTCATTGAGCCCTTTGAAACAAGTTTTATTCATCGATCTCCTTACATTTTTCTATAAACAGAGGATGTTTACTCATTTTTGTAACGATTTTGCATAGATTTATATATAAACAAACCTTACAAATTTATTTTCAAATATATTCAGTCTGATAACTCTTTTGTTGAACTATCATATTACATCTTGATTTCCAAGATAAAAGTCCCTTTCTTAAACTATTAAGGTTGATTTTATTCCACTCCTCCTTCACAATCTTCCAGAATCCAATCCAATGTTTTGTGATGCTGCTTGTAAAGAGCTTGTTTTAAAAGTGCAGACGCACAATAATCCACAGGAGACACAACAGGGGACTTGGATGAGAAGCATTTAAAGGAAATAACTTCAATTTCAGTTACATTTCTCTCTCTCTCTCTTTTTTTTTTTTTTTTTCTTTTCCAAAAAAGAGAGCAATAGATTTAGAGGTATGGCTTGGAGCCTTATCCTGATAGAACTTAACACAGTAAAGATTGTTTGGATAAAGAGATGGAATTTCTTCGTTAAAGATTGGTGTTAAAACATATTTCTGATAGCAATCCGAATTAATTTTGACAATTTTTTCTACTTTATATATTTTAAGTTTTCTCTGAACCAGTATATTAAGTCTTTTTGTCATCTTTTTCGGTAGTAAATCGATCTTTTTCTAATGCAATCAAATAAGTTTATGAAAGCCTCATTACTTTTAACTACATATTTCCATTTTTCACCAGCCAAATAATTTTCATACAGCAATCTGCACATTGTCTTACGCTGAGAAACATGTTTCGGCGTTAGGTGATGAACATCATGCTTTTTGTTTTCATTAGCTCTAAATCAATTTTTATAATCCTGTTCACAGCCCCTAGAGAGATATTTAAAGATTTTGCAACAGCTCTTTAGGGGAGACTGGATTTTTCTAAGAGCTGTACGTACCTTTGTTGGGCATGCATTTTGTTGCCTTTTTCCCAGGCAGATGTAAACTTTGACGTTTCTTTCCTTTCTATTAATTATGTCACGTGTGGAAATATTAAAACCATGTTTTTCACAATTAAAACCATGTTTTTCACAATTAAAACCATGTTTTTCCCATCTGCTTTTAATAATTGAATAAGAGTATTTTTCTCCGGACAGCGCAAAAATGTAACCTTCGATCCACTGTTAATTTTTCAGCGACATTTTAAAGAAAAGAATATTTTTAATGTTGCAGATGATAATTAAACCTTGTTCTGGTTGGATGCCAGTCACGTTTGTATTTTAAAATTAATACTTAAATGCATGGAGAAAATCAATATCGTTAGAAAAATGTGTGAACACCCTCCGTACCATGCAACTTACAGCAAAATCATAATACAAATAATTACATATAAATAAATTACGAACAATAATTAAACTAAGAATATGGACAAAAGTTTTGAAAAAGAATTATTTATTACATTCATGGTCTAAAATTTTTTGCATAAGTATTTTTAATTTTATAAATAAGCAAGTTCTCAGAAACAAAATCACAGATTCTAATTGCGCAGTACTTCAAATTTAATTAATGTGATGACTGTGCTTGATGTATTCAAGAAGGTTTTTAACATCTGGCACAAAATTGCTTCAAGTAATTTTTACCTAACCTAGTATCAAATTATTCAACCTTCGTTTTCTGTTATAAATTATTGACCTGACTAAAGACCGCTTCTACTACGTAAAAAGAAGTCATTAATTTTGATTACGTGAGAACTTTCACTTTGGAATACTTCTCTCAGATGACTCAATTTCACTTAGTGTGTTTTGAATAAGGCTTGTTTTTGAACATTCTCCTTCAGTGCAATCAACTCGTCTGGTATAATATAATAATTATAATACAACAATATATTAATAGTTAAGATGCAGTTCAGCGGTTCTATGAGTCATGCTAGAACATTTAAATATTCAATGACTTAAAAACGAACATTAAAATCATCTTTTAAATTTGGCAACCAGATTATATATTACAATATATCTAGGCAAATCTAGGTATTTAGATTATATATTACAACATATCTTCTGAGGAAATGTCGATATGATTAAGTTAATTTTAGAATAAAAACCGTACATAACCATCATATAGCTTTATAGCAATAAACAGATATACACTGGTGTGCAAAAATTAAGGACGAGACGGTTTTTTCAATATAACTTTGTACAAAAGCTTTCCAAATCAACACATTTAATACCGTAAGATCCCCAATACGTAAGGACATGAGTAATGTAAGCAACATTTACTGGAAGAGAAATCAGAGGGATAAAAAGAAGCTTTATTGAAAAAGTAGCATGGAGCGCAATGGGACTGAAGGCCGAAACATCCCTGTGATGGGTGTCCAGCAAGAAACATCCGGTCTTTAATAGGGGATATGATCTCCTCTGACTGCTAGGCAGGTTTCACATCATTTGTGCATGCTGGATATGTGGTTGTTAATGAGCTGTTGAGACACTGCTGTTCGTTCCTCTTGTAGCACCAATCGCAGTTTCGGAATCGTTACTGGCGATAAGTTACGTGCTGCCACGGGTCTCCCTAGTAAGTTCCGTACATGCTTGACGGGATTTAGATCCAGAGACCTTGCCGACCAATCCATGTGTTCAATATCTTCACTCTCCAACAGCTCTTCGACAGTAACTGTGCGATGAGGTGGAGCGTTGTCGTCCATGAAGAGGAACTGAGGACCCATAGCCCTTGTGAAAAGACGCATGTAAGGAAGAAGAACCTCGTTACAATAGCAGTCCCAGGTGACGAACCTCCTTGGGAGATATGAAGGTCGGTCCGGCTACCAAGCATTATGTCTGCTCGAACGAGAACTCCGCGACCTCCAAAACAGTCCCTTTTGATGATGTTGAAGGGGTTATTGCGTGTTCCCCGCTCTGTCCAGATGTGTATGTGTCTAGAATCGCAACTCAGACTAAATCTGCTCTCATCTGTAAAGAGTACTCGTCCCCATTCATTGTCTCTCCAATTCCGGTGTTCCCGGCACCACAGAGAACGCCTTCTCCGATGGGCAGGCGTTAGAGGTACACACCGTACAGGGCGTCGTGCAAACAGACCACCACCGTGCAGTCTTCTGGCCACGGTAAAACGCGATATCGGTCGTCCAGTCGCCTGTGTCGTGTGTCTAGCGATTTCTCCCGCTGTCTGCCGCCTGTTTCTTCTGGCCTGTAAGGCAATATACCGGTCATCTGCGGGTGTGGTTCCTCGTGGACGACCACTACTAAACCCCCGGATAGCTGTTCCTGTAGTTTGAAATTGTCTCCAAAATCGTGAAACGATGCTGTGAGCAATTCCGAACTCTGCAGCCACACTTGTCACACTGCGGCCTTCCTCCAACTTCCCAATGATTCGACCTCGGGTAAAAGCATCCAGATGTCGTCTAACAGATTGATTATTCGCCATTTCTCGCTGAGGCAGCAACTCGGTGTGATTTTAACTGCTATACGGAGTGCAATCTCTTTGCCTGATCTTACATCGACAACATGCGTTTTACTACTCAGACACTCCCCCATTACGTCTACCTGCATATCTGCGCATGTGCTACCGTACATCACCTTACTTAATCTCCTGATTGGTCTTTCTGTCCGCTCTGCCTCTTCGTTCAACTGATATGCTAATTTTTGGACTTCGTCCTTAATTTTTGCACACCAGTGTACATATACATACTAACTGTTATGATTTTGAGAATTTGTATACTACACAAGCCTTACAAGAAATCTATATTAATCTATTACAACTTCCAAACTTATTCCCAAAAATGTTTTCAATAATTGCAATAGATAAATGAAGTATTTACCTCAAATGCACATTATTTAACAACTATGTTAAATTTAATAATAACATTTTAAACAAATAAATAGAATTCCTATGGGAACGAAATTCTCGACGTAAGTTTCTTACTTGTACTCGTTTACTAAAGAATTTTAGTTTCAACAATCTCTTGACCAAGCAAGTTAAAATCTTTCTGCAAAGAGAGCTACAGGTATACTGATGATAAATAATTATGATGACGTAAAAAATCGGAATCTGTCCGCCTTGCTTAAAAATTAATAAAACTAATAAAAATCAACAAGAAATAGAATAACTGGATCTTCATGTCATTAATTATACAACTAAACATTTTGATAAAAGAAAAAATCTTTAAATTTTCTACAATTAACTGGAAATTCAATCTCTCTAGGAAAGTCACCGGTAACATAATGCTCAACCAAATTAATAAATTAAAAAAAAATCAGTATAGGTGCTGACGACTTAAAGGAGCACGTTGTTTTACTTTAACTACTTAAAAAAGAAAATACTCACACATTTTATTGATTAATTTCTTAAGCTGGAGTTAAATATCAGATATAATCTTTAAACTAACAGGTAATGATTAGCTTATCAGAAAGCATAGAGGAGAATAAGAAATGATGTCCTGAATGCTTTGAAGATATTTGTATATCTCGTAATTAATAAAATATTTCTGTAAGTGTTCCAGCAATTACCCTTTAAGATTGTAAGGTTTTTCCTAATTTTAGTAACAGTTATTTTATATTATGCATCTTATCTATCTATTCTAATTTCAGCTTACAATTTCCTACCAGAATGTAATTTCAGAAACGCAGTTAATGCAAATGAGTTAAAAGTATTATTTAAGTCGATGTTTCACCGACCTGAGAGAGAGAGAGAGAGTGATTTTTCTGACTAGCGAGCCTTTGCCTTTTCGCTACGTTCTCTATTAGTTACTACGCTCGGACGTACTTTAGGCCCTTGCTTGGCTTCGCCGATTTAACTAATATTTAGGGGCCAACTACTCAGAAACCTGATAGCTTCGGCTATACCTTTCAGATAGCTTTAGTTAAGCTTGGTTTAGTTTAAATTCATAATTATTTAAGTTCAAGCCCAAGTGGAAGCTTTGCTGTATACTCCGAGTTAGGAGTTGATTGTAATTATTCTGAGAAATAAAGGGTCCCTTCTTACGTGTTTGTTCTCACACTTAGGCTATTATTCGCTTGTTAGTGTTCGTGGGGTTCTAAGATTGAACAATGGAATTAAATAAGTAAAACCCCACAATATGCTGAAAAGAAAAAAAAATTCATTGACTTTCAGCCAGAATTAATTATAAAATTATCATTTTTACTCGGCAATTCTTAATGCAGTTCTTACCATTCAGTTTTTTATATTATTTTCTGTTGTCATTTTTTGCTGAATTGCTACACTGGAAGGAAATTCGGGTTTTCGCTTATTATGCCAACCATTCGGTGCTGTATATTCGGCATCGACCCCTTGATGATCAATGAATCTCTTTAGAATTTCATCGATCCCATTGGGGATTGCTGTTTAAATACTTGTGCCATTGATGGCAAGTCACAAATGGTGATTACACATCCGTAATATTTATTTATTTTGCAAGCAGTGCGCTATGTTAAAAGTAAAATTAACGTTAATTAAACGTTAATTAAATCTTACGTTAATGAAACGTCCAACGTTAATTAAAATTGATGCGTTAAAGTAAACTGAACATAGCATACTTGGAAAAATAGAAAATAAAAATATTAACAATGATTTCAATTTTTTTACGTATATAGCTTGTAAATGTCCTTTTCATAATAATTATTATATTCAATCTTTCACTTCCTTAGAATGAAGTCCGAAATCAATTTTCATTTCATTGCGTTAATCAACAGTACTAAAATGCTAAAGAAAATGAAATCCTTTTGGCTTATACAATCCTATAAAAGTATCTGGGGATAATTTACGGATTATTTCTGGTCACTTTATGTAATCCCGTCGCAACAGGTTTATCTAAATATATCAGAATACGAATGTACTCGATTAAGGTAAATGCGTTTTTGAATAATATTGAATTGCATATTTAAATCGTAATAAGCACGGATCTTTTTATAAGTGCAAATAATGCTATATGTTGGTAGCTTAATCGAATGAGGAAGACTCCTAATTGAAGAAAACTTTTATAAATCTCTACCATTATACGTTAGAAACCGCTGAAAGAATATTTTTGTTTAATATTAAATAGAAAACCTATACTGATACTTAATAAATTTTGTGAATGATTCGCGAAGCGATCTAAGAGTGAGCACGAAAATTTTTAATTTGTACATTTAATTATAAATAGTTAATTGATAATCATATGATTGCATTTACTCTTATTTCCTTATTGATTATTTTCTTTTTTCTCTCCTCTTCTTCGCCCTCCTAAAACTCTTTGCACTATCTGTATGTAATCACAATAAACTGCAAGCACAAGCGCGTCAGCCATGATGCTAAAATACTGTTTGGTATAAAGGTAATAAAAAAAGGTTTGCTGTACATTATTCACTCAAAAAATCAAAATCTGCCGTACGAAGAAAGCAGTATTTCTCTACTAGAAATTTAAAGAAAACCCAGAAGTTTAACTTAATTCGAAAGCTTTCTAAATCCACCCAATTATTTATTTTCAATAATATTTCGGTAGTATATTCTGTAATCATTATGTTGAGTTTCGTAGAAATCAAACCATAGTCTTTTACGTAGTTCATTTTTTTGAACAAGAACAGAAAGTTTTCAGCTAGTGGCTTAAAAATTTAGACACACTTTTCTTGGGCGCAATTCATTCGCATCATCATTGAAAATTAAAACTAAGAAAGTTCTCAGTTGTTTTCAGCAAAAAACTGTGCATAATATATTAAAATTTTCAAAACTAAAATTTTTTTGTGTTCGGCGCACGCTCATTTCATTTTTTAGTACAACGAAAGCCAATCTAAAGGAAAACCAAGCTGAAATTCATTGACTTATGAATGAAAATCCAATCGTCCATTTCATTAGTTATTTACTATTTTCATAGGTACCGCACTCCCAGGCTAACTATAACGAAAACAACATGAGAAGGTCATATACCAGAGCCCGTGAACTCAAGACTTAAACTTTACAAAGAAGAGCTTATTAAGTTTTGTATTCTAACACCGTCTATCACGGCTGAAATCTGACTGTAGTTTCAATAGAAGAATGCTACTCTGAAATCGTAAACGCTGGACAAATTTGAAATCCTTCAGCTGTGTCTCTTGAAGGTGGAAAAATGTTACTGATAGAACATATTTACTCTTCCATTTTATTAAAAATAAATTGATTGTTCTTTGTTTACTGTGTAATATCCTAGCTAAATTAGTAGTTCTTGAAAGCTGGAATACTCAAGAACTACGCAGCGAATTATCACAGAGTTCTCGTACGTAAAATGACAAATCCGAGGAAGGGTTAAGTTTACCTTTTATTCTAACTCAAAATAATTAACAGATGGCCCCTTTTCGGGCTTACAATAAGCTTCCACTTGGGTTTTATCTTAAGACAGTAAAAAAGACATTAACACTAACTAAACTAAAACCAGGTCTCCTGCAATCCCGAAAACGCATTCTGGTAGGGAATCGTAGGTGGGAAACAAGAAGGTAAAGGCAAGGCTTGTTCCAAAATAAAACTATCAGAAAATTAAAATAAACCTCTACAACTGAGAGAAGGTAATTATAGTTAATAATCTAGGACAGGGGTCCAAAACCTATTTGTCCCCCAACAGCCCATTCTAGAATACCTGTTGGACGGTGGGCATCATTTACTTTTTCAAATGAATTCATAGTTGGATAGAGTTGCATCAGTTACTTTTTCAAGTGAATTCATAGTTGGATAGAGTTATCGATACATGCACATAAAAAAAAGATTTAAAATTAAAAAAAAAATCTGAAAGGTTTCAGATTTTAAATTACATCCAAAGGGACGTTTTTTAACGTTTTATGTGTTACCTTTATTTATTAAATATCATGTTCTTCGCACTTAAATCATAAAATTCAGTTCAACAGCAATATCGCAAAATAATTTTAAAATGAGTCTATCTTTAGAATTTCCGATACACAGTTCCGCGCGCTTTAGATAAAAAGGTTTTTTTCCCCTCCGTAGAGTGTTGCCATTGCTCTCTTTTAAATCGTTTGAGTTTATGCATCAAAAATTCGTAAAAGTTTTACAATATGAAATAGATAATAAAACAAATTCCAAATTTGGGCTTCCAGATGCGTATATTCGGGTGAAAACCTACGTTATTCAAAATTGGATGGCTCTAGGTAGCGTTGTTTTATCACATTTGGAGAAATACATATACATTTATGCAGATTCTTCATTATTTAATTTCTTTAAATATAATACAGGGCTGCAATATTTTGCGGCAACAGTTTGAAAAGTGATTCAGACTTTTAATGTTTCCGACGCAAAATCGCAAAACGAAAACAATAGTCTTTCAGGGACAAAGCCCCTCTGCACTAAAAAAGAGAGAGAGATCGGTCGCATTTCGCTTTGTGCAAGTATCTGTGTTGAACGCAATTTCTATTTTATTAAAAATGAGAAAACTTTCACATAGTATTTCATTGACATTAAAACATTTTTATTGCGATCACCCAGCGGCGTGCACACGTTAAACGATCGGTGAGCGCCATGCTGCCCGCGGGCATTGGGGTTAGGAACCTCTCATCTAAGAATTACCATATTTCTATTGTGTAATCGTTTCGCACAATTTTCTAAATAATGCAGGGATGCTAAATATTTCTTCAAAGTATATCATAACTGACACATTTTAAAATGATTTAAAGTCTCTTGTCTTACAATGTTCATTCGATCGGTATTAGGACAATGCCAGGCATTTGCCTACAATGAAAAACGACAAAGGTCGCGAAATTAATGTATTATAAATCACATAACGTATTTAATACAGAAGTGTGAAGATCATTACAAAAAATAGGTAATTTGAGGAGGGGAGAAACTTCTAGATTTGTTTCAAGTGTTAAATCCATCAGCTAAACTCTGATCAAAATATCAGGCTCATCATTCAGTGATGCTGAACCACATGTCAACGAATTACAAACGCAAGTATTTTGACAGTGATACCCAAATAATAATTATAAAAAAAACATAAATGAGAAAAGAAATATATTTATTATAATCTTTTTCGTGATATGTGCAAAGATTTGTACAAAAGAGTTTCACGCTTTTTAATATTAGAAGATTTGCCATAAATTATTAATTGAGAGAAAAGTATTTTCACATTCATAGCTTCTAGCTGGCCGTGTCCCCTTCATAAATCCATTTTAAAATATTGTTTCAGATCTTTCCAAATATGTACACCGCCTGCAAACAAACACTGTCCGGTACTACAAGAAATCATCTTTCGCAGGTATTCAGTGTTACAATTAGGCTTCGGACTAAGAAATAAAAGCTAATAAATTTACACCATAATGTTTCAAATGGTTTAGTGGGACTTGCGCTTAGATCGAAACTCAGAAAATCTTTCGCACAAGAAACATTCACTGCTGGAGTCAAATACCAAAAGTCCGCGAACTCCTGAAATCCGCACTGCCTCTCAAAATATAAACATTGAATTTATAGGTTCCAGAAACCGCAGAATGGAGAATGAAATACCGAAGAAAAAGTATTTATCCAATAATGACGTCATAATTACCGAATAATAATGATTCTGCGTTAGTGGCAGAAAAAAGATCTTAGCCCAGAAGTTTTTAGTATGTGTGATGTGTTTAGATGAGCCAACACTGATATATCAGGTAACCGATGATGAAATCATTGGCTCTGTTTTGAAGTCGCCACAGCAAGAAAACGATTCTGACACCGACACAGATAATGAATTTGATAGGAGTGAGAAAATATCTTTTAATGAGGGTTTGGAACATGGTGAAAAATACCTAAAACATATAGAACAACAGAGCTGTGTCACAGAGCAAGAGAATATGACCCTGTACAACTTACAAAAAAAACTTACTCTGGAGTACTTTAAGTTTTAAAACAAACCTCTATCAGAAAAATGTTTGAAACAAGTAAAAATATATATATATATATATATATATATTATGCTTTACTGGTATCCCTTATTTTTACAGCTCTCTATTTTTTATGTCCTTAATGCTTTAAAATATTCCTGTAATCACTAATATAAATGAAAGAATATAATATATATATACAATGTACGTCCAGAAAGTAAGTTCCGTTTGGTAATAAAAGTAAATTGTGTACAGCTACAGAAAAGTTATTTATTGCACAAAATTCAACAACTCTTAAACTACTTTTCCACATAACTGCCGAAATATTGCAGGCATTTGTCATAGCGTGGCACAAGTTTTTGTATACCTTCTTCATAGAAATTTGCCGCCTGTGTCTTCAACCAGTTGGAAACAGTTTCTTTCAGCTCGTCGTCATTGTTAAAGTGTTGACCGCCAAGGAAAGACTTAAGATGTAAGAACAGATGAAAGTCGCTAGGAGCGAGGTCAGGGCTGTACGGAGGATGGTCAAACACGTCCCAGCCAAATCCCTGTAGGAGGTTTTTCGTCACATTTGCAGTGTGTGGTCGTGCGTTGTCGTGAAGAAAAACAACACCTTTTGACAGCAATCCTCGGCGCTTATTCTGAATTGCACGGCGCAATTTCCGAAGTGTCTCGCAATAAGCATCTGCTCTGATTGTTTGACCACGCGGTAAGAAATTAATGAGTAAGATGCCTTTCCAGTCCCAGAACACTGTGCACATCATTTTTCGAGGTGTCAAGATTTGCTTCGGCTTAACCTTTGCTGGGGATGAAGTGTGCCTCCATTCCATTGATTGCCGCTTACTTTCAGGGGTGTCGTAAGAAACCCAAGTTTCATCTCCTGTGACTATCTGTGTCAGAAATTCTTCACCGCTTTCAGCATAACGGGTCAAAAACTGAAGTGCACTACCCATCCGTTTTGTTTTGTGTTGCTCAGTAAGAATCTTTGGTACCCAACGTGAGCAAAGTTTACGAAATTTCAGTTTTTCGGTAACAATTTCATGCATTAGTGATCGTGAAATTTGGGGAAATTCCATAGCGAGAGCACTAATTGTAAACCTTCGGTTTTCATGGATCTTGTCATCAATCGCGTGAACCAGTTCTTCTGTAACCAAAGATGGACGCCCACTTCGTTCTTCATCGTGCGCATCACTACGTCCGTCATTGAACTTTCGGACCCATCTTCTCACCATTGAATCACTCATCGCTTTTGGTCCGTAAACATCGCAAATTTGCCGATAAATTTCACTAGGTTTCACTTTCCTCGCATTCAGAAAACGAATCACAGATCTGATTTCACAAGCGGCGGGATTTTCAATCAACACCGACATTGTAAACAAGCACAACAAAGCGTACGTGACTGACAGCGATCTCCAAATGGCGCGCGTTTCTTCTCCTTGATACAGAGCGTCTACTGCGCATGTGCGGAACTGCGATCGCAGAGCTGCAGCGGAGATAAATTGAAACGGAACTTACTTTCTGGACGTGCCTCGTATATATAATAATTTAAGGCCTATGTAATAACGTATGTTATTGTACATAATAATTTAGGTAAATGTATCTAATATGCCTTATTTATTTTGCACTTTTAGTCTGAATATTATGATTTGGCTGTTCTGTCCTAAAATCCGCAAAATCCTAAAATCCACACAACCTCTGGTCCCAAGCATTGCGGATTTCTGGACTTCTACTGTAGTAATCTGTAGAGTTTAGCGGCAGTTTCGCACAAAAATCGTCATCATCATCATTATCTCTCGATAGCTTGGGAGCAGCGACTTGCATTATTAAGTTCCTTTACAAAATTTCAATCTACTGAATTGCACAAATATAAGTGTTAACAAAGTAGCAGTACGGCACATAGATGTTTGATTGAATAAAGTCTGCAAGGGAAAGTTCTGTAGTGTAGGCTTTCGAATATTAATCTCTTTCTTCCTAAACTCATCATTTTAAAACATTTCATTGATAAATTAACAACTAAAGTTTCAGAATAAATATAAGTAAATTACTGCTTTATTAATATCCTATTAATACGAATTTGGGTTCCTATTTTTATTGTTAAAATGTTGATTAAATGGCATTTTTTATGCTAAATTGAACACACATATCCTGATTTACATAAAACATGCTTAATTTGCACGCTATCTACAGATGTAAGACATTACAGATAAATGATTATTAGCCTAATAGAAAATTCCCAACAATAAAATATGTCCTCAGTTCCACTGTTAGCAGCCATGAACCCATTTTGTGCAACATAGTGGTAACAAGTTCATACCGTGATGATGTGTCGGAATCTGTCCGAGAATTACCCGGGCAACGAACCAACGACACGAGAGTGACACGAAACTCACTTATCTCACTGAAGCGTGAGTAATTGCTCGCGAGCCATCGCACTTCCCTTGGGTGCTGAAATAACAACCTGAAAGAAGTACAGTACTTGGGCCCCTGAAAGATGTGGTTGTTTGGGAAGCTATGCTGCTCTTGTTGTTTATGACTAAAGCGATCATTATATTTAAAAGTGATTAACTAGATTAAAGTGATCTTAAAATATTTTAATTATTTTCTTCGACTATTAATGATTAAATAAGTAATGAATCGGTCTTTTTTTTTTACTCAAGTTTTACGCATATATTTTTGTTGTAGTTCTAGTAGAAATTTTAATTACGAATTGAATTAGGTTATAAAATACCATTCTAAATTGAGAACTACCTTAAATTCAATGCCTACTAGAAACCAGATCATAAAATGTAAAATCAGTCAGTGATTCTAGTCACTTGTTATTATTATTTTAATTAACCAGTTACTATGATTTAGATCTTCACTATAACTTCTCCTTCTGTGTTTCCTCACCAGAAATTACATCAGTTGTAAAGTACTTAAGATGAGGTTTTTGGTTATAAGATAGAGGGTGTTTCTGCCTCGTTACTAGGCTTCGCCTGCTCTGATAAGATTGTAATTCTTCACCTTTCGTTATTGCTGATTGTTACTTTAAGTTGCTTCGCCACAAGCGGTGGCTGATTTTGTAAGCACGAGGCGTGCATTTTATTTTCAAGTTTTGATTTAATGAAAAGGTTGTTAACTTTTTCCAAGTCTCTGTTGTTAACTTCAGATGCAGTAATAATTCGCTCCAAGTCTGCTAGGAGTTTGGTGCCAAATTTTTTCTAATAAAAAAGGAAAAACTCTGTAATAGTTTAACATTAATGCTTAAAACACGGGAATATCAAAGAAAATTCACATTTATAATTGCAGAATATCACCATAATACATACTATTAAACTATAAATGCTTATTCTAGTCCATCTGAGTCAAGATTCCATAGAACTAGGGTGACCACTTTTAGCATTGTTCTACAAGATCTAGTACCTTCCATAAATTTTTAATGTTCTAGTACCTTTACCATCAGAACCTAGCCATTTTTTCCTATCAAGTAACAAAACAATTAAAATAACATGACAGAGTTGTACATAGACAAATAACATGACATATGAATTTGTACCACTCCTTAAGTGATAGAATACGAAGAAGACAGTAGTTAATAAGCCAAATCAGTTTTTAACTTCACCCTTAATTTGGGGGAAATTTTTAAAAACCCCTTAATTTAGAAGAAATCCTAACAAAGTAGTAGACCTATATTTAGATTATTATTTCTGCATATTGCCTTCGTCTTCTATTCTCATTAGTAAGAACTAAAATGAAAATGATTACAAAATTTTAATATAATATAAATAACATCAGCTGAAGAAGCAATGATGTCAATAACATTCAGTTTTTATACATAGAAAATTATAAATCCATGGATGAAAAAATCACAGGTCTTCCGAAATACGTTTAGATTACAGTGAAATTTCTAATTATGAATGAAATACTTGTCGATATATGTTGAATTCTTAACCAAGTTTTCAAACAATTAAATTTCAAAAATTCTGTACTAAAAATGCTTAGTGATACTGAATTATAAAATGTGCACTGTTTATTCACTAAAATGTCATTTGTTTCAAATAATATATAAAATAAATAAAATATCTAGTATATGAAATAAAAAAAAATAAGTAACTAAAAATGTATATGAAGGCACTAAGACAAATTTTGACTTTTTTCCTTTTCGTACTTATCAAGCATATGTTAATTTAATAATTTTACGTTGAGTTATTCTATGGTATAAGATAATTAGGCCGAAATTATCGACCTAAGCCTAAGACTCGCGCGTAAGATCCCCAGGTCCTAAAAGGTCTCTAAAACAGGTTTATGTCTCCTCAAGACACAAGGAAAGTCAATCTTGCTGGCCTTATGAAGAATGCCTTACCTAGGACCTCTTATTATATAAATCGGACCCTGAAAATAGTAATATCGCAAAATACCATACCCAACAGAAACTAAAACAAAAGCAAATATAAATTTAAAATACTCCTCTCCCCCTAGATCTAGTACCTTTTTCTAGCACAATTCAGTTGAAAATATTTTTACTGGGTGTGAGCCGGCATGGAGCATTAAGAGCTCTACAAAAATGTTGGGTTCCAGATATAAAGTGACACACAAATAGTTGTATTGAGACCATTCAGTAAAACAATTAGATCCTATTTTCGTGTAAAGCGGTTGTATTCCAGAAATTTATTATATCTGCGTATCACTGTCTTCAAACGATAGTGATATTGTCTGATGGTTAATGCGACAGTCGTAAACTTTCTAAAAGCTCAAGTAACAAGAAAATAGCTCTAAATCTGCAAAGCAGCACTGCAATAATTCTTTCTTTCCCACTATTAAATAACGACTGTAAATCATTACTAAAGCTTTCAGAAAATGAATGAATAGAGGTACTATCTCGAATTTGAAAAAGTTATTGCTTGCTCCTGTAAAGCTCTCTTCACTTTTTTTTAATAATTTGATTCTATGTTATTTAAAACAGGAAAGATAAGTTAAACTCTCATGGACACTTCCATCGTCTCAAAAAAAATTGTTCAAAAAGCAACATTTATTTTTAACATAAAGAAAACAGTATTGAAAAGACTTAGCTGCTTAGCATGAAGAGATTAAAAAATATTTTTAAAGTTTTTTTAAAAAGAGATTTTAATTAAAACTCTTAAAATTATGAATGAACTGACAGGAGAGAAATAATTTATCATATAGTTCAGTGGAAACAAGAGATCAAATAACTCACTTTACAAAATTCATCTATAATTTTATATCATCAATAATAAAAGCGGGAAGCCTTCCCTGATAAAGTTAATGGCTTATGCTTTTGAAACTGCAATTCGATTTCATTATTTAAATGACCGCGCTTTTATTACTGATGATATAAAATTGTAAATGAATTTTGTAAAGTGAGTTATTTGATCTCTTGTCTCCATTAAACTATATGATAAATTATTTCTCCTTTCAGATCACTAATGATTTTATGAGCTTTAAATGAAAGCTTATTTTATAAAGAAAACTTTTTATTTTTTTTATTTTCATCTTTTCAGTCTCAGTGATACGTTATCAAAAATGTAATTCAACTGAAAATTCATTTCTCAAAAAAGAGTAATCATTCTTTTACTTTTAACAATTCTGCCACGTCAAATGGTCGAAAAAAATCCAGTGATTGTGACAAAAAATCAGAATTAATATCTCACATTATCTTGTTTTAAAACAATTTTTCCGCTGTATTCGATGCAAACAATAAAATTCTGAGATTTTTAGTTTGTTCGTTAAATGAAGATATGTGTGAAAAATTATTTAAACATTTAATTTAAAAAAAACAACACAATTAAAAAAAATTGCTTCACCACATTGTATTGTCACCGACAAAGATTGTGTGTACAAAATCTTAAATGGATAACTTAACAGGAAGTTGTTTAAAAATCAGACCACACAAACGCCAAGAGTGAGCTAAATAAAAGGTTTATGAAAAAAAATTGGATAAAAATCCGAAAGTTTTCAGATTTTATATTACGCCCAAACGGACTTTTTTTTTTTTTTTAATTTACAGACGCATACACGTTTGAGAGAATTTCGGTTAACGCCACTTTGGGTCGAAAATATTTAAATACAGCACATCGTTAGAATTTGTGATAGACAGTCTCATACATTGGAAATAAAAATTACTTTATTACAGTGTTGCCATTACTCGCTTTGAAATCTCTGAGTTATTTAATCAAAAATTCGTTAAAGGTTTACAAAATATGAAATTTACAATAAA
The DNA here is from genome assembly GCA_000611955.2 of Stegodyphus mimosarum. Lineage (NCBI taxonomy): Eukaryota > Metazoa > Arthropoda > Arachnida > Araneae > Eresidae > Stegodyphus > Stegodyphus mimosarum. The sequence goes on from KK122169.1 coordinate 515,033, forward strand.
ACAAATTCCAAATTCGGGCTTCCAGGTGCTCATATTCGGGTGGAGGGCTACATTATTCAAAATCTGATGGCTCTAGGTACCGTTGTTTTTCTACAATGAGAAAAACATGTCTATGCAGATTCTTTATTATTTAATTTCTTTAAAGCTTCATTAGAGCTGAAGAGGAATCGTGCGCCTCATTCCGGGGGTGATAGAAATGCTACTGAAGTTCTCTATACATAGAAAATACTAACAATTTATAACGATTCCATCAAGTTCACGTGAAGCGAGGTGTAATTGAACAATTTTCAGTTTGAAAGGTCTATGGAAGTTAAAAAATTATAACCAGATGTTCAAAGGAAGCCTTCCATTACGCATCTTATGAGTATCGACGTCTGCTCCGCAAAAAAAAAAAGAATGTATAACCTCAGAATGAGTCATTCAGTTCCAATAAAAAATAAATTTCGGACCTTTAAATGGGTTACGAAAAATGGAGAACATTTTTTCTCTCTGTGGAGAACCTTTGACCTTCATGGGAGAAGCTTCGTGAAGGGGAGACAGGCAGCAGCAAACTTCCGAACGCTTGAACGTGACCTATCGGGTGAAAATGGGGATGCCGTATTTTCGAATTCCTTTCTTGTAGTCTTATGGGAAAGTATTTGATTCTGTTAAGCATAAAGGGAGAGGATAATATAATGGCTCTAAATGTTGCACCAACGTATGCGGTTAAAAAAAAAAAATAAGTGTTAAAGATGGGGGTGTCTGCATTGTTCGCTACTATAAAAGAGTGTTAAAAAAAAAGGCACATAGAAATACAGAACACCTCCTGATAACCAAATAACATGGAAATTTTACTGTATGGTGTACTTTTTAAAAATTTCTGATGTAAATGTGATCGATTTCACAAATTCTAATCACTTTTTTTTTTTTTTTTTTTTTTTTTTTTTTAAACGTTTAATTATACTGTTGTTTTAAGTGCCTCAAATTCTGGCACTTTATCACAATCACAAGACTTAAAACGAATTTGTTACATAAATATGCAACTAATGAAACATGAATATTTATTGATAGCCATTACACTGTACTTCCGGTTAACAGTATCCACATTTTTCATACTGCGGATTAACCCTGCATCGTCTTCCTCCCTCCACACACACACAAAAAAGGAAAAACTTGCGGGTTTTTAGAAGAAACTCAAGATACGACTTTTGATCCAGTGAATTCCATTAATTTGGGTAAAACGAAATTTGAAAGCATTAATGTTACTTTGCAAGGAAAAAAGGTTCTTAGCATGCCTTCATTGTGTAATGCACACTTGCCTTCTTAGCATGCCTTCATAGTGTAATGGTCAAGCACACTCGGACGCATTCGATAGGCCCTTGGTTCGAGTCCCGGGGAGGGCACTGCTCCTTTTTGACGTCTCCTGCTTCAAAATAAACCTAATGTCTCTAAAGTGGCGCTCGAACTAAAACATGTGGTGGATGATGATTCTCCACCACCAAGATCTGGCGATCGGGTCCCCTATTCCCCAGCCGCCCTTTAAAAAGGGCAGTATACAAAGTATTTCTCCCGCCTTGTGATCATGCCTTCGAGGTGTAAGGTCAGCACGCTCGGCGCGTATTCCAAAGGTCCGTGGTTCGAGTCACGGCGAGGGCATTCCACATTTTTCATCTCTCCTACTTCTGAACGACCTACTTGCACTACATATGTAAAAGCGATATTTGGATTGCCGCGTTTCTCCATTATCCACGCAAATACGAGCAATTGCTATAATCAGGTAGTACACATGTTCTGTAAGCTAAACGAACTGTAAATAATTATGTATAAGCACATTAAAGCCATCATTTAAACACTTTATTTATAAAGAGGTAATTACTTATGACAAATTATTAATTAACCGCCCCAATAAATCCCTTCCCGCGTGCTGGGAAGTACGATTGATTGCATTCGAGCTCTCCCATAATTTTTCTTGCAAGTATTGCAAGAACGAACCAGTTCTCATTACACAGCCATTAAAAAAAAAGGAGAGAGAAGTATCAACATATAATTTAATGTTTTTCGCAAGTGTCGTCCGAACTAGTTAAAAAAAGTATGAATTCATAAATACTAACTAGCATTTTTTAACACTGATCATGCATAGCACAGGCATATCATGGAATATGACGACTCGTCCAACGAATGTGCTCTAGTTAACTGGAAACAGCGAACTTTCAGAAGCACAGTGGTATATCTCAAAGCACAAGTCTGATTATAAATTTAACAATGACAAATATTGTTTTCGCATTTAACGTGAACATTTCGAAAACGCAAAATAACAATAAAAGTAAGAATAACGAGATAAATATACTATGCAAACAAACGAAATCACATGTTTAATGTAGTTTACTTTCCAAAATTAGGAAGACAGGCAGCGCACTCAAAAAGTTAAAAGAGTTATTTCGCATTTAAAGTCGTACTTATTTTCAGTAACAGCATAAAAGAAACAACGGTACCTTCCTCCCCTTCAGGCCTTTATAAATAAAAACGACATTTCTTTTCTAATCACTTCGTTAAACCGAAAAACATACTAATAGTGCAAGTTTTCGTCAAAGAAATTTCCTAAATACCTTTACTTTCATTTATTGCTGTAGAAGACATAAAGATAAGATAGGAGCTTCCTCGATTTTTTCCCCTTTCCACTGCGTTATCCTCGTTAAGGTAATTTTTTTTAGCAAATTTTACTATTTGTTATCTTAAATAAATTGTCTGTAACTGTTAATATATGTGTCAGGATAAAATGGTAGTTTCCATTCACTTGTAGTATTTCATCAGCTTTCTTCTCCATTTTCTCCGGCACAGCTGTAAGATATTACGGCATTTCCCTAGTCATGCTTCAAAATGATCGGCATATCTAGCTAGAAAACGGAAAATTGATGGTTCAAATTCTGGCGAGGGTACATCAAATTTTTTATATTTCCTGGCTTTGAAAACACTATGCACAGTTACTTAAAAACTCACCTCTTCTGTCTTTTACATTTATTTCTTTCTCTCTTGACTATAGTATATGAGCTCTTACACACCATTATTTCAGATTTTTACGAAGAGGAAGAAAATTTATTACGACTCACGTCAAGTTAATTTAAAATTAGGAAAAACAGGAAATCTTAGAAAAAAATTACTTAATGAAAAAATAATTTTCACTTCCTTTATCGAACAATGGAGAGCTAAATTCTCAAAATCAAGGGCAAAATGAACATGCTTTTGTGATTCGCTCTACGGTACCAATGCAGAGTTTTAAAAGCCCTTAGGACTTTTCACGTAATTTCTAAAAGTATACGAGATTGATCATTTCAACACCAGTTAAAATTATAGGTAATACGTAATTATCAACAATACACATTAAAACGTAACGAAATTACGTGCTCCTTTAGTACAAATTCTACATAACAAAGCATACAATAAAGAAGTTAACGTATATTTTTTAAGATGTAATTGTTTAGAAGTCAATGCGATTCACCGACTGGAAACTGAAGCAAAATATTATTTATTATTTAATGTTTGCATAAAGCTTAAAAATTGCAATAAATATACAATAATATATTTATAAATATAAATAGATATAATTTATTTGTTGAAAAATTTGTTCATCGCTGTGAATAAATTTTAAATAAATTACAAATAAATTGTAAATTAGTTTATTTAAAAGAATTAATCAAACAATTAATTTACTCAAAACATTCAACAAGCGAATTTTATTCCCATAATTCATTAGGAAGTTACAGTAGCTTGAATTTAAAGGAAAAAAAAACTGAAACGTTTCAGATATTAATTTCAGTCGCCCAAAAGGGTTTGTTAAGGTTTCTTAAATCTCTCACTGAGCTCGAAGTCTACCAGTGTGCTCTTACACTCACTCCTTGTTAACCCACTTTTTTTTTAAATCTTTTTAGCTTTACTATTAAACATCGTTTTCTTCGCACTTACAATTCAACTTCTTCGCCGCAACAACAAAATGGCACAATTTTTAAAAACTGCCTAGCAGCATATGCTTAGAATTCCCGATGTATTGTTGAGCGCTGGCATAAATTTTAATATTTCTTCAATCTTTTCTCAGTTCGTCATATCAATATTCAGTTTTCTTAGTAAGATGGCTAGTGAAAAATATTTTTGTCTTTTTATTACTGACTTTTTAAGTGTTAACTTTGTTTGTTAAATATCTCGTTCTTCGAGCTAACGTTATATAAAATTCAGTTCAATAGCAAAATCATATATATTTAAAAACAGCTTATCTTTACAATTCCCGATACACAGCCTCGCGCTCTGGCGATAAAAATGTTTTATTCTGTACAGTGTTCCCACTGCTCGCTTTCATATCGTTGAGTTTGTTAATAAAAATTTTTAAAGTTTTACAAAATATGAAAAATAAGTAATAAAACAAATTCGGGCTTCCAGGTGCCAATGTTCGTATGGCGGACTACGTTATTCAAAATTTGATGGTTCTAGGTACCTTCGTTTTTTCACAATGCTACGAACATACATACTTACATGCAGATTCTTCATTATTTAATGTCTTTAAAAACAGTACAGGGCGATATTATTTTGTGCTAACAATTTAAAAAATGATACGCCAGTGAACCGACCCAAAATTCCATTCTGGGGCTAATAGCCAGCCCCTTTTGGGTTTAAAAAAAAAATTAATGACAAATGTACAGCATTAAAGAGTATTTATGTATTAAATAAATACAGTTAATGATTTCTAACCATTTATCCTACGAATTGTACACTGAAAGTTGTGTTTTTGTTTTTATCGTTTCTGCAATCAAATATTAAACAAAAGTATTATTATGAATAGAGAAAATGCTATATAGTATAATTCTGACATGTTCCAGTTAGAAAGCTTCTGCATGTAACTAGTGTATATTTTTTCGTTAATAAATCTATTTATAAAGGCGATCCTTGAATTCACACAAGCATGTAAGGTTCCATCCCTCCTTAAAGCGTCTCTTCGGAGTTTAAATGGAAAGCACGTCCGGTCAGTATTCGGATGTCCCGGAGTTCGAGACCCGGCGACGAGCGATAATTCACCAATATTCGTTATCACCAATATTTTTTTATCCCTCATCGCCCTTTAAGTAGTAAAAAGCGTAAAGTTTTCTTCCTTCTTACCACGTACCTCCGTAATATAATTCGAAAAGCACGTCTGGATAGCAGTCGAAAGGTCCGGAGTTCGAATCCCGGCGATGGCATCCCTGATTTTTTATGTCCACGATTTTTTATAAAAACCAGGGATTCTACAAAATAGCTAAAAAATGTCTTCATGACATGTATGTAAATAAATTAAAACTTTGTTTATTTTGAAGTACAACTTTAATTTCAGCATTTAGAACGGTATTATTATTTTACTTGTTTTTTCTGTTCGCAAACTCATCGATGATATTCTAGAGGGCTACTTCAGTGTTCGAGTTGCTGTTATGCATTATACAAACATTTCTTAAATGCAAAATATATATTCGTAGGCTTTAAATACTTCTTAAATAAAGTTTTACTTAAAAAACTCTTCTCACAATTAGCAACACTACGGTTGTTGTGAGGAAAGTCTGAAATAGTATTACATTTTAGGGGGGAGGGAGAACTGCAAAAGTTCAGAAGGATCGCTCCTGTTTCGTCTTCCACCGCAACAACGACTTAAAACTCCAAAATTTTCTGTCTTCCTCGTTATTATTGTTATCGTGATCATTATTCAGGAGATATTCGTAGTTCTCTTCAAAAGTTTCGGCGTAGTAAAGGACATATAACAAGACTATGTAGCTATTAAAATTTCGCATGGTAATTTTTGCGTACTATCTAAAGCAAAAATTATTTTTTTTTACTCCAAATGGTAATTCAGAATCTCGCTATCCTTCACCTGCCTCGACGATACACATCATAAGCCCCTATAAAATACTGTTTCAAGCGAAAAATGCGGCCCCGAAAAAAATGTGCCTTCCGCAACAGAACGCCTCCTTCACAGCCAGAAAAGCCTCTGGCTCTACTTTAAAATTTATTTTTCTATTTAATTCAATAAAATCTAATCTTATCTTTTCGATTTAATTTGATGAAATCTAATCTCTAAAATAAGCTTATAATTTATAAATAATTCCATTTTAAATTTTCAGTTTGTCTGACACCTTTTTTTTCCCAAAATCAAGAAATAATAATAATAATAACCAGGAGTGTCCAAGAATTGTTTATTTACAATAAATAATAACATAATAACTTTTTTGCAAAAAACGATTACTTTAAAAATATTTCACCCCAACTAATATTCGAATAAATGAGTCATAATTAAATAACTTTCGCTAAATGCTCCGTCCTAAAAACTTATGTAAATAATTAAAATAAAGTTAACTAGGTGAATACAAAATGGATTATAAAAATACAGTTAAATCCCAATTAACCATGGGGGCGAGGTATTGACTTAACGGCTTTGCCGATATTGAAACTTACCAAATTACTTTATTGAAATTTACAAAAATACAAGAGTAACACAAACAAAAACATTGTTCCTTCTGCTTGAAGAGCGTTCTTACTAAGTGAATTTACTCTCTGAATAAAACTATTTAAAAAATACAGGTAAACTGTTAATAATATTATTCTGTTTATTATAATATTGGTTATTTCCATTGACATCGTTCCCTAGTTAATCGAAGTCTACTGGAGACTATTATTTACTTATGTGTAGTGTTTACATTATTATACCAGCCTTTATGTTGCCTATTGCTTTTAGCTTTTTTATTTTAAATTTATATTAAAAATCATAACATGTAAACAGCAATTATCTACTGCTTTTTGCTATAAATACCAAAAAGCAAAATTACCTGTTGCTTTTTTTTATTTTGTTATTCTTTTTAATCTAAACAAAACCACGAGTAGATCCATAAATAAATAAAATTAATACTACCATTTAATACTTTCCATCTAACAACAACACTTATTTTATAAAAAGGAAATATAAAACTTACTTTCAAAATATCGTCTGCTAAAATCCACCGATTTACTCCGATTAGTCGGCGGACGGCGCAAAGGAGAACCGATTACAGTGATTGCACGACCGCCGTATTTAACGTCCGGTAATCGTTTGTCCTGAGAAAGTCGTCCCGCTCCGTATGTGTCGAATCCTCCCCCAAAGACACTGCCGGCGGGAGAAAAATCCTGTGGTAGGGGGTCGACGGACGATTCCGGCAAATCATCCAAAATTTCTGACGGAATTCGTCGGCGGAAGAATACACGCTTGGGTGGTGAAGTCGTCTGCTGTTGCTCCCTGAAGTCGCAGTTTATTAGTACATTATTATTCCTTTCGAAGGATGGTGAGTTGTTCTCCCTCAGAGCGATGACCGAGTCTTGTCGTTCGAATGCAGCGACTGTTCGATTTCGGACGGACATTTTTTTTTATTTGATTCTTTATTTTGTTGCCACTTCTGCAAGCTTTCCGCGCTGAGCTGAGCAAAATTGCGCACTTAACCGTTCAATCGCCTACAGCGATTTCCCGCCATTAGGTACGGATGGTTTGCGCTTGGGGATTTCTGCTATCACAGTCGTAGGGATTTTGCTTTGGAGTAGGGATCTGATAGGATTTTTTCCTGGGATTTTCGGCGAACACTTACCCGAGTTCGAGAGAAAACCCAAAAAGGAGGAAACAGAAAACTTCATAACGGAAAAACACAAATACTTTGAGGGGTAAATCTCAGTAACATATTCATATTTGCTAAAATTTTTGATTCAACATCCCTAATTATTCATGCCAGGAAAATCTGTCTATATTTGGGGGGGGGGGCTGAAACACGTTGCATTACGTTATGTTACCAGACCATTTATCATCCATGTGACTTGGCAAGTGTTGCTACTGCGTGAGTCATACGACCTTTAATTTGGCTTTCACGTGACCTAGCAAATGACATGACCTATTTTTAATATACGAAATTGATAATTAATATGAACATTCGAATCAGTCTTAAAATTAAAAGAAGTTTTTACACCATGTTATTGAAGTTCACAAAATATTGTTTCTTTTTTTCCCCATAACTTTTATTATAATGTAAGTAGTTATTTCGATTTAAAGGCGGTAAAAAATTACGATGAAAAATGTTGTCTTTTAAAATGCTAATATTCAACTTAACATTTAAAAAAGTTAAATATAAGTAGATAAATTTCCATTTATCATGACATTATTATTTGACTGTACTAAACATTTGCTCAGTGTATTATTTCAAAAGTTAGCTAGTGTCTTACGTCAATGAAGAAACTTATCTTGGATTTAGTTCTAATTAGAGCACTTCGCTATTTTAATTTTTTATTTCCTTGTACGAAGAAAAGGGAGTATTGTATTCGCGAAAATTTTCGTGTGTAATATTTCAACGAAAATATCCGTTTTGTCAGCTATCGAATGCAATTTAACGATGTTTTGGCGTGACATTTGTAAGTAAAAACAGAATAAAGGAATATTTTTCCCAAAACAGGTTAGAAAATGGATTTAAAATGGATTCACAAGAGAATTTTTTCATGACGTGTGTGCGTATACATACGTATGTATGTATGTATCTCGCATAACTCAAAAACCACAGCCTCAGAGCTTTGAAATTTTGTATATAGGACTGCGATAACATGTAGTTGTGCACCTCCCTTTTTGGTTGCAATTGGCCGCACCAAAGGTATATATATATGTATATTATATATACACCCATTCTGTTACGTGGCTCCGTGAGCTCAGTTTTTTTTTTTTTTTTAATTTTTATATGTTGGTAAATTGTGCATTTTTTGCTTTAAAAATGATTGAATTATGTTGTTCTTATCTTCCGGTTAAATTTTTATGCCTTTAGTTAACCTGCATGCAAATATTGTGAAATTATCAACCATTTAAAAGATTTTTAAATGTGGCTAAGCCTAGTTTTTGGTTAAGATAGCGCCCATATTTGTTTACATCTGAAACTTAGCAGAATAGTGAGTTAAGGCAGTTTCTGCATCTTCAGTGTCTTTTGCCGAGTAGGACCAAAAGTAAACTTTCCCTTTGGTGCACCAAAAAATCTGCCTTCTTATCCGCTGGCCGAATTTTGCGTAGAAACTCTAATTTTAATTGTAAAAATTGCTTTTTTAATTGTTTTAACTGTATTTGGTGTTTTATATTTTTCTATATTTTTCAATTTTTGATAAAGATATTTTGAGGTTTTATGTATTTTAGCCTTGCCGCGAAGTGAGAACTGAATTAAATGACTGAGAAATCTATGTCTAATGAAATTCGGAAGATACACGAGGAGCAACGTATCGAAGAACTAAGACATTTATATTGCCGGCTTGCCCGGAGGTTTTATGATAATTTAAGAAACATTAACAAGCCAGTTATCTGGGTTTACAATTATGACGTAAATAATGTAAACAATAGCAAGCGGCCGATAGCAACACTCTGTAATAATCTTGAATGATTATTAAGTATTTCCTGACTACATATATACACTTTTATTGTATGTATAAATGTTTAATTGTATGTTCTTAATCTTAATCTCTTACTGAGCACCGTGGTTTTCGCACTTGTTCCTTTTATCTGTGTCCAGCTACTAAGTGTCATTTCAGTTATTTGCTGATTTACCATTCGCAAATGCCTATCTGTTTGACAAGGGGTAGGGTTCTTGTCAACCCAGGCACCCTAATGTTACACAGTTCTCTCCGGTAAAGATTACAAAAAAAAAATAAAATAAAATAAAATAAAATAAAAAATCCTATTTTGATGTGTTATCACTATGGCCCTTCAAGTTGTACTACTAAATTAGAGTATTACTATATTGATTATTACTATAAGGTACTCGAGTAGAATAAGAAACAATATGAGGAAAAATACCCTTGACTGGGCATACTTTTCAGAGTATGGGATATCCAGAATAAAGTTTCTTTTACTCTACAACTAGAGCTCATCATGAACTAAACTGCCTGCTTACGAGTTGGTCGGCAGATGCATTCTGTATGAAAACTGATTTTTATACTGCGCATGATTACGAAAAGTAATCTACGGATTTTGGGGAAAGTTGGAGTAATTCTCGAAAACAATATTAAACTCTAAAAACGTTGTTGGCTTTAGTGTTCCGTTTCCAAAACCCGCAGAAGAATTTGTAATATGGCAAAAAAGCTGAATTTCAGTTAAAATTTAAACCTAGCACCTTTTTTTACTCGCTGAGGGGTCGGTACTAAGACCTTCAAGATCTCTAGATTTCGAGACTGCGTTGCCGAAATCCACCAAGCCTCATGAGTAACCAGCTCGTATAATGTGTTCTAAAAATTAAACTTGAACTGCGACTTTCATGACATAAGCTGTTGTCACTAGCGCTTTTAATAATGTAATCCAGTCACCTGTGTGTAAAGAACACAAGTATTGTATATTATTATTCTTTACAAGTATTGTCAGCAAATGTCCATCGTGCTCTTGCATTTTTCCATTAAATTTCGCAATGGCATTTCATTGATAACTACTATTTAAAAAATATTTAGTATTTTATTTTATTTTTATTTATTTATTTATTTTATGATTCCCGTTTTTAAAAAAATCAAAGGATCTGTGTTTCAAGAAGAAGAATGGAAAGATAATCATAATGAAAAGATCCACATAAAGTGACTAAATCCTTCAATAAATAAATTCAACATACAGCAACAGTTCAGAATTCGAATGTTTGACTGCACGTTCCATGTAAAAGCAGTGTCTACTGGCGAGTGATTTATCTCACAAGCAGATATATGCATTGCTTCATTTACTGATTTAAAAAGATCCTAGGAGGATCCTTCAGCTGTATTCATATACCTAGTACTAACATTATTATGGGTTCTACAACACCCATAATAATTTTTGCATAGTCCCTTAATTCTTATATTTTTTTAAGTCGGAGAAGACTAAACTGTGACATATTTCTTGAGCGCTTGTATGAGCTTTAAAGCAGGGATGGCCATCTTTTTCGATACCAAGGGGTACGGAAAGAAAAACAGACATTGCTTCCAAAAATAACTCCATTATTAAAGGGAGAAAAACACTGAATCTTGTCGCGGTCGCATTGTGGCCTTCCCTCACCCTCTAAGGTATTTCTCCCGCTTTCTTCGTACGCCTTCGTGGTGTAGTGGTCAGCACGCTCGGCGCGTATTCGAGAGGTCCGTGGTCCCGGCGAGGGCATTGCTCATTATTCAATCTCTCTTGCTTCAAAGTAACTTAATGTCTCTACAACCTTTATTCTAAGTGTTACTTTTACAAAGGAATAAAACATTGATTCGTGCAAACGTTTTTATTTAGAAATCACCTAAAATGACATTGCTTAAAAAAATTCTCAAATTTAATACGATGCATGAGCTTGGTGATCTTAGACGAATACATAATAAAACTATTCGCATATCCACTTCTATATTTCCAGGCTCTCGCGTTTCTTTGTTTTAATATTAACTATTGTTGAAAATATTGCATCGGAAAGATATGATTCGGAAAATAATAATAACGTTTAGTACTTTTCTGCTAGACCCGAGTACTCATCTTTAAAAGAGATCCAAAATGTTTTAGGATTATTTTCAACGAACTTCAGTTTTAATCCGCGATTTGAAGACAGCATCATTAGCCTTTTATTCAGAATCAAATTGGACAAAAACGGATTTCTTATAGAATCGAATTGTTCTACTGTTTTACAAAATGTTCTTCAATTTTTGTTAAATGTTTGATTATTAAAGAAATGACTGCCTTGTGTGCATCCTTCACAGAAGGGAACATTTCTGTATTTCTTTCTCTTACATATCTCTTCCATAGAAAAAAAAAAAAAAAAAACAATTTTTTTTCATTGCGCGTAATTACCGATGTAAGAATGTTTTTATCATTTCCTGGCATACTTATATTGACAGTATTAAAGTAAGAAAAAATATAAGCCAACGCATCAAACTATTGCAACAGTTATCATTTTTCTGATATTTTCCAAAAATTCCATGCTTTTGTTTTGGGCAAATAGCGTAAAGCTTTTTAGGTGATAATCTCTTAGTTTTTGAAATATAAATGGTCTGCTGCTATGGACGAATGAAGTTTTCTGAAAATTCAGCTTTTCATCGGTCTCATTTTAATAAAACTGGCCTCGGAAACTACTAGGTTCAATACTTAATTTATTTTCTTAGGCATTTTTTTATGACAAGTACGTTTCTGAGCAAGAAATAGTGATAAAATATTATAGATAGATTAACTGTTTTAGCTAAGGTCACAAATCCTTTGGCCGATCCCGTCGTACACTGCTCCGTGGATATAAATGCCGAAACGTCCCATGACATGGGAAACCTCACGTTATGTTCCAGTGTGGAGATACTGAGGCCCTTGCCTCAGTTACATTGATCCCACGATAATTTTTATTTTAACGTATTCAAATACGACGTTATCGCTTCATATATGTCCTGACCAGTTGTACGCTTTAGTAGTTTTTCTATCACAAAATGGATTTATTGTCGTTCCTTCATAAATAAATAGTATAAAACCTAAGAGATACAATTGGTATACTACATAAGGTCATCAGAGCATTTAAGTGTGTATTAAGTTTTCGATATCACACACATAACTAATCGCGTTTGCTAATTACTTTACAGTTTACACTTTTGTTAAAAATTTTAATGGTGTATTTGACTTTTTCACGGAACACGTGAAGTGGCTTCTCGGAATACTAGTGTTCCACGGAACACGAACTGAGAACCGCTGATATCATCTAGTTTTCATTTTTAGTTTGTAGTGTTATTATTATTTTATTTAACCAGTTATTTATAATTTCGGCCTGTACTATCCATTCTCCTTTCCATTTCCTCCCCAAAATACAGATTAGTTTGAACGTTTTTAAGCTGAAGCTTTCGGATTGAAAGACAGAGCATGTTTCTGCTTGTCGAGACCACCTTACTAGGTTTCGCTAACTCTAATAAGATTGTAATTCTTAGCCTTTTTCTTATTTGCTGCCAACGTTTAAATTATTATGTCAGTGAGAAGAGCTTCGATATAAGTCAAATAAATGTGTAGTCTTTAATGTTTAGGTTTAGTTATAAATTTTAATTTAATGTTACTTTAAATTTCACCGCTAAAAATGGAAATTGTTTTGTTAAGCCTGAGTCGCGTGTTTATGTTGGAGTCCCGATTTAATTACAAAGCTGTTTTAAACCTTTTCAAGACTGTAGTTTATAAAGTAATTAGGCTTTTTCGAAGCAGGGGATGTGAAAAATGTGCAATGCCCTCTCCGGGACTCAAACCTGGACCCCTCGAATAAGCGCCGAGTGTGCTACCGTTGCACCATGAAGGCATGCTGGAAGGAGGTAGAAAATATTTTATATATGCCCTCTTTTAAAGCGCGACTGGAAATTAGGGGATCCAATCGCCAAATCCTGGAGTTGAAGAATTATTGCCCACCACTTTTTAGTTCGGGCGCCACTTACAGTTATTAAGTTTTTTTGAAGCAGGAGATATGAAAAATGTGAAATGCTCTCGAAGCGACTCGAATCTGATCCTCTCGAATATACGTCGAGTGCGCTGCCGAGTGTGTTACACCACGAAGGCATGCTGGAAAAAGAGAGACAGTATCTTATAAGTTCTTTCAGATGAAGTGAAATTCGCTGCAAGTCTGTTGGAAGTTTGATGCTAGTTAATACTACCAAAGAAAATAAAATCTGTAAGTTTATTGCTACTCTTTCATTAAATATGATGTTATATCAGTTATATTATTATTTTGCTTTATGTTGTTTTCGTGCAGAAGCATTTGATGATTTTTTTATTCAGTTATGTGAGAGAAGAAGCGGTACGAGATCGTCAGATTCCATCCTTTGTTTCGATCCAGAATAAAATTATGTGCAATATGATGATCTTATGCTTAAACTATCTAATCAAATAGCATACAACCATTCTGTCACGCATGGTTTGTTGTAATAATGAAATATGAAAAATTAATGAATTTTGGTGGCAGTAGCAGTATTGAGCTGACACATAAATTTGATCTTGATATGAGATTTAAAGAAAAAGAGACATCAAAACTAAAAATAATTCTTTACCAATTTATTTTTCTCATAACTTCGAACTCTTCTAAATCAGCATTTTTATTTGTATACAATTTCTACAAGCTACATCTCTTGCAATTGCTTCTTTGTTTCATTAGTTTATATTTACTAAAGTACAGTGAACGTGTCGTTACACTTTCCTTAGACGATCACCTCTGAAAGAAATCAATATTTCTGATAACGTAAATAAACACTGGTATCGAATATCAGATTTCTAAAATGATTTCCTCCGCTGAGAACCAGAATCCTCTGAAACTATGGGTAACTATTAGGAATCACTGTCGAGTGGGATGAATATTAAACTTTTCAAAGCTTAATCCTAAAATGTTCTGAAATTTTTCGCTTAAGGGCAACAATAAGAAGAGAAAAGCTAGCAATTTTTACTTAATATTAAAAGTTTTGAATTAGAACGAAATTTAAAATTTGCGTTTAATGAAAAACAGAACTAAGAATACTAGTTTTTAAAAGTGTACCTGCATTTATACAGCTGCAAAAAAAAAAAAAAAAAAAAAAAATTAAGTAACTAAAGTACACAATTATAACGATTGATTATTTTCCTTCCGAAAAGGGACAAAAAAGGGTTTTAGTCACAGCTCAAATTTGTTCTAGAATATTATTCTTTAATGAAGCTAGTGTAATGGAAATATTACTTCAAGCGCTAAGATTGCTAAACTGTAAACATGTAAAGTTCGATTGTCTCCAGAAAATTAAAAATGTGGTCTTCAGAGCGTCTATAAAATTACAGCTGTAGTCCAGGTCTATTAAAATTGCAATGGTCAAGTCTCTTTTAGCCGAAAAGGGCAGTTTGCCCAGAAGGGCTATTAATTTCCTTTTGGCATTTTGCGTTGGTTTACTATAAAAGACTGAATCACTTTTCAAATTGTTACCACCAAATATGATTCTCGCATTGTGAAAATATAACGGTACCTAGGTGAGTCAAATTTTGAATAACGTAGTCCTCCACTCGAATATGGGAATCTGGAAGCCCAAATTTGAAATTTGGGATTTGTTTTATTATTTATTCCGCATTTTATAAAACTTTTAACAAATTTTTGATTAACGCTCTCAACGATTTCAAAGCGTTTCATTAACATCAACTTTTTTTTATGAACACTTCTAATGAACAGCAATGAATTTCCAAAATTTTGAGTTATCGCATTCTCTCAAATGTAACTGCACGTTTTTTTA
>KK122170.1:2152-22638 GCA_000611955.2 Stegodyphus mimosarum
GCTGTCGAGTGGAAAGAGAATCCCGACTGGTTTTCCGACATCGATCTTGACCGGCGTCCAGACTAGACCTCCAAATGTTCCTGGATCAAAGATAACAAATAGAAAAGTTAAAAACTAATAAGGTTCATAAAAAAGGTAATGCAATTAACATTTCTTTTAAAATATATACATGGATGCATTCATAAATTTTAATTGCATTAAATTCACTTCTAGAGGTATTAACAATTGGGAAAATATAAAACATATATATATATATAGTAGGTTAAGATATCATTTATGTAATTATCTCCATTATGATAGCAAATTTTTATGATATTTTTAGAACATGAAGATGAAAAAATATCTGATTTCAGAAACATAATAAATGATGCAATATAATCAGTGCTCATAAACTATAGGCATAGTTTATTTGCCTGAGGTTTCATCATTGAATCTACACTTAGTACGCAGTATCTGAACTTAAATTAAATACACATCGCAGAAGTTTACAGGTCAAATGAGAATAAAAATTTACACAAATATTCTATTTTTTGAATACATTTAGATTCAATTCACATGAGCTAGGTATACATTGATTTAGAAGGTGTTACTGACAAATTCATTTATTCCATGAGGATTGTGAGGGTACACTAGAAATAGGGAGCAGTAACTTGCATGAAATGAAATAAATAAAAAAAATATGTTTAAATACAAATTGGCTAACAAGCAAATTTGGAGTTGACAAACACATATTTGATAACATATTACAATAACTGTAAGATGAGATATATGAAACTGACACACGTACACACACATATTAAGAAACTTGTTTATGTACAAATCTGCAGGGAAAAAACATTTCAAAAGATTTTTAAAGCTTTAAAATGTTACGTGATGATAGTTTTTGTTTAAGAAATTTTGTAATGTGCATTTGTATTAAATTTGTATTACATGTAACTCATGGAAATGTTATGACAGACAGACAGACAGAAAAAGTAGACAAAGTCTTGTATTGCACCCGCTAAGTCTTTCTGCACCGATGGGCGAAAATCAAACTTAGGTGCGAAGGAGAGGTATATAGAAAGGGGGGGGGCAATTTCGTATTTCAGAGGAAAGTAAAAATGAATCTCGTACACTTTGTGCGAGTTCAAAAGGCCAGAAAGAAAAGTCGGGACAAAATAAAATAAAAATAAATGGCCCAAATGTAATATAGAGAGAAAAGAAAAAAAGGGGGGGCCTGTAGAAAGGAAAGGAAAAAAAGCAGAAAATTTTCCTAAAATACGATTGTTAATTAAATTTTTTATTAGTTAAACATAATATTTATTCATTAATTTAACCTTCATAATTTATTAAAGCGATAGTTTAACAAATTAAGGCACACGGTATTTATATTAGCATACAATTCTAAGTAAGAGGACTGAAAGAGATCCTAGTAACAAAGATAACAGTCTACTGCATTTATCTATGTCCAAGATCCCTATTTTCCCTCGCAAGAAATTCCTGAGCAAGAAAAGAGGCTGAGAAAAAGAACTACATGATTTAAAGCATGTATAATGCTAGAAACTAATGACTAAATGAATTCAAGGCACTTTGATGATATAAATTAGTAGATTTAGTTTAGAGAAAGAAAGGATACTTATCTGAATGTTTTATCCGTTCTTTTATTTCTGTCTTGCAGAAAATCAACAGTGACGAAAATAACAGTTTCCTTCTTTCGTTTGATTGGAATCTTCAGTTGATGGACTTGGCCGCAATTCTTCTGTTCTTCATGTGTTCTTGAGTCTTTGGTTATTAAGGTAATCCAATCGGTAATAGCACAAAACACAGAAATTAGAAGAAAACACACACACTGCACTGTATCCCGATAGCGCAAATTGAAAATTTTCCTAAGTTCGAAAAAATGTTGAATAAATTTGTAACTCCGGAAGTTCTTGACCGATTTTTTCCAAATTTATAATCTTGAGCCTCCTGGGCCGTGAGATGTATGATGCAGTTTCAGAGAGCTGCGCCAATTAGGGGCTTTATTAGTGTCTTCCTCAATTAATCTCCAGTACCGCATTTAACCTTGGTCGAATGACTGAAATGCAGGGTCGACGGGGTAGTTGAAATCAGGCTGATCGTTCGCAGTGGGAAAAGTCAAAGTTCACTTAATACATGTGGTGAATTTATTAAAAATTAATTTCTTGACATCAAATTTTCACACGGAGGTAAAATTGCCATCAAAATGCTCGTGAAGATATGAGAAATCCAATGATATCAAATTCCAGGCCCGTCGGTGAGCAGTGGCTACTAGGCAGTCTTCGAAAGACACGTTGTGTAGCTTATTTCATTGCGCGATGCGTAGAAGAAGTAAATTATTCCGTAATTTACGATCCAGTGATCCAATCTTGAAAATTTTTATATGTGCGTAATCCTGAAGATATTCGCAATACGCTGCAAGTGGATTTAGCATGCTACGCGTAGTATTTCTGCTGATGGTAAGGTAAACTATGAAACGACGAAAGGACAACTTTCACTCACGACGTCTCTCCCTGGAACATCAGTTATATGTTGCGAATAATGATTTACAACTAGAAAAAAATTGTTAAAAGGAAGAAAACTTTGCAGTATTGCATGCAATAATATACCATCCTGTGTTACTATTAGCAAACAGGGATAGTTTTTAATAAAATACCCTTTCTCTTATTAATGAGCTATGTTGCAAATGTTGAATGTTTAGCCAAAGTATACGGTTTGCGAGCGTCACCTAGTGATGAACTTTGCGAAACCCACTGAAAACTGGAAACCGGAATCTCGTCGTGTTTGACAGGAACTTGAAGTTGGACTTGGACGACCAAAATTATTTATCATGTCTGTTGTTGATGGCGTGCAGAACTGCAAAGTGAATGTTAACTTCGTGTGTTGTTAGGGAGGTTGGGTGAGAAGTTTGTGTAGTTCGTGTTAATTCTGTGAGAGGGTTCTTTTGTTTCATTTAATAGTGCTTAAGTAGTCTAACATTCATTTTTGATTATGAATTAAAAATGTCGTGTAGTTCAGAAAATCCAGATAAACTTGACAGCATGACATCGCACATTTCTTTGGAAGCTCTCTTCGATTCTCATAGGCAAATTTGTTATTTATGTGTATTAATTATTTGTAATGTTTAGGAATTTTATTACAGGTGATGGGAATAAAATTCAGAAGCATTCATTCTGTGTCATGGAATTTTTATATTAGAAAATAGATGTCCTTTTCATTTTTGAAAAAAAAAATATTTTTCCTCTTCTACTCTTCTGTTTAGGTGAAATATAGTGACATTTAGATAAAATTAAATAGTTTTCGATGGCGTTAAAGTAATTTGTGACCAACGACTTTATACATTCGTCCATGAAGAATTGATAACGTTTAGTGTTCTGATGTACTGCAGTCTCGCACATCGGTACAAGAAATGACTACAAAGTAGCTAATTTGGCTGTTTAGTAGTTTAATAATGGAATTACGTCTCACTTATAATTGAAACTCATTTAAATATAAAATAATGTTAAATAAGTTTTGAGAGTATAAGGGTTAAAATTCTTTGTGTCTACGGCGTGTGTGTGTATGTGTATATCACTTTCCTTTAGAATATAATAAAGTGCATAAAAATTAATTGCTTAGGAATAATGCCTTGCTTTCATGGCATTATTCCTGCATAAATAGCCTTTGTGTATTTTGCTGAGTGAGTGCAACTGCCTGACTGCCATTTTAAATCAAATCGGTTCAGTACCATAATTAAGAAGTCTGTTTCTAATTTCTTATATACTTAACAAGACAGTCATTTTTATACTTAACAAGACAGTCATTTATTATTTTTCAGAACATATTTAAGTTTTTTTTTTTCTGCTACTATCAAAATTAATCCTAAATCGAATATAATTAAGGAAAATTATGCATTTTCCCCCAAGTTTTCTGCCTGAATATTTTCATTAAATGCATGTTTAAAAATCCCGAAAATTTAAATATAACAGTATACTGTTATATATATTGCTTGAGAAGAGGGCAGTATTATGCTAATTTATTGGGATTTACAGTAAGGAATCATTTGTTTTAAGTATAAGATCTTTCCATGTCATCGTACAAGTAATGTTTAGTTGACCTTTATGAGGTGATACAGTTTTTGAAATAAATAACTAGTGGTATTGATGAAGCACTTAGCAATAAAAAAAAAATATGAAAATCAGTCGTGTAGCAGAATGTACATTCATGAATTGTAGTTGGCTTTGCAATTTTAATTAGTTGCTAGGATTCTCTGAAAAGATATGAAGCATTATGCAGAATAAATAATTTTTTTTTTTATTTGGAAAAATAAATTGAGGTGGAAAATTAAGCATCTGCGCTGTATAAATTTCATATTTTTCTAATGTTATGTCATTAACAGAAAGTTTTATAAGCAATTTCTAGTTTTTTCCTTGTTTCTTATGGCTCGTGTTTTAACTATTTACTTTACTTAGTTATATGGATAAGCTCATAAAGAAGTTATTTTGATCTGCGATTGAATTTGAACCTCTTCATGCGCATCGTTGAAGGTATTATTTCAATCTTTTTTTGAGATGTTTACGTATTATCTTATCCACCAGCCAAGTAATGTGATTTAGCTCCAATGATGGATCACGGTGTCTTTTAGAATTCCACAGTAATGATTGCTGATAGTTGGGTTTTACCTCAAATCTGCTTATGGGCTTCAGTGATGAATATTATTTTATTTAGCTCTATTATTTGCTTCAGAAAAGCTTGAAATATAAGAATTTTGCCAAGCTGTATGTGGAAATAAGCTTCACAGGGCTTCAAAATATGTTAGTACTTGTTGATTATCTCTATTAGTTTCTGTTAACAGAATAATTAGACAGTTTAAAGCATTAGAGCACTTCTTTTATAATGAAAATGCTGATTTTTTCGAATTCGCAGTTTTTCATATTAAATAATAATTAGAAAATCCTGTCTCTAAACTTAACTGTCTGTTCTCCTCTGTGCTTCCTCGAATTTGTTTCTTCTAAAAGAAGCTTTCCAAATATGTGTTCTGTGAAGAAAACATATTGTTCTTTTCACAGTTTTCATAGCAAGATTTGTTAAATATACAGCCTTTAAGGCGGATGATACATCAGTTTTTAATATTGACTTTTATAAAATGTAAAACCAGTAAAGATGATACTGACCTGGTAATTGTTGCTAAGATAAGACCTTACATTCTTGAAAAGAAACTTACACCTTGGCAGATAAGTCACTTTTATTTCAATGTAAGGATTTTTTCAAAGCAGGCTGTGACTGCATCCTCCAGAAAATGCCTTTCAGTAGTGAGTTTTTAAAGCATGGTGAAATAGTGTTTTTTTTTTTTTGGACAAAGAAAGTTTCATTAATGAAGTTCTTTTTCCTTCCCGTATCGATATAGCATGACAGGACCTCACAATAATGCACTGACTGAAAGGATTTTCAGTATTGTGTAGAAGAATCAAAGTCAGTCTGTCATATTTGGTCACTGACACAGTGAATAAACTTTTTGTGCTGACTTACAGTACTGTTTATTACTAGGGTAAGTTTAGCCAGGAACGGTTGTTTACAGCAAAATGCAGAATGAAATTGAGTGAAAATTGAAATGAGAGCAGGGACAGTAACATGAGAAAATGTTTCTCAGTACACTATTTTTTAATCATTTGTTTCTTAGTAAAGTTGTTAAATACTGTGTCTTTTATATGGTGTAATATTGTGTTTATGGTATTGAATCTGTTCTCTCCAATACAGAGAAAACTTGAGTGTTGCAATGTTAGTTCTGCTAAATATTATTGTTAGCCCTCTTCAAAGTTTGACATCTCTAAATACATATCAGCTAAAAACAATTAATTGATTAGCTGATTAATTAAGTAATAAATTAGCTCTTTTTATCTGAATGCAGGTATTGTATTGATCTCTTGAAAATGGATCTAATTTATTGTATGTAACAATGGAAGAACTCTGGGCCTGCTTCATGGAACAAAATTCATAATTTTGATATGAGTGGTGAAGGAAATTTTATATTTGAAAATTTTTTGCTAACTCATCTTTAAAAAAAAAAACAAGATATATGTAAATAGAAATAGCTTTTTAATTCAGTATTGCTGTTTATGATACAGACTATCTGTTCATATGTATATTCATTTTTAACATTGTTGAAATTGAATTCTTCAGAAATGGGATGTTTCTTATCTGCATGTGTAGTATAAGGTCCAGAACCTTCAAATATAAAATCAAACGCTAATGGAATAGAAATTGGTTGCTACCATCAGCATAAGAATAAATACCATCTGCTCTGCTGTCTGAAAATGAAGCAGTGTTGACAAACAGAGGTAATTTCTGGATTGAAACATATTAAGAAATAGTGAAGTAAGCTGATTTCATTGGTGTTATGTTAAATTAATGTTATGAATTTGTAATGGAACTCACTGATATTTTTAATATCGGATTTTTTCTCTGATTTATATTTTCTCCCTAGTTTAATAGTAGAAGGTTTTGCTTGAAATCATCTATGAAGAACCTGTAAGGGGAAATGATGAGAAAGCATCACTCTTCACTGATCAATGCTTGAATTTTTGAGTACAGTCAAAAATATAACTAATCTGTATGATTTAATGTTAGTTTGTTTCATTAAGTTAGGTTTGTAGAATTTGGAATGTTTTATACTATATGTATGTACAAGTAATTAGTTGATAAATAAATAAAATTGATTACATCAATTTTATTTATTTATTTTGATGGACTAACACATTTAACATTATAGCAGAACTATTTTATAATGCCTTTTTAAGTATTGAGCAAATCTGAAAGATTTGATTGCATGTTTAAAAATTTTAAATTGTGTGTATTATAAATTCTTTAACTTTGCTTTTTGATGAGTAAAAGAGATATTTATTCCCAGCATTAGTTGTGTTTTATGAAATAAATAATTATTATGATTTTATTGCATGCTGAAAGTAATGTATGAAAGCAGACGAACAAAGACACTGTTTAAAGTGATGATTTATGATAAAAACACTTTTCTAGTTTACGGTGTCAGGAAAAGATATAAGTGGTCTTTTATAATAATACTTTGAAATAATACTTTTGAACATTGCATTGCACATATTTTCTTACTTTCTGCAGTGTTATAATAATATACTAACAGAATGAATTAAAAGTGAATTTTATTACATTATTTTTTTTTTTTGGAATGGCAAGGAAAGCAGTTTTTTCTGTTTGGTTCTTGCAGTGAAATGTTTCATGATTTTTTAAACAAATTTTTAATCATGCTTTCTACTAACAAACCTATTAAGGTGATATTTAACTGTATTTCATTTACATTTTTTGTTATGAAAATTAATCTGACTTGATGTAAATTTACATATCATAACTCTAGTTTTGTTAAGATTTTTTTTTTTAAATTTCAGACTTCAGGGTCAATTAAACATGGTCAAAATTACTTTGTATTTCCCATTTGGATTGCTCCTTCTACTAATACGATTATTATTTAGCTCTTTGGGATTGCTGATTTTATCTCTGCTTCCTAGAACATCTTATGCTAGAAGGTACTTATTACTCTTTTTATACCTAATGTACTAAAGTTTCAGTTGGATTATTTAAGTCTGCAAGATAAACTATCTGTTAAAGAAAAGAGGTGCTTTCTGAAGAGCTCTCCAAAGCAAATTCATGTATGTTCTTGCATGTTTTAAAACTCATTCAGCTGACCTGTTCAAACTGCAAGAACAGAAGCCAGGGCAAACTATAGCGTTTTTCTGGTTTAGCCACTTAGTGACCCTCATAAAGATAAAAGAAAATATGGATATCTATTAAGAAAATAAGTAGAGGTGCCTGGGTTATCGTTAATTCATATAATGGATGTATGAAGTAAAAAATGTATATACATACAGTCCAAAATCCAAGGTCAGGGCTTCAGTAATTCTGGATTTGGGATTTTTCTGGATGTTAGATCATCAGCTTAAATCTAGTAAGATAACATTGTAGAATCATTAGGTTATTTTGAGGCAGGAGACGGGAAAAATGTGCAAAGCCCTCGCCAGGACTTGAACCTGCCGAGTTTGTTACTATTACACCATGAAGCTGTGCTGGAAGGAGGGAGAAAATACCTTGTAACATATAGAAATAATAAGATTAAAGATGTGGAATGGGGTTTTGTGTAATAATAAAACATTTAAGATCTTAGAGTAATCAAAATTTATATATATAAAAGCTCAGTGTTTCATTGTTTGCTTTATTAAATAGCTTTTGATTATAAGTTAAGTTCCTTCTTTTTTGTGCTAGTATTTTCTTTTTAGTGCTAGTATTTTCTTTTTAATTCTGTAGGTAGACATAATTTCCTGTTCAGTCATAAAGCTCCATTTTTCAAGCCCTGTAATTGCTGTGTGGAGAATTCGCTTTTTGTCAGTCAAAATGTTTTTCATTCTCAACAACTTTTCTGTCATTTTCTTCACTATTGGCAGTGATATTTTATAGATTTAGGGGAACTGTATGACAGATTTTACTGTCTGTTAGTTGATTGATGTTTAGGTTATTGTTATCACAATGTAAAACTTTTGCTGTATCATCATTATTACTACTTCTTCACAAATTACATTAATTGGAAAATTTCACTTTTTGTTTGCAATATCTGTAAACCTTCAAATTTGTAACTATCATCATTATATATATGTAACTATTATCATAAATTTGTAACTATCATCATATAATTATCAAATTTGTAAGTAGTGTCTTATATACTATTGGCAGTGTACCATGAGTTTGGCAACTAAAGACATGTTGTTGAGCTAAATTTTTTCTTGCTTCTAGCACACATTAACATCATTAACCCTGAATTATGTTACTTTATTTAGTTATTATACTTATGCCTATTTCTTGTGCATGCTTAAGGCTTATCCTAGGCTGGTGCTAGATATTTTGTAGCCTGGTGCAGTCTCTGCATGTCTTAAATTTTGCTGCCAAATGCCTTCCTAAATTACGAAACTTTTGCCACCCCTAAATTTTGCATCCTAGAGCCTTCTGTAAATTCTAAAGATTTTGCCGTGCCGTAATTTTGTTGCTCGGGGCTTCTCCAAGTTCTAAAAATTTTGCCTCCCTTAATTCTGCTGCTTGATATGGTCACATCAGCTCTGACACCAGTCTTGGGCTTTTCTCAATAACAAATCAATTATTCTTAGTTCAAATACCACTAAATTAATCTTTTGGCTCATTTACAAAATCTGTTTTTTGCGTATGGAAAGAAATTTTTGTTAAATTTCTCCTTGTCAGCACTTCACAACTCAGGTAGCTGAAGTCCTTAATCATTGGCAAGCATAATGTGAATGCAAAAATTTGCCATACTTTTTGGTATTCAGTTATTAATATTTAAAAAAAAAATTTTTTTTTTTTTTTAGATTTTGCTGCATGAGCCATTTTTCAAGCTGTCGTGTTGATTGTCATGCAGTGCTGCAAGCAAACAAATAGTAAATAATGCATCAGGGATATCGATTATTCAGTAGGTGTAAAATCTGATGTTTTTCGATGTAAAATGTGTCCGTTTGAGATGTGTGTGGCTACAGAGCTAAATTATTGGTCATACAGATTTATGCTAATAAATGATTCGTTCTTTGATATGAAGGTATTTTATTTAGTGCCAAGATGAAATTAAGAATCGTGACTCTCCACATTTTATTATGAACTAGAGGTCTGGATTTTAGACAATTCCGGATATTGGATGTCTGGATTTCAAACTTTGCACTGTATACATTTGTGAAAACTTGTTATTCTTTTATTCTTAGACAGTGAATAAATGTTATTTGTTTCTATTCTCAGCCAAACTGAGGTGCATTATTACTAATTGTAGTTTTGCCAAATGATGACAAGAACATTTTCTGTTACCATTAGTCATCAGAACACTGGTGTGATGTATTATATTTTCGATCTTTAAATAAAAATTTAGAAATGAAATATGTGTGCATAGTTTCTTTTTCCTTGGGGATTTATCATGCACTTGGTCATTCTTCACAATATTTATGTATCCTAGAGATAAGTGAAAGTGACTAAATAATCCATGCATCCCCTGGATGGTTTTATATATATGCAGAGTGTTTAAAAGCTTGAACAACTAAATATCTTTTGAATCATTAGTTGTATGCCCATGCTTCCAGTTTGAAAGATGCATCCAATAAGATCAGACTATGGCAGCTTTGGTTATTTGGTACTTATTAATAAAAATTATGAAAACTTTAATTTCCATGCAGGCCCATAAAGATAAGTAAGGGTCAGCAAGAAAAGCATTTTCCTTATCTAAGTTAGTCGTACAAAAGAAATTATCTTCTACGATAAAAGGTACCTAAGATAATTTATTACAGTTTCGGGAGGTAGTACACTAATGTTGCTGAAGATAACCATGTATATTTAATCTTCAAATGCAAATTTGTAAAGGTTACCTTTTATGCCAGAAAAAAATTTAAGTTATAATCACTGGTTTTGAATTACCATTTGCAGAAATGCTTAAAATATAAAATTTTGTTTTTTATAAAGTCCTTTAAAAAAAAAATCTTTAGCGATACTTTTTCTCTTTGGGTCGTTTGTCCAATGAGCCCTTTTTAAAGTTTTATTCTATTTTCTTAAGTAAAATCTTGTTTATAATTAGTAAAATATGTTTTGCAAAAAAATGTATCATAATCTGAAAGCCTGCCTTGTTTGTTGCATCTCTTGAACTGAAGCTGTAGGTTTACAATCAAGCATTCAAAACATACGTGGTTGTTAATCTTTTTTAAATGCCCTATATATATATATCTTTGTATGTGTATCACATATTTTAGATGAGTACAGTTAGAAAAACCTAATAAAAACTATTATATAGAAGTCATAAAATTTAACTCTTGCAGAATGATGCTATTAAAGTATTAATTCATCTTAAGAGAATTTAGAGAGATCTAAAAATGGATAAGCCAAAGTATGATATCATATTTTCACGATTGTTGAAATTATGCTCATTATGTAATATGTTGTCTGCTTCATTAATTATTTTTATTTGAGATCCTTAAGAAGTTCCTCATTGAATATTTTAAGTTCTATCAAGTCAGTGAAGATACTTTTCATTTTACAGATTAATTTTTAGAGGAATATGTAAAGTCCTTGGCTTGATAGTACAGATTGATGATAAATTCTTCGATAGGATTGCTAAACTAATTATAGCTAATCATGTGAGCGTCTTGGATCGTTTGGCTGTGAACATGATGATACCTTGTAATACAGTAAGTATTTAAATTTAAAATTAAACATAGTTTTAATTTCAAGTGCTTTTATTTTAGATGCATCTATGAATATTTTACTTCCTTCCTGTTATCATTTAATGAAGGTTATTAAAAGGGAGTTCAGATTTTCAGTTAATTAAAAAAAACTATCCTTTTAAATTTACCATGACAAAACGTGAAGAAATATATATGTTCACTATGTCTCATGACTCGAGTGTCCAGATAATTAATTGAAAAACTTCACCAGCAGCTTAGTGGTAAAATCGCTGAACACTGGTAGTTCAACCTGGGTTTGGTTCCATTCATTCACGGCTGAATGTGCATTTTTATGGTTTTCCCCAAGCCAGTTTCCTTTAGAAATTCATCCATGAAGGTTTCTTTCGCTTAGGCAGATAGTCCTAGCATACTTTGTCATAATCCAAGAAACCAAACCAAATAGTAGAAAAAGCATTTTGTGTTTTTTTTTTTTTTTTTTTACAGTGTGTAAAATTCATTACCTCGCTTATGTGCTTTGGAAATTTAATCGTAATTAATTAACATGATTTCTTTGATTCTGGACAAGGAATCTGCAACTATATTATTCATTTAATGTAAGGTACTTAATATCTGCTCTAAATTCTAATATATTGAAGTTGCTGAATTTGTCTTGAAGAGGCTCTGTCAGGCTTTTTAGAAAGTGCATAGATTAATGTCTTGTGGTCAGTATGCACTCTGAATTTTCATCCTTCTAACAAATCTTTGAAATATTTAATGGGAAGGTAAATTGCAAGAAGTTCATGATCACATGTACTGTAATTTTGCTGTGTGAGGTTAAGCTTCTTGGAATAAAATTTGAATGGTTTGCAACTACCATTTTCAAATTGTTGTAAAACTGAACCTACTGCAAAATCTGAAGCATTTGTGCATAACAGAAAAGGTAATTCTGGATCAGGGTGAAACAAAAATGCAACATTTCCTAAATCTCTTTCTCATTTTTGAAGCTTAGTGGCCTCATCCATCTGAGTTATTTTCCTGATTATCTCTTTTCTTTGCGTCTTTTAAACAGTCGTGCAAAATAGCTTGAGTACTAGTGGCATTTTTCAGAAAACGATAGTAGGAATGAACTGTTTCAAGAAGGGTTCATAGCTGATGAAAAGTGTCAGGTAATTTAAGAATAGCTTTAATGCTTACAGGAAGAGGTTTTGATCTCTCATGTGTAATTGTAAAGCCTAAAAATTCCAATTTATTGACCCCCAAAACAGATTTGGAAATATTAAGTCTCGATACATATTTTTCAACCTATCAAAAGCAGATTTTAAGTCTTTTTTGTGTTCCTCTTCAGTATTTGATTAAATCAAAACATCATCCAAATATGGCAAAACAAAATTTAGTCCCTTAAACATCATTAATAAATTTTTTTAAAGGTGTAAGGTGCATTACACAATCCAAAACTCATAATGTTAAATTCATATAGGTTGAAAGAGGTTATAATGGCAGTTTTTGGCATATCATTTTCATTAATAGGAGTCTGGAAATATGCTTTATGCAAATCAGTTTTAGGAAATATTCCAAGTATTTTTTAAAATGTTGCCGAAATCCTTTAATCATGTTATTGGATAACAATCTGGTATTACTTATGCATGCAAATGGCGATAATCCCCCAGAGTCAGAAAAAATGACAATCTTTCTTAAGAACCCTGTGAAGAAAACTGGAGGGGTGAATAATATTTTCAAACATATACTGAAATTCCTGTTTTGCTATTTGTAGGCACTTGGAATGCAGTTGGTATAAACATGTTGTCCTCTTGTGATATAATGCTCATGATCATGCTTAAATGGTGCTACTGATAAATTTGGTTTTGCTAAACTTCCATATTATTGTAACAAATTAGCATATTTAGAATTTTTATCTGGAGCACTAATATAGTTATCAAAAAACCCTGTTGTTACATTACTTCAAACAGACAGGTTAGTTTTTCCGTCAATTAATTGTTTATTATGAATGTCAACTAAAATTTTAAATTTATTTAGAAAAATCAACTCCTATAATAGCTTTTTCAACTTTAGCTAATTTCAACAGAAATTGGAATTCTCTTAAGTCAAAGTTAAAATTTTAATTCCATAAGTGAGAATTTCTATTCCTTTCTGTGCATATAATTTAAAATCACGGACGGTTGTATTATAGAGTCATGGGAATAAGGCTAACATCAGCACCTTAATCTACTGAGAACCGCAGTCCTATGTTTTCATCCTTCACAAATAAATGAAACTTCTGGCTGTCAGTGATATCAGCAACAGCTATAGTCACAATACTGTTGAGCTGTGGAGTTTTCTGACATCTCTTGCCAAGCACATGGCAAATAACATTTCTCAGGTTGACAACGATTGCCATGTTTAAAATGAGAAAAACAATATTTAGTATCAATTGCTCAATCAAATGGCTATGACTTTTAGATGTATTTCAGTCTTGATATCTGATTTTTTAATCTAGAAGGATCAGTTATTTGCATTGAATCAGTTTTTTATTCTGAGGCAGCTGTTCTTGGATATAAAGCATCACTAACATTAATGTTTGGCGAAGCAGCATAAATTTCTTTTTCGGATTTCATCTAATGTATTTTGTTAGCTATCGTGGCCAATTTTTCTAAATTTTCTTCACTTACAAGAAGAATATTTTTTTTATAAATCAGGCCTTTTATCCAGTCATAAAGATTTTAGCACTTTTTTCAGAAAAATCATCTGTGGCTAGACTTCATTTTTTGCAAACATTGATCTGGCTATAATCTTCAAGCTCTAATTCAATAACCAGATGCTGAATTTGCATATTTTCACTTTCTTTGAAATATTTAAAAGTCCATCTTTCACCATAGAATATTTATTGGGCTTTGTGTCTAATAATGTCCCATATATTTTCAACATACTTTGGTTCAAGGCTTGATATCAAGTGATTGAATCTATTTTCATCAGTGGTGATTTTATTTATTTTAAACTTGGCTTGGTAAAACCAAATATTCGGTTTTTCTTGCAATAATTCTTACTTTATTCACTTTCTCATCCATTAATGACTGTTTCGCTTCCCGTAATCATGTTAAATAAACAAGTCAAATGCTTTGGGTCACTTGTTGGTTCTAAGCTGTGATAACTTAAAGACTTACTACTGTAATGGTGTTTTAGTGAGCTACGAATAATACTATCATATAAATAATGCATATCAAATCCTTTATTTTTCAACTCTAGTACTAAAACTGATTTTTTTTAAAGAAAACTTGGGATCCTAGAAAGAAATCCAATATACAAACTGTTGTCAAGAAAAGATAATACAATAATATGCAATTTAATATTTATGATTATTAAAATATTTATGAATTACTTTTAAATTAATTATTTGCATTTTATGCCATTACAGATATTTTTTTCAGGAAACTGCAATATGTGAGGAATAGGCTGTTTTATCAGAATGATAGAAATTTTACCAGTCACCCTTTTTTAGGTGTTGCAGATTTCTGGTACTACTACTATACTGATGATGTGGAAGTTCAAAATAATCAACATCTTATTAGCATCCGCATATGTAGTAGAAAAGATATTTGTCTTTTAGAACTGAGAAAAAATGGAATACATTTTATGGTTCAAAACAAATTTGAGTCAAACTTTAAGACATCTATATGTGATTTGTGCAAGACATTTAAAAGGCCTATTTTTACAAAGTAGAGGATCTAGGTACCTTTGTATGTCTGATGAACTGCTTGAACATGTTTGGGGCACTTTCTAAAAATATCAGCAAGGAAAGTGAGCATTGGTTTTTTTATCCATGCAAGTTGCAATAGTTTCTGCAACCTCCAGTCTGACAGATTTAAACATTTTCTGCTTGGCATGCAGTTTGTCTACTAAATCATGCGCCTTAAAAAATTACTCACATCATTGTATGCTGGGAGTGGAATCTTCATACCTTCATGCACTTTATCATTGTTTCCTTGCAATATTTTTCACTGTGCATCTTTTAAATAAATTATTGAAACTATACTTTTTCAATATCAGCCTCGTATTCTCTCATATTTATATATAAATTATAAGAATTTATTATCCCTGTCTTAGTAATGCTTAGTATTTCATACGATTTTGTCAGGCCAGAACTGCAGGATGCAAGACTTGCAGTACAATTATTTTGCCACTTATCATATAGTAGTGTTAGAAAGTGGTGCATATATATTTAGAATTTGGTTTCTAGCTGTCATTTGCTCACAACATGATGTCAGTATATGGAAAAGAATTCATTTCAGTGTGCTGTGGCATGTACTTCCATCCACAAGATAATTTTTGTCTTCTTTTCATGCATGGAAAGAAATTATGTACAGCTTATAGCCCTCTCAAAATAACACTTTCTGAGCAGGTGTACTCTTTTTTTTTTTATTTTTCTGTTTGGCGTTTTTCTCTTCATTTAGTTTTGCTTTATGACCATTTAATTTTGATGTAGGAAATGATAGCAAGGTGAGAAGAGTAAGACAGCAGCAATATTTTGAACGCTGTGTCAGAAAGTTCATTCTGTGGGGAATAGGCCGGTTTATTACCATAGACAAATGACTAGTTACTTTTTTTATATATTTCTGATTTCTGGTACCGAATTACTATGATGATGTAAAAATTCAAAATAATTAGCTTTTTATTAGCATCTAAATATGAAGTATAGAAGGCATTTTGTGTTTTCAAAGTCAACTAATTGGAATGTGTTGCGTCATTCAAAACAAACTCCAGTCAAGCCTGAAATGATCTATCTGATTGGTACAAGAAATTTAAGTAGGCTGTTTGTACAAAGATAAAGCTCTAACTGGCTTTGTGGGCTTAAAAAGCGAAGTGAATGAGGAGTAGACTGGTTTGTTATAGAAATTTGACCAATAACGTTTTTTACATACTGCAAATTTCTGTTACTAAACTACTCTAATAGTGATATAGAAGTTCAAAATAGCGTCATATTAACGTCCATGTGTGTAGTAATGAAGGCATTTTGTGTTTTAGAATTCAGGAAAATGGAATGTACTGCTTGGTTTAAAGCAAGTTTCAATTAAGCTTCAGAAGATCTGTCTGTGATTGACGCAAGAATTGTAAGTGGGCTGTTTGTACAAGGGTAAAACCATGGGCGGCTTCAGATTTTTAAAAAACAAATTGATCTTCTTCGTTGCATTTTCCAACATAATCAATAATGAAGGCAAAACTTTAATTTCACAGTCCACATCCTGCAGTTCTGAAAATTTTGTTTAAAAGCTTAAGACTTCATTCCATATGCATTGCAACTGTTTCAGCACCTGAATGAGTTTAATAGCCTTAAACAACCATTTTCCATTGTAGGCATGCCATTTTGTTTGCTGGGTCGTAACTGACAGTGATCACTGAGAGAAATCTTTATATCTTCATGTAGTTTTCTCTTTCACTGTGATATCTTTTATTGTGCATTTCTTAATAAACTATTGAGACTGTGTACTTCATTAAAAACTCATATTTGCTAATGTATGTATGTATGTATATAATAAAATTTTACCCTCCATCTGTTAGCAGTGTTCAATATCTTACTTCACTTCGGTTATATTAATCTGAATCTTTTAGAACTTGAACTTGTTTTGAGGCTTAGCAAATGACAGTATTATTTGCTAAGCCTCAAAACCAGTACTTTTTAAACTAAATATATTTAAAAGCTATTTATAAGATATCTTTTAAATGTATTGAGTTGTATAGTGTCTAGCTGTGAATTTCTCATAATATAATTTTAATACATGGAAGATACTTATTTCAGTTTGTTGTAGCATGGACTTAGGGGGAAATATTAATGCTTTCCGTTTGAAGAAGTTTTGTTTTAAGCTTATTTAATGACTTACACCTCTCAAAATAGCAATTTCTTAGCAGGCATACTTTTTTTAGCTCTCCAGAATTTCTTTTAACCTGAATGATTGTTATCAATTGTATATTGTTTGTTATGCTTTACAATCATTTTCCTTTTTTGTAATTTGTTGGCAATGAAACTAAGGGAAATATGAAGGCTGCCATATATGAGAACTTCAATTCTTTGCCAGAAAACTACAGTATGTAAGGAGAAGGCTAGTATATAGTGTAGAAATTTGACCAGTCACTTTTTTACGTATTGCAGATTTCTGGTACTAAACTACCCTGGTGATGATGTAGAAATTCGAAGTTTGTGACACCTTATCAACAATTTGACTTATTAATATGAAATCTCAGTTTTTTGTAAGTTTCCGAGTGTAAACTTTTCGCAAGTACTTTTTTATTTAACTTTTTCATTGCACATGTTGAAAACTCAGAAAAGGTGATATATATTATACACTTCTAAGTTAACATATGGCTAACAAAATGCAAATTAAGAATTTTTTTAAGACAAAAATTTGGATAGTAATATTGAAGAACACTTAGTCTACTGTGATGTAATTAGATAAGAAATAATTCCTATTTGAGTATATAATTACCTGTTTATGTTTTGCATGTTCTTTTGTGATATGTAAATTGCTGTGAATGATTATCTTTTTCTTTTGTCTGTCCAAACAACATTAACATTTTTTCCCTTTGTAACATCCCACCAATAGTCCCCCATATAACTTCTATCTATAAGCATGTATGTTTCTTTTTTTTTATTCATGTTACTTTAGCAGATTCAGTTGAGTTACCTGGAGTGAGAAAAAATTCTGTTAAGAATGCAGTGCTCATGTATCTCTACATCTGAGAATGTCATGCAATATCCTGCATATTATAGCATTTTTTGTGCCCCCCATTTTTTACTATTTTTGGAGCCTGAAAATTTAAAGGGGGCATTGTGTATTGCATACACTTTTTGAAGAGAAGAAAAGGAACAATTTATGCAATGAAAATGAGTATAAATACCCGTATTAACATTTCTGTTATTGTTTATTGGTATCAATTCTGGCAATGTTAGCCTGTATTTTAGAATATTACATAATTTTACACTTCTAGCAATATCCAGGTACGTTTTTAGGTCTGCAAAAAGCTCTTCTTGAAGTTGATGTTAATATTAAATATTTTTCTTTGCTGTAATAGCTTTATGAGATTTGATTTAAATTTTAAACTGTCGTGTTGTTATTTGACATGGTTCTGTTCCAGCATATTTCAGTACTTAACAGTTTAAATATTTCGTTTACTTTGAATGTCCTTCTATAAAATTGTTCCAGCAAACTGTAAACTTCTGGTACGTACTTGAATGAACAGTGATGTTTTCGTAAAAAAATCATGCTTAATAATTTGAAAATCTCGCATCAAAACTTTCTGAATTTTGTGATTATGTAAATTTAGGAATGCTAATGTAACAGTCATGTATAATAAATGTCCATAAAAAGTGATGGGCATTAGGGAGAAAGAAAAGGGGCATAACATTCAGTTCTTGCAAATACTTATTACTGTGAGAGAATAAGAGATGTCCACTCTTGTGGAAAATCACCTATACTTCCCATCTTTATGAATGCAATTAGAAGGTGCTTGCTGTTTTCATTTGCTGTGCTCTCCATTATTTTAATTTACCAAACTGTTATATGTAATATGTAAACTTCCCTTAGAAAATGACTGGGGAAAATGTAAACTTTTGGTCAAAAAATCTCAGGAAAATCAAAACTTTGCAAAAAATGCTAGGTTGTTAAAAAAATTACTGATCCTATCTCTCATCTAATAGAATTTATATTTTAAATTATGCACAATAAATAAAAATTGCATTTCTTTAAAGGAAAACAGCTGAAAAATTATGGTAATATTTTACTTGCAGAAAGTATTTTAGTCAAAAAATCTAATATAATTTTATCCACCCATAAGCTTTTCTTTCCAGCTATTAATAAAAGGTTCTGTAGTGGAGTTAAGAAGTTATTACATTGTGTAGTTGTATATTATATTAAATGAGCTGAAAGTACCATTCCTCATCTATCATTGATGTCAAACAACATCAAGTGCGATTGGTACTTGGAAAGGTGACCGCCTGGGAACATTGCGTGCTGTTGACTTTTTCTCCCTCAATGTTTAGATGTTTATAACTATCCTTTAAAATGTGTTATTTTTGTTTAAGAACAGACAACCTGTAATACACGAAAAGAAATCATACCCGGAAAAAGAACTTGTTTGTGTACATAACCTCTACCACCTTATATGTGGGGTAGTGGTTGACAAGAAGAATGAGACATGCATTGCATTGTATCTCAGTTCTCACTTAGATGCAGAAGCATGGTAGTTCATTGTGGTTAGTGCAGAAGTGTATAGTACCGTGTTGACTAGAGGTTTTTATCATGGAAAGCTGTGTTACATTTACTTCTGTAGTGTTTGGCAGCGGACTTTCTGAGCATTAAATTCACAAACATGGCTGTGGAGGAGTCAAGGATTTGGCAACAGCTCCAACTCGGAAGCAAATGTAACATTCTTTTTTGCACTCCATTGAGTTCATTTCCTCTCATGTTATGACTTTTACAAAGACCAGGCAATCTGCTATTCATTTGCAATGCTATGTGGGTAGGCAGGTGTGTTCTGACTGGTAGTTGAGGTATGGCTAGTTAGGACTTGTTCTTAACCAGTTTCACACATACTTTCCCAAAGTTTCTTTGTGATAGTGGGGTGTGTTACTCTCCTGTTGAACGGGCATGTTAATTGTTCCCGGCGAGGGTAAATTGAAGACTTCCTCACCATATCTGTGAGTAGCAACAACTTCATTAACTGAACAAATTTTTTTTTCAGTGCATTATTTTGAGATTATCAGTTTTATTTTTTAACACGAAAAGAGTAAGTAAATTCGTTATGAATAATATACTGTTCTAAATTTCTTTTGCATAATGAACAGTTTGTTCAAGGTTTTTTTTTTAAAAAAACTCATATTCTATTTTGAATAGTTTAAATAAATATTTCCTATATATATTTCTTTCCTTTGCTTCACAGTAACAAGTAAGATACACTTTTAGAATGTTCTTAATTGTTGCATTGTATTTTGTAGTAAATGTATAATATTCACTTATTTAATTTATTAATTAGTTCAATATATTTGAAATTATTCATTTTGTCACTGAAAGTCTGGGAAGTTAAAAGTTGAATTACACTGGGAATTGCTATTTGATTATTGTTCATTTACCTTCTAATTCACCACCCAAACAGGATAGTAGTCAGTGACTCTGACTACTATACCGAAGGGCCCGGGTTTGAATCGCGGAGAAGGCATGGATATTTGTAAATGTATAGTGTCTTTGTGGCATGGGGGCCATTCTAAATGTATGGCAAGGCGAAAGTTTTCTCGTGTGGTAGTGGAAG
>KK122170.1:22663-35948 GCA_000611955.2 Stegodyphus mimosarum
CTCAGACCCACCTCCGAGGTACTCTCCCTCAAAATTTGGGTGGAAGTGGGAAAAATTGTACTGTCACCTATATTGTGACCAAAGCTCTTGCCAGTGACAGACCTTGTACTTCTTGCCACGATGAATTTCATAGGCTTGTTCTGATGAGGTCAGACGGCTGAGATTAGTCAT
The DNA here is from genome assembly GCA_000611955.2 of Stegodyphus mimosarum. NCBI lineage: Eukaryota > Metazoa > Arthropoda > Arachnida > Araneae > Eresidae > Stegodyphus > Stegodyphus mimosarum. The sequence goes on from KK122170.1 coordinate 22,835, forward strand.
AAAAACCTTCTAATCCACTAGATATAGGCTGGACTAATTTTCATCCAAGTATCCAAGTTGTGGTATGCTCTCTTCTGAAGATTCGTTTATTTACCTTCCCCCCCCCATGAAATAGAAAAATGTCTACAACCTTTTCTAGACCTTTTAATGCATGGACTGAAGTGCATGTGAAAAGAATGTTAATCGGAACAGTTGTAGAAACTTGTCATTTTTGTCAGGAAAGGGAGTAAATGAAGTTTTTAGAAGCTTATTTGCTAGTCTTCTAAAAGCTCCAGAGGGGGAAAGTATGTGAGCGGGAAGCTATGCTAGTAAATATATTGCAATTTGATAATTGATGTACCTGATTTAGTTTTGCACTTTTAATATCTTTTTTATTAAAGTATTGTTTTATGATGAGTTCCTATAGCCTGTATGATGTATATCATTAGCACTGTACCAAATCCATGAACTTCCAAAATTAATACATCGAGAAAAATACTTGTAATTGTTTTTGACACTTTAGGGAAAGGAAATTAACAATCTCAATAACTCCTTTATGTTCATCTCTCATTTTTTAGCATAGATAAAGCACACATACTAAAAAAAAAAAAAACTGGAACAAGTTTTGAATTAAGATAAACAAAAAGCAGATTTTTAGTTTTGACCTGATGCCAGTCATTTATAACACTTCATAGTAGTATTATGGTAAGCTTTCAAGACCTGACTGTATTTCTGTTTTTGTTATCCCACTTATAAGGCTAATAATGAATCCCACTACTTTATATTGCAATCTTTGCTGATTTTTTTAATTTTGTTTTAACATTCATAGTAGTTTTTTAATTGTGTGTATTTATAGTGATACTCTAGCTTTCACTTACACATTCTAAATTGTTTGCACTTTATGCTATTCCTTCACTTTTGTTTATGTCTAAAAAAAAAAAAGTGTGAGTGCGGAGTACCACTTCTAAGGAACTTTGGACATGTCTATTGTTTTCACTTTCTACATTTTATTTTATTAAAAAATATTTTGTGAATTCCTTCATATCTGTAATTTATAATGTACATGCAGTCTTTGTAGTAATAAAATTATGAAATTTGAAAGGATGTTGTTTTGTATTTATTTAAAGCATTAAGTGTAATAAAATTTGTGTGATTTTTATTAGATTATCCTTATTTTTAATAAATATTAATTGTTAGATACGAAAAGGGTTTCAAATAAAGGATATGAATGAAGTGTCTTGTTGGAAGGATGCAGATGTTGGGTATTCAAGAGAAATAACTGAAGATGATATTATAACATTACTTACATGTACTGAAGGTACATTTTTTTATGACTATGATTTTTAGTAATTAAGGTAGAAATCTATAACTTTTATTTGATCTTCAGTTGGAATATTCATTTGGTTGTGAAATAATTATATATTTAATACTTTTTGAGGTTCTGCTATGCCCATTTTGAATTTCCCTGAGGATGCCATGACAAACGGCAAAGTTGGCCTTCTCAGATTTCATCCTGGCATTTTCTCTTTGAATTTCACTGTTCAACCTGTAAGTTTTTTGTTTTTTTTTTTTCCCGTGTGTATGTCTTCTTTTTTCTTTTAAAGTTTCCCAAAAGATTTTTTTAATATATTGCAAGTGTCAATTATGAATTTTCTTTAAGAAATTTTGATAGTAATTTTATACTTTGTCTCAGCATGTGCTTGTTGTTGTTACTTTAGTGGATCCCGGTACAAAACAGAGACGTGGATGAATTTATTTAAAGTTATATTTTATAGCCTCGGCATAAGTGATTGAATATTTTGAGATACATATATATTAGAATACAGTATGAACTATTAACAATATATATATATAAAGTTATATATACTATTTTAACTTAGAAATATGTCTTGTATGTAACATAAGATATATATGCAATAAATATATTTGGATATCAAATGCTGCATTTATTTCTTTAAAATTCTTATAATTAAAACAGCTATTAATAATTGTTAAATTTTTTATGTGCAAATGTATGTTTCAGTTGCTTTTTTCTTCATGCAGTTTCTCAAATTTCTTGTTAAGTTGCATTTTCATGTTTATGAAGGAAAGATTAGTATTGTTTTGGGGTATATGTTTGCTTATCTAAACTCGGAAGTTATGGCAGTACCAATTACTGAGCAAATTACAGCAGCTGTTTGACTATTTTCCATTGTATTGTTTCAAGGGATAGTATAATTTCAAGGGAGTTGTAAACCTGTTGTCACTATTTCAAAATTCTGGAAAAAGTCATTGTATTCCATTTCATTCCTTAGTAAATCTTGGAGATCTATAAAAGAATGTATCAAAGTTATAGGACTTGCATGTTAAATGATACCTTTGATTTCTGTAAGCAATGACTGGCAATAGTGTCATCCTTGTATATTTTGTAGCAATTAGTTTTCTTAAAATACATGATTAGTTTTTGCAACCATTTGTAACTTTTTAATTACAAACTTAATTATCCTCTGCACACTTTTCCATGGTTTTTTTTTTTTTTAAGTCATAATTGTGAGTCTTTGATATTTATTGAGTCATTGAAGCAAGTGTAGTCTGCTATTTTCACAATTAGGGTATGTTGTCAAAGAATTTTTTAGTGGGCTAATTGCCATGCAAAGACAGCCATATTTCCCAAAATTATACAATAATTTCTAGCAAGTTATTACTAATAAAACCATGCGAATGTTAATATGAGTAACCAAATTAGGAAGATGACTGAGAATTCAACACTTCAAAGCTAACAAATTACATTGCTTGCCATTAATATTGCTACATCATGAAGGCAGCATGCAAGAAATGTCAAATTTGAATGAAAGATACTACATTCTGGAATACTGAAATAATTAGCATTCCAGTGCATGCAGGCAAAGCAGGTATGAGCAATGGCATCTATATTGTATATAAATGGGAAGATTGCAAAATGGATTTGATTTCTCATATGGAAATCATATTTTGAACGTTAGTCATTTGTGTAAAGGTCATATTTTGCCTTGCGTAAGAAATAGGAAATCGTACAACCATGTGTCAAAATTTGACCGTTGCAGGATCTTGGTCTATCAAGTTCTCTGGTGTATCATTCCACTTTGCTTTCTCATGTTGATTGGGATCCCATGGCTGTGAAGTGAATCCGGAATTGATAGGTCCAGGAAGGTCAAACTGAATGCCATGCAAAATTTAAGCATCTTGGCAGCTGTAACACCAGAGAGAGTAGATATGTTGTCCTTTCAGCTTTGCAGGATCGTACAGCCACATCATGTTCCTAAATCAGGAACTTGGCTTGTGTACAGAATATGCGACAGCATTTACAGCACCATAGATTGATTATCAGCACAGTACCATCATAGCAGCTCCCACATGACAGTGCAGCAGAGACAGGCATGCATATGTTGGTGCTACAAAAGACAATAGTGGTCACAGAAGTAGCACGACATCATCTTTTCAGACAATTCCAGGTTCTGCTTGTTGCATTGTGATGAATGTATCCATGTCTGGAGGCACTGAAGAGAGTGAACATTGCCAGCTTGCATTTGTCATTGTGTCATATTGGCCCAGCACCAGCCATGCTGGTATGGATTGCCATAGAGTCTGACCTCTTGTTCACATAGCTGGCAATATGGACAGCTGGTATGACATTTATGACTTATTAAGCCCATGGCTGTATCCTGTTTTTGATGCCTGGATGATGCCATCTTTCAGTAAAGTAATACATTGCTGCATGTTGCCTATGCTCTCCTGTCCTTCAGGGCAGAGGGTGTTCAAATGTTGCCTTGGCCAGCATGCTTTCCAAGTCTCACCCATTGAGAACATCTGGTCGTAGGTTGCTGAGAGACTGGCATACCACCAATCGCCAGCCACCATGATTATGAACTTTTGCATAGAATTGAAATCACATGAAGTAAAGTATTGATGTCTGTCATCCAGGATGAGTTTTACTCAGTGCCAAGCTAAATTACAGTCATAGTTGCTGTCAAAAGTATCAGGTCTATATAATGAATTCTGCATGCTGTGTACCCTAGACCATCTGCAAATTGAATCACGTTTTCCTCTTATTATACTGTATATGTACAATAAATAAGATTCTGCTATTTGCTTTCCTTCCTGGTGTAGCAGTTTTGATGGCCAACAGTATACTTTTTGTGTTCTTCAAAATACGATATTGAAGCTCGTGCATCTCAAACACGTGTGTGTTTGTCTATGGGGCATAGCTCCAGCTGCATGTTTGTAGTAGTGAAAAGGATGGTGTGTTGTGCAGTTGTTGGAAATGGTCTCTCAACGGAGGAAACAGTATTCATAGTTGAGCATTATTTCCGTTCTTATGGAAGAGGTAGTGAAGGTAAACCAAGTTTGAAAAAGGTGGCAGAACAATTCATAAAGGTGTTTAATAAGACAGCACGAGGTAGCACAGTCATGTGTATTGTTACAACCAGTAACTGTTTCGACGAATGTGAATTATGCACATGTTCTCGAGCAAATGCTGCATTCATTCCGGTGAAGTTTATGACAAACAGCCTTGAAACTGAATGTCAGCAATACGTCCATTCGCTGATTCTTTCAGGAAATAGTTGGATTTTCGTACCGGTTACATATTGGACAACGCTTGACAGAGTCGGGTATGCGAGCCAAGGTGGTATATTGTGGAACATTTTTGGCCATGGTGTACCAGGATCCAGATTTCTTGAAGAATATGTGGTTCTTCGGCAAACGTCACATTCAGTTGAACGGCTACATCAGTTGCCAGACAACTCGCTTCCTTGGTTGTGAGTGGCCAGATGTTATCGTCCAGAAACTGCTACATAGTGCACGTCTGATGATATGATGTATCATCTTAGTGCAGGGTTTAGGCCCCCATTTCGTTGAAAATGAGGAAGACCGCCACCCAAGACCACTACAGGGGTTTAGTGATCAAGCCATTTGTTCATGATTTGAGAAGGTTCTGTTGTGCAAGGAATATTCAGATAAATAGACAGTAGTATCAACAGGATGGGGCAACCAACCATACCGCTTGCAATCTCTAGCCATGCTGCAGGAAAACTTTCAGGGCGAATTGTTTCACATGGTACTGATTTCCCAGACCCGTCCCATTTCTCCGATCTTACACAACCTGATGCCTACTTGTGGGGAATTTAGCGGAGCGTGTGTTCAACTGTGAAGATCTACCAAGAACTGTGTCTGCATTACGTGAGCAAATCATCTCATTTTGCAGGAGTCTGCAGCAACCTTTGTTCTAGGATATGTTTGAGAATCTGCATGGTAATATCTGCCAATATGAACACAATCTACAGCAAGGCAGTCCACACTTTGAGCACTTACATGATGCATACTGTGGTAAATCAACATGCTAATAGTGAGCGTGTGTGTAAATTTCTTGCAGGAGAAATAAACTCACAGATGACAGTAATGTAATTTTATTCATTTTTTTCATTTCACTACTGTATAATTTGATGCATATTGTATGTGTCAGTAGTTGATGTCAGCATTAAATTTGAGATGTCGACATTGGTACTTATGTATTAACTCAACTAACTTTGGTGCCTTTTGGCGATTTTTTATATATGAAAATGTAAAAGTTACTAACCTGGTTCAAGCAGTTTTTTCACCTTTTTCTTAAAGTTATTATTATTAACTATCAATATTTTCACAAGTCAGTAAATATTATCAACATATGAAGAGAAAACATACCTTAGCATTTTAAAACACAAGTTTAAATTTTTAAAGAAGGATTATGTAATACATTAAAAAAATGAAACATAATCTTCTTCAAATCTTTATGCAGTTTTTTTTGCCCTGTTCCTCTCCTCAAGTGCTCAGTGATCTGTTTTCACGATATTGCAGACTGAGCATTGTGCAAACCCCCAGCAACAACTATCTAGAAAATGCATTTCCTCATTCTTACCTTTAAAAAATTTTGAAGAAATTTTACCCCAGTTTTTTACATTGCTGGCAAATTCCACGAGTTCATATTACGAAACTAAGTTTAAGGCAAAAATATCACTATTTGTATATAAAAACTGTTTGAACTTGGAATGCACATGAATAAGGTTGCTTGACTGAAAAAGTGTTATGTACATGGTTGCTGGGAAAATGGTTATGTATGTGGTTGACAGACTTTGGTACATTCTTTGAAAATTTGGTGATTTCTACTGAGGTGGTTGCGATATCAGTACCTTGGCATTTACAATCAAATGATCGCCATTTCTGGTCCTTATCTCTTGTCCCAGCTTCAATTAATTCTGTAGTTCCTGTTTGTAGTTAATCCATTTTCCATTTCATCTAGCATGCAACTGTTCTTGCACTTTTTAAACATTGTTGCAGAAATTTATACTATGAATTTTGTATCTGTATATGTTTTTTGAAATACTTTAACATGTATCATCAGAACACTTTTAACAAGATGCCAAAGCAGCAAATGCGATAGACTAATGTTTAAAGATTTTCAAAGCTGAATTTTTGCAATGTTCTGATTTTTTAAAGCAAAAACAGATCTTTGTGCACATGGGAAGAATAAGTAATGCAGAACTTGTGCAATATTCTAATATTTTTAAGCAGAATTTTGCAAATTTGGCATTGCACACATTAAATAAATTTTCTATTTTTGTACTTATATTTAATTTATTCTGTTGATAAAATAATAATTTTTCTTCATGAAGCTTTATATATAATTATGGATGTCGTTATCTAATTAAATTTGTGCCAACATTTATATTTGGTGCTAAAGGGTTCCCCATTAACAGAAAATTACCGTCATCTACATTTGCATTGATTGGATATAATATTAGGTATCTATATTTTTAGAAAAATATGTAAATGTAGTTTTTAAATATTGTATTCCAAATATAATTATCTCTAAAAATGCTGTGATGCTTTTGGTATATATTTTTCCCAGGCATTTGTTGCATAAATTTCAGTATTAAGTTTATTTTTATTCTTATTTAGGTGTTAATTCGTATTGTGTCGTCCTTCATCACCATTTCACCAGTAAGTGTTTGTTTATGCTATTTTTTGTTCATTCAGATTGTATTTTTTCAATGTTTTCATTTAGAATGAATTGATATCTCTCTCTCTCTGTGCATTTGTGTGTGTGTATATATATGTCTGTGTGTTTTTTGAAAGAAACTACATACATTATAAATAGGGCATATGTGTCTATAAACTATATTTCAAGTTTGTTTTCATCAATATAATTCCAACTATTTATCTTTGTTTTGTTTAATACTTAAGTTTATTTGTAATATGTTTACTTCTGTCCCTTTTTCATATGTTTTTTTCTATTACTCACAACTAAAAGGTAAATTAAATGTTTTTTATTTATGGTTTTGAAACGTATTAATATTATTTGGGACAGCAAACATGTATGTTTTGTTATAATGTCATTTCTATTACTGATTGAAATTTTATCATGTTCTAAAAACTCTAGTTTGTCAATTATTTGCATGCTTTAGTTAGATTAGATGTTAAAAATCCGATTCCTTTAGCTGAGAAATCACAGTGGCTAATTTAAAGTGCCAATAGCTATGGTAATGAGAATCCCCATAGCCATTGGCATATATTAAATTTTATTACTAGATTTTTGTTTCTAATCTGATTTAGAGTAAAAGCTGGAATAAATTCTAGTTGCATTATAAAGAGCTGTATTTTCTGTTCTCAGTTCCATTGTTGAGATACCCTCCTTAAAGCACTCTGTATCCATATAAATCTTTCAAAAATTGTCAGTGCATTTAATTTGGCATTACTTGTTTAGATTTAAAATTTTAATATTCCTAATTTTGTTAGTGTGTGATTATTAACCAGACACTATATATAATGATTTTGATTTATTCCACTGTAAAATTACCATGGTCTTCTACATTTATGAGCCATTTTGAAGTGATTTGATATTTTCTTTTGTGATATTTTATCAGCTTCTATATTACAGTGCAGAAGCAATATGTATTCAGAAATAATTTTTTCCTTATTCAGTCTTTTACATGTTTGTGATGATATTTTAATTAAATTTCATATATCATTTTAGTGTTTTACTATTTTATTCATAGAAAATTATTTTTTTTCTTCTGGTAACTGCAAAACTAGTCTTTATAAATCCTCGTAAGATTTATAAATATGAGCTGCTGTGTAAGTAAGGTTCAAAATAAGGTTTATTTCAGTATTTTAATTCACTTTGTTACTCAGATTTGATTGCAGTCTACTTTTGTGTAATTTTTTAATCATCTCATTTTTAGAAGCTGACTTTAAACATGTGTTATTGCCAATAAAAAGCTGTAATTTTTAATTTTGAAGCAGCCAGAGTAAAGTGCCTTCCATTAGTTTCATGTATACTAGTAACACTACTTTTTCCAAACTACTGTTGTTGAAAGGACTTTGTATCTATCAATTGGTGATTTCTTTATCTAGTGTGAAAGTTCCTAAAATGTCGACCAACCCCTGTAATGATTCAAGATAAAAATCTTATGTGGCTGCTGAAGAATTGCAAAACAAACCAAAAATACTTCGTTTATGTATTTCATTTTGTATTTAAGAACACAGAGGATTAAAACAAGAATTTTTCAATGTTTTTAAGTATTTAAAAAAATGTTATAAATATTGCTTGCAGGAACTAAATTCCAAAATCTAGACTATGTGTTCAGTACATATTATTATTTCAAGTTGAAGTTTTGTTTTGAAAGTGATCATAGATGAGATGCTTATTTTGCATTAAGAATGAGGTTGCAAATGATATAAAAAATTTAAGTCATTGTTTTCTTGCATTCTTTTGGTTAAAGAATAATTTGTCTTTTGAGAAATAAACTTTAATTTCAACATTACATCCCTGTATTTTCCTCAATATTTGTTAGAATTTCAGCTAGATGAATGCAACTATAAAAAAATGAATGCAGTATACTTCTGTGACTCTCGTAATTTTCTTGAGTTTCTTTCGGGAAAATGCTTAAGAACTTCTTAAAATCGTGTAAATTTAATTGTATATCTCTAAAAATGATATCATAATGTAAATATTTGAGATTTTTACAAGAGCTTATGCACAGTGAACACTGGATATTTAAAGTTTTGCTTTTAGTTTGAAAACTTGTTTCAGTACCTTACCATTCAAATTCCAGTGTGCTTCCATCTGATAAAGGTGACTTTCATGTAATGAATTATGCTTAAAGTTATATCTAAGTAGGAATTTATAATGCTCTTCATTTGAACCAACAGTGTGAGGTTTTAAAACATAACTATTTCACACTGTTTGGATTTTGCTACAAAAGCTTTCCAGTTCAAAAATTATTGCATCTCTCTGTCATTTTATATTAGCTCTTTTAATCCAATAGTGACTCTACTTTGATAACTTGTCATTGATTTAGCACCAGTACAGCATACTCCTTTTGCTCTTTTAACACCATAATTACATAATAATTTTAAATAGATGTGTTAAATAAAAATTTTCAGTAGTGCATCTACAGTAGTTTAAAAATTCAAATATATTATGTTTGTTCTCGGTATTGTAGCTTACAAGGCCAATGGATTGATCACATTTAGGAAATCTTTGCAGTTGCTTCAATGTAGAAGGAAAAGTGTGGACACTTCCTAAGATTTTCAGAAATTAGCATTCAAATATGTTCTTTCATCTCTTTAAATTGTTTTATTGGAGACAGGTGTTTACACAAATTTGTCAGCTTCTTTTTCACCAGCTATTATTTTGCACGTCATCGGTTACTGGTAAAATCAGGTTTATAATAGAAAGTTTATGAAACTAGTTACTAGTTTTCTCAAAATGAAATACAACTCAATAATTTGCAAGTATAGCCTTCTCATTAGCACTTTTTATCAAGATAAGAACAATTTAGTTTTCAAAAGAATTCTTGCATGATTGTTATTCCCAGAGAAAAGTAGTTAAATGATGAAATAACATTGGTGGTTTCATACCTTGTTGTGACAGCAGTTCTTTACAAAATAGTTGTTTAATTTTATTAGGTGTAACTTGGAATCATATTTAAGATATTTACCATTGTACCATCTATTTTTTATTCATTATGGCCTGATATAAAAGGTTCAAATGATCATTTTTAAAAATTTAAAGGTCTCTAACGAAATGCATTTAACTTGTACTGGTCTACTGGATGTAGGAAATGTGTAACTGAGCTTCATTAGTTGAACTGCATCCAGAAAATTGCAGTGCATTCTAGTAGCAAGTAAGAGAAGCCATACAGTCTCAAATTCAAAAAGTTGGGAAAATAACGTGGACAGCTTGGCTGTTTGTATTGTAACATAAATCTCATTTCTATGCATGTTTCATTCTCAATAAGTGTGGGAAGCACTGCTTAATGAACCCCTATTTTTTGCTTTAGAACCGTACTTGGTTGTTGCATTTAATCAGCACTGAGTTCTTGGAATTCATAATGGCGTATGCCAGGACCATGCAGGTGTGAAATACTATTTTAACAACACTGAAGTTTTTAAGGACTTTAAAGTTTTAGAACAAGGAAAAATAATTTTGAGTTAATAGAGCATAAGTCATAATTAGGTGAAATAATTACATGTGAAAAGTTTTTCATTTTGAAATTTAATGTTTAAATGTTGAAATTAAAGTTTCTAGAGAAAACTGTTTTATTTGCTGACAAGAAGTCACTCTGAATCACTAAATTCAGTTATCACACTGTAGTAGTTCACTTCTAACATTAGAACTACTGAAATCTAAGATGACTGCTTTTCTATCAAGAGGAAAGGAGTCATTTTGAGGGGTTGCTGGGTATAGTGTGTAATCAATGAGACAATTCCTGGGGTATTCTTAGGCAGCTTATGGAAGATTGAGGAACAAAGGTCGTATAAAAAAGATGTAAACTAAAAAGAGAAAGAGCCAATTTGTTTTAAAAGGAAAGTCAGATTCAGAATGGAAAATGAAGACCTACAACAAAAGGGTTATAACTACTGCTTAGATATAGAATATTTTTTTAAAAGTTTTCTATATCCACTGAAGTTGTTATCTCCAGTTTGGTCAGCTATTTTGATTCTGACCCCCTTTTCTCAATAACCCTTCAAATAGCTTATTTTCTAATTTATTTTTACTTTTCATTTTCTTCAAAAAACATTAATTATCTTTAACTAGCCGCTGTGCGGCCAGACTTCGTCTGGCTTTTAAGTGTACTGGAAAAATGCCTAAAGAGAACACCAAACATTAAATTTGAAAATTGCACAGAATTTTACTCTGCAGAACAATTTTATAGAAAAAGAAACAAACAACAACGGGAAAAAAAATTCAGTTAAAAATGCATTACATATAAAAAGCATACAATGAAATAAGCAATATCCCTTAATACAAATATTAATTATCTCAATAAATAAATTAACCAACTTCCTGCTGCCTTCTCTAGACAAACGTCCAGTATCCAAGAGAAACATTAAATTTAAAAACTGCACAGAATTATCGCCCTCATTTTTCCGGGAGACAATAGTGCTGATATCAGCAACAATGGCTGCTTGCCATTGTTGTTCATATAATGAGAGAAAATCATCCATTTGATACTATTTCATTAAAAAAAAACTCGTTCAAATTTTGAAACATCGATGTGCACCACCTGGGTCTATTAGCTCATGCGCAGTACGAACGAAAGACACCTACACACACAGAAAAACTCGTCCTTCTAAATATAGATATATAAATTAATTAAACAATTTACCTTTGCAAAAAGAAACAATCTTTCAATTTCTTAAACTGTTTAATAGAGTGAAATCTCGCCTTGCGTATAGCCCATTATGTCTTAAAATGACGCGATTTCGTCAGAAAACATAAAATAAAAAAAAAATCTAATTCGAATTTCGAAAAACTCGCTTCGAAGTGCACTGGCTCATGCAAAAAAATCATTCAAAACTTTTCAATATCTTACAAATAGTGAAATAAGCAAAAAATAACATGAAAGAAACTCAACAAACAAAACATTTCACGCAGAATTTTACTCTGCAGAACAACTTTATCAAAAATGAAATCAATAAAAATGTATTATATATATAAAAAATGACAATGAAATATGCAGTATCCCTTAATACAAATATTACTTTTCCTAATAAATAAATTAACCAACTTCCTTTTGCAAAATCTTAAGAACTCAAATGGTATAAACAGATTAAGAACTTAAACAGATTAAAAAATATCATGCAAAACTTTTTTATAATTAAAATTATATATAATTAAAACATAATATTACAATGAAATAAGCAATATCCCTTGATACAAATGTTAATTATCCTAATAAAGTAATTAAACAATTTACCGTTGCAAAAAGAAACAACTTTTTAATTTCTTAAACTTTTCAGTCTCTTAAAAACAGTAACATAAGAAATACGATGAAAAATTGTTGCCAAACCGAAATTTTTAAAAGAATGAAACTATTCAAAATGATGCAATTTCATCAAAAATCTATCAACAACAATAAGAAAGGAAAATTGTTGCCAAAACTACATTTTAAAATATCTGAGATGTGAGAAGTGTATTCGGAAGCTTCATTTAAAAAATTTTAAAAAAATACAAAATATTATTATTTTTCCAAAATTCTTTTTTTAAAAGGAGTCGAAAGGATTAAAGTTCAACGTGTCCAAAAATCAAAGGAAAATAAACAGCACATTTTTTAAAATAAGTTTTTTTAAAAAAAATTCCGCTGAAAAGGTGTTAAGCTCACCTTCCTAAATAAATTCGTATTTAATCGATTTATTGAAATACGAAATTTATTTTAAGTTCGTAAAATAGCTAAGTGTTTACGCTTCACGACGATGTAAAAATGAAATGTATAGAGTGAAATCTCGCTTTCCTGTAGTCCATTATATCTCAAAATGATGCGATTTGGTCACAAAACATAAAATAAAAAAAAATTCGAATTCGAATTTCGAAAAAATCGCTTCGAGGCGCACTGGCTCTTGTGTAGATACACCTATGTACCAAATTTCGTGGCCCTGGGTCTATTAGCTTACTCGCAACACGAACGAAAGACACACATACAGACTCTTTGTTTTATTATATGTAGAGATTATATAGTGTACGATCAAAAGAATCTGAATGCCTGATGTTTTTGTTTCTCCCACAGATAAATGAAAAAAAATTTATGTTGTTGGACCACCTTTAGCTGTAATAACAGCTTCCACTCTCTGGGGAAAG
>KK122170.1:35971-106755 GCA_000611955.2 Stegodyphus mimosarum
TATTACATGCCATCCTTTCAGAGCTGCACTGTTCAGTCCCTTTGTTGCATGCAGCCTAGATTGCAGTTGACATTTTAATATATTTTATGGTATTCAAGCCTGTTCTTTCAACAGGCCAGTCCAGTTCTTGAATCCGTATGTGTGCAAACCACCTCTGAACAAGCTATGCAGTATGGATGAGAGCATGATTGTGTTGAAACAGCAATGGACCCTCTCCCAGCTGTTGCCTTAATATAGGAAGTGCAAAATTATCTAAAATACCCTGATAGGCTTCTGTCGTAAGCTTCTTACACTGGAACTAAATGGCCCAAACTAAATCAAGAGAAACAGTTCCAAACCATTATGCTTCTACTACCCAACTTCACGTACAGCATCGTACAGTCAGAAAAATGCATTCAATAGGCAGTTTCCACTCCCAAATCCTACCATAGGATTGCCAATTAGTATACTTGATTGATCGCTCCGTAATACACTATGCCATTGCTCAGGGCTTCAGAAGTGTTGGTGTTTGCACCACTGAAAGCAGTGCTTTGCATTAGTAGCGATTAATGTTTGGTTTATAAGCAGCAACTCCGCTGTGAAAACCAAGAGTTCGAAGTTAATGAACTGTCATTGTGCTGATGTTGCATCCAGAGGTTTCTTGGAATTCCCGACAGATTTTTCTGCCAATTTTATTCGATTGACTGCCACAACTGTCTGCAGTGCTCTGTGCTATCTGTCTACAAGACAATATGGTCTACCAGGTCTTTGCTGCACAGCGTAGTCCCTGCACATTTCTACTTGATGTTAATATTGTGTACAGTAAAATGGGGCACTCCTAACAGAAATTTCCCAGACTTTCTTTCTACAGTGGTGACAACTAATCATTCCCAATATTCAAAATCATGTAAATTTTCCTCCCATTCTACTAGCTTTGAAGTGACGATTACCTTGACATAACTGGCAGCATCTGCTTTTACAAGGGATGCCTAGATACGTTCGATAATATAGTGTAAATGCCCAATTTGTTAGAACTTTGCCAAATTTGCTTCTTTTTTTTCATAATTTTTATTCATTAATTATTTATTCATTATAATTTTTATTCATACCAGTTGCTTAAGGGAATTTTTTTAACAAGTCCATCTCCTAATGTCATTGCGTGCTCTTTAACTTGTTATAAATTGGCTATCTTGAGTTCATATTTTGCCATCCCTTTGCCTAATGACACTTTGAATTAACAAGAAATTTTAATTTATGAGTTGCCGAAATTATTTATAATTCACAACTTTTATATAAAAAAATATTATTGTACCAATTTAAAAAAATGCTGTCTTATAAACTTAGTGCATGTTTAATATTTTAAATTTATTATTCTATATCTCTAATATTGTACTACAAATGAAATTTGAAAATCACTAGTTAAAAAAAAAACACTTTCACATTTTATTTATGTAATTTAATCTTTGTTAATTATGGAGATGTAGTCATAATCTGCAATTGTAAAGCATGTTAATATGATATATTGAGCTGGATGCATTTGATTCATTAACCTTCCAGCACGCGCGCTTTGCCATTTTAAATGAGCACACGTGCATCGTATTTTTTACGACATCTGTTATTTTACCATTTTCGTCACAAAAAATGACAGAAATGAGTGAACATTGATAATAAATTTGTTAAGAAATTAAATATTAACCTTATTATTGCAAAATACAAATGATATCACATTCAAATATAAGAAGTATTTTTAAGCAAACTTGCATATTTATTTGTACATTCCAAAATTTCATTAAGCATATTTATATCAATGATTTGAAAAAATGATCCTATTTCATCCTCTATATCCTTGGCATGGTGTTTTAGGCCTGGTATCACTTTCATAGTATTCATCTTTTTTGTCTTACAGCAGTTTGCATACTTCTGTTTTAGCCACTTAGATTTATCCTTACCAATATAGACCATATCATTATCATTCCTTTTTTCTATATCGCTATTATCATCATCATCCAAAATATATTGTTCAGATTCACTGCTGATATTATTTATCTCTATATTTTCCGCGGTCAAATTCCTACTGTTCTCATGTCCAAAGGTTTCCCTGTCTTCCTTTTCTTCATCAGAAAATTCTTGAAGAATTTGAGCAAAATCAGCTGGTTGCACATATTTTTTTGCCATGAAAACCGATATAAAAATTCCACAGCCGAATGTATACAAATTAAAATAATACAAGGCAATTAGTAACACAAAATATTTGAGAAAAAAAATATTTTCCGAATTTTCACCCACAACCACGCGCGTGTCGTAACTTTTACGAAAAAGCTGCCATGTAGCACAAAATCCCAGTAAAAAAAAAAAAGCAAAATGACTTCCTTTTGGCACATTCCATGATGTGGGGAAGGGTAGAAAGGAGGAATAGAAATGACCTTCAGACGTCTCAACTTCGATATGCGAAAAATTTGCATTAAAAACTGAATTTGTCGTAAATTTTGCGCAAACGCGCATGCTGGAAGGTTAAGACTAAAAATATATTAAATTTGTGATACTGTATTATTTCATTATAAAATATATTTAAAGTTCTTATAAAAGAGAGAAGTTTGTGCAGTGAATAGTTGAAGAAATTTAATGTAAAAATTAATGCAAATAAACAAATTAGATTACTGATTTCAGATTTGTTGGAATGTAATCCAAATTTGTAGTAATGATGTGGGGCTATTTCTATTTATCTAATACTTCAACTGTCACCCCTCATGTGTTACTTAAAAGCTACAAGGTGAGTTATCATTAATAGCTTAACTAAGTGGTAAAATCCCATAAACATAAATGTTAACTTGAAGTTCTTTTACTTCACCAGGTCTGAGGAATTAAGTAAAATATCAGAAAGCAAAATTGCCAGTAATTTTGACGTTTCAGTGTAACAAAATGCCCTTGAATGTACTTACTTTGCAATTCTAAATAATTTCTAAGCAAGGCTACAAACAATGTATTGGGAATTAAAAGCTAGCTCATTGCAGCGACTTTTGTTATCAGGTAAGTAGAGTTAGCAACCGGCAAAACATTGATCTAAACCCTCACATGAAGGTTTATAGTAAACTGCTCGCCTGTCAGCTCTGCATACTTCTCTGGAATCTTCAAGAGCGTGGAAAAATGAGGCATGCGCGAAAGATGTTGATTAAAATTGTTAATAAACTTCAAATATAATGCCATACCGCTTTCTCCAGTGTGGGAATTTGGACAAACACCTTTAATGAAAAGTTTCCTTAATCCCTAAATTTTGATCTTGATCTTGTAGCAGCTCCTTTACACAAAATATTGATCTATGTTGATTTTTCTCATCCTTCCAGTTGGGTCTGAAAGGAAAATAACACCTTATAGTATTTATGTCAAATAGCACATTTCATTTTACTACAGCACGTTTGTTATCATATAATAATCATACAATCCATCGTAATCTTTCTCAGTGGCGTATGTGCTGAAACCTTCAAAGTTACTGTTAAATTACTACATACACTATCGCTAATCCACTCTGCATCACATGTTATCAGTACAGAGTGTCCTAACTTAGATACACCCTAGTATTGCAAAGCTATCCTTATATCTGAAAACGAGTATATTTTACTGAGGTTTAGAATAATATTTGAGTGTTGTCCATCTTGTCTGTTTCTTAGCAAAAACTCCTGTTCAAGAAAATGCAATTCTGTAAACAGTTTAGCTCAGCTGGTAAGTTAATGTTTTGAGCTGCCTTTCAGTTGACAATCTATTGCTTGTAGCCTCGCTTAGAAAGGATTTGAAATTGTACAGTTAGTGACTGTTAAAAGACATTTTGTTTCACTCACAAGCCAAGGTGTTTGCTAATTTTGTTTTGTAATATTTTGCTTAATCTGTAAGAAGTGGTGAAGTAGAATAAATTCAAGTTTGTGTTTGTGTTACTTCACTATTTATTAAACTGTTAGTGGTAACTCGTCAGTTAACTATTAAGCAACATTTAAGAGGTGATAGTTGAAATTGTTGATAAGTAGAAATAATCACAAGTGACTGTTATTTCATCAAAGCATTTTGATTATGGGAACTCATATCTCTGAGTTTTTGCAAGCAGAGTTGTCCTAATTTACCCCTCAATTTGAATATCATAAAAGCTCAAGAAATTTTATTCTACAACTTTGTGAATAATGTTGTTTCTATCATGTTCCTGTTGGAAGTATGAGAAAACTTCTTCCAAGCCCCACTAATCGACTTTCAGCTGAGTGTTCCAACTTCTGCATGTAACACTATAACTTTTACTGCAGATATTTGTGGTAACAATAATGCTCTGATAATTTGAATTGGGTTCCACTAAAACTACAGTTAATAATTTTTAGCTTGTGCCAGTTTGTATGTTGAATTTCTTCATTGATTTACTAAAAGGTATACTTGTAATAGAGTTAGTGTATATAATTTCTCTCATGATATTTTGTGAATCTTACGGAAGTTAAGAATCAGCCTTGGGTTTTATTTAATAGTTGGTATTGCATCACCTGCTTTTTTTTTTTGTATTATCAAAAAACATTAGCATTTGAATTTTTCAGTTTTTTTTATTTATGTAATGCTTACAATGTGATTAAAATTTGATGATAGACATTTAAAATTTGTAAAGTATTAAAAATATTGGGTCTGTTGATTTTTTCCTCCCAAAATACACTTTGAAATAAAATGTTACAAAATTGTGATATTTTTAGTTTCCTAAGAGTAGGAAATATTTTTGAAAATTGTAATAAGGTAGATTTAATGCTAGATGGTATGCACAAATAAGGAAGGCAGACTTTGGAGATGTCTATTGTAATTTACTAAAGGTATGAAGTAAGAGCTCTACCTGACATGAAATTTCAACAAATCATTTTCAGGGATGTAAAAAATAAGAATTTTTTATTTTTCTTATAGTGTATTTTTGGATTCAGTTTTCTTAAATTCATTAATAATCTTGGCGGAGGGATAGAAAGAAATACCATAATAAAAAAAGCTAACAACTTTGAATAATTGAATAAATATTGAACTGAAATTATTAAAAGAATACCGATGCAGATGTGTGGCATGCTACCTAAAAATCATTGCATCAGACATTAAATCAGTAAGCAAAGAATAGCGTGGTGGCAGTAATTAATTTTACTTTTAATGCTCATACTGTTTTTTGCAGTCTTTTTTTAATATGCATCTTTGTGGTTTTATAGTCGGTCCTAGGAAGTAAAGTTTGGTTGGATATATTGTGGCTTTTCTTCCTACCTTATACAATTTACAGTCTAAAGTAAGTGATATAATCATCATATATGTAAGCATTTACAGTATTTTAAGTGTGGTAATCATATTGAATTATGTTATTTTAATAAGGATTAGGTACAGATTTTCTTGGATTCATATTCTAAAATATTTTTCTTTGTTGAAATTAGTGAGTAATTTAGACCGGAAATACTTTTCAGAATTATTTTAATCAGCTGTATCATTGATAATTAGCTTTTTTTGCTGTACAGTATAAGAGTATAATAATGTCAGAAATTTTTTGTTATTGTTTACCACTTTTTGTTTTGGTATTTTTTAACATTTTAATGCTTGTTATTAGGATATTGCCAAGCATTGCAAAATTACCCAATGAATCTCTTGAAGACTTCAGTAAAAGAGTGCAACAATCCATGGCTAATGGTTTGGGTGCAGCTGCAACGAATTATACTTCTTCAGATAAAGTAGAGCTTGTAAAACGCCTCCAAATTACGACCTCCATAGCCGGTAAATTTTTCTTTCATATTGTTTTTTGTTATTTTCGTAATTTTTACTTTTTGATCATGAGCTACAAATGTGTTTGATTTTAGCATCACCTAGTAATTACTCTGGTGGGTCAAGTATTCCAGAACTTAATCAGTATTCATCTGTATCATTCCAGACTGAAAATGCTGTTTCTGCTAACTCGATAGCACAGGTATTGAGAGTATAGTAATAGATAGTTTCTGGTTTTTAAATTATTTATGAGAAAGTTGTAATGGTATACTTATTGCAATTTTTACATTTTCAGCTCAGTTTAAACACTGCTGCAAAAACATTTGGCAAAACTCCTAAAGAGCGCATGCTTTCTTATCAAGAAAGGAAACAGAATTTGATAAAAGCAGTTAGACTGAAGTATTTAGTTAAACATAATATCAAATGAGTATAATGCAGGTTAGTATAAAAAAATATCTTTAAAGGTTAAAAAATAATGTTGAGTTGTTATATTACTTTACAGAAGATTAATTTTTTTTCTAGGACCAGAGGGATAAATATGTGAAATTTGTTAAATTCAAAGTATGTACAGGATCCTGAAGAAGCTATGTTTTTATAACTCTGCAGAATTTTCTACATGTACATTAAAATTATGTACAGAGAAGTGTTATTTAATAAAACTATACAGAAACTTAATGTAGTGCTTTTTATTACACTTAAAAAGCAGGCGCGTTTAATACTATAAGAGAGCTAATAATCATTGGTAGTAACAAAATAAACAAGTACTATTACTCAATTCGAATTAATTTTATCATACATATTTGAATACATTTTACATATTTGAATCATTTTAAGTGAAGGTTTAAAATGTCCTGATGAGGCTGTGAGCTTTCTGCTGTTGCGGGCACATATAATACAGTAAAGAGTGGAATAACAGAAAGTAATATCTCTGTTAGGGTTAATAAACTTTCAAGTCTTAGTTGTAGAAAAATGAACACTATGATAGTACCTCAATTTCTGCAAGTAATTCATTTGAGGATATATGATGGGCATGTGAAACTGTGGATAACAGCCAATGGTATGTAGAGCAAGATATCCATGCATTTATATTTGGTGAAGTTTAATTTATAAATTTGACACAGTAAGACCATTATTAAACAATAAAATATATTGCACACTATCATTTCATAAACTTCATTGTTAATACAATAATGCAAAATTTAATCTTCATGTGTTTAAAAATGCCGAGTTACAAGTGATTAACACTCTGACTGGGCCTATTAAAATAAGCGAGAAGGGAAAGCTTATCAGCGAAATGGCGTCAAACATTTCCCCAGTGAGGATTGCTAAAGCCTCTCCATTACTTCTACCTGCATGGCATTACCAAATATAATTGCAATGAAAATTCTGTTTAAACTTTTTAATTGTAATTTTTTTTTCCTTGTTATATACGTTTCCGCTTCATCATGAATTTTTTTTTTTTAAATTCTGTCACCCTTTTAATTTCATGGTGTTTTTCTACCTCATAGTTAGTTGTCTGCAATAAAATTTAAAATTGCTTCAGAAATTTCATAAAATTAAAACCATTGGTATTGAAAAATGACATACAGATTTACATTTTTTTAAAGCAATTAGGCTAAATTTACAGACCTTCATTTTTTAACTGTTAAACTAATTAGAATAAAATACAGTCTAAAAACAAAACTAAAATTCCTTTAACGAGTAGCAGCACGCAAATGAGAAAAGCATCTTGCACTTGATCTGTTTTACCTAGTACATAACAACAAAATCGTATTTGTAAAAATAAATTACTGTTAGCCAACAACAAAATAATTTTTGTAAAAACAATTTACTGTTATCTAATGGCTTATTCTAAAGCTATATACGTGGTTCGCTTTCAATGAAAAATATAGCATTTGCATTGCATTATTATTCCGTTATTAACTAGGATTAAAATTTTTTTAACTTCATCGCTTCTGTTCGAAGTCTTCCATATAGGCAATACCTAATAGCGAAAATACAACAACATGATTTAATTGTATAATTATGCGCATTGCAAGGAATACGCAGACACACGATTCAAATAAATGATCTGAAATGCGAGTTTGTGACATGAAATGTTAGCGGAGTGTAAAGGAAGAAAACGTTGGAAGAGTCGATAGTTGAGTTCTGTTACCTTGGGAACCCGTTTTTCGTCTCGGATACATATTACTGGAGAAAATTAAATGAACGACTATAAAAACATGCTTTATGTTAAAGTAACGTCGAATGAAAAGTGGGTTTGTTGATGGATGAAGGTCAACGTTATCACGTAACACAACAGAACTTAAATTTGCTACCCAGAAATATGCAAGTTTTTGTGCCGTATCTTTAGCGTGCATGGAAAAAAAAAATGTGCAAGAAGGTGCTTTAGATTCTAATTTCAATGATTTTACAAGTAATTGGATAACAGGGTTCGTACGGTCCTTAAAAGTCCTTAGGTTTTTTTGAATTGATTTTTGGTCCTCAAAAGTCCTTAATTTCGGCCAAAATCGGCAGAAGGTCCTTAATTTTAATCATCTGAAATTTCTGTCTGTTTTTATGACTGCCAGTTTGAGTGTGAATTAGCATTTTGGAGGAATATTTTTGGCGATTCACTGACATATGATTATCTTTTGAATGGGTTCATGTGTTATAATTTCTTCTTATTTCTAATATAAATAGTGGGATATTCGAGTTTCTAAGCAAGAAGTGAAACATAAGCAATTCGAAATTCATTTTTTTTCTAATGAAGATCTCTTAAACAACTTTTCGGTTTTGGTGATGTGAATTTTTTTTATTTAACGGTTCTAAATTTGGCGACATATCAACATTTTGGCAATTTTAAGATCAGTTTTTATAGAAAATTTTTAATTCCGAGATCTGAGAATTTTTCGACGATTTTTTTTAGTACATTGTAACAGTAATAAATTCCATTAAAATAATGGTAATGTATTGAAATTATATTTAAAAAAAGACATTATAATAAAATATTTTTATTT
This sequence comes from Stegodyphus mimosarum, assembly GCA_000611955.2. Lineage (NCBI taxonomy): Eukaryota > Metazoa > Arthropoda > Arachnida > Araneae > Eresidae > Stegodyphus > Stegodyphus mimosarum. The sequence continues at coordinate 44,689 of KK122170.1, forward strand.
TTCGCTGTCATATTATAAAGTTCCATTTTAACTTATTATACAATATTTTGAATCTGAGAAATAAACAAGGTATAATGCTATAAAACACAATTTACGAAACAGTTCTTACTAAACGCGAAATTAGCTATGTAATTAATTAAAAATGTTTTCTTTTTAATTTTTTCATAGTAAGAGTTTATCCCATGTAATTGTCTGAGAATATTCAGAAATCTCAGAATATGCATCAATTTTCTCTATAAAATTTATTTTACACTTTTCCTTTTTTTCAAAATATTTCTGGCTTTTGGCTATTACAGAATTGGTAGGGATAATTTTTCTTTAGGATTTTAGACACTGCAGCTTGGAAAGTTTAGAAGGATTTGAAGGCAAGATTTATAGACCCACGATTCTAGAAGATTCCAGTAATATGTGACAAAATTAAAAATGTCTCCATGGTATTAACACATAATGGATGTATTTTACAGAAAGTTTGTGATGAATTTCTTACTTTTTCGAGAACGCCTTGAAGAACAATGAAAACATAATATTTGAATGTTTTACTTCTGATACTAGAATCTTTTTCTTAACATGTTTATCTTCCCTTTATTTTCTCTACTTTTCATTGGACACAAGCATGGAAAATATCAGGAATGCTTCTAATCTTATCACATGGACAGGCGTTATAGAAATGTATTTTTTTATTAATAAAGAAATTGAAAACTGACAATTTAAAAGATTCATATAATATGCCTTAATGCATCATACAGAACTGGCGCTAGGCATATTTCCACCTGATGCAATCTCTGTGAATCTTAAATTCTGCTGCCTAGTGCCTTTCTAAATTCTGCTTCCAGTGCCTGCTCTAAATTCTAAAAGTTATGACATTTCTAGATTTTGTTGCTTAGTTTGTCACTAAATTCTAAAATTTCTGCCACATCAGCTCTATAACCAGCCCTTACCATATATATTTCATATTTCTTCTCAATTTTGATATTGCTAAAGAAATAAAATTAGCAGCTTTTTCAATATGCATTTAGTTTTTTTAGAATAACAGAAATCCTTAATTAAATCAAAAAATTCTAAAATATAAAGGAAATGTGTTGAAGAAAGAGACTGAATAACACAAAGAAAATTGTTCTTGAAAGATATGTACAATTATTATTATATAAATTACCCAGTTGTTTATGATTTCAGCCTTTAGTATAGTTTCCCATTTCTATTTCCTCATATGATAGAGTTACTAAGCCAGCTTAAATTAAAAATAAATTAAATAGTCTTTGACCACTAGTCCACATTTTTAGTTTGAATTTGACTGTTCTTGTTTAATTACATCACCACGAGCTGTAACTAGTTTTGTTAGCATCAGAACATGCCTTAATGTTCTAAGTTCTTTTTAAATAAGAGGCTTATTTAAACCTGTGTCTGACACTGTAGTTACTTTCAGACATAGCGATAATTTGCTTCACGTCTGTCGGGAGGTTTCGGACTATTAGGTCAAGTAAAGCCTCATAACTATATTGTAGAGAGGTTGACAAGTTAGGAGATAAAGCACGCAGAAACTAGTGAGAAAACTGATTTGCTTATTGAGACAATTTTCTGATTGTTAGAAAACATGCTTAAAGAGAAGGAAATTGATTTAAATTAGCCAAAATGTCTGAGAAGGCTTCAAATTAAAAAGACGCATAAATATTTTGTTGTTACAAAACATGAATGTTTTATAGCTTTTAATGTGTAGTTATCCTAATATCGTTTAAGAATCAATGTCATAAATTACATGTATTTTAAACTTAATTTTATTAGATTTTATTTAGATTTAAACTTAATTTTATTAGATTGTGATTTTAATAGGGCTTTTTTAGCAAATAATATTAAAAAATAAATAAAATTTCATATTGGCTATGTAAATCCATAATGACTAAGGTTATCTAACTACCTAATTTAATTATTTACGTAAAACTTATTCTTTGTATCTAGTGAGACTTAAAACAATACAAAACAACTTACCACTTGTGGTGCTTTAGTGGTTTATTGGACCTACATGAAGCTACGACACTAACTGTAACAGACAGAACTCGGCTAACTTTCAAATCTTGCCAACCATGCCTACATCAGGCCTTTAAGGTTAGTTCTAATCAGCAGGTCTTTCTCTAGGCAAGTAGCAGCGATCTTTTATGAATCATACTGAGTATGATCTACTTCTAATTTTAATCTATGCCGCTTGACTTAAAATCTACTTGCTATTTACTAAGCCTCTAGACTGAGCAAGTATGTGACAAAAATGAAGCATTAAAAAAAATCATAAAACTAACTGTTAGCTAAACATAAATAAAATGTCACTTATTTTCTTTCAAATATGTCCAACTATTATAAATGTAAAATATTTAAAGCTGCTTGATACATTTTATAAAGTTGATTTTATTCTCAAACTTATTAATAATTTTGTTAATTAATTCATGTTTAAAATTCACGTTTAATAAATATTCATCCTACTTACGGATCTATTTTCTTTTTAGGATGGTATTACAAAAGTGAAGTTCAGGCCTACATAATATTTTAATTGAATTTATTCAGTTCCCATTTGTTCATAGGTCCTTAATTTTTTTCATTAATGGTCCTTAAAAGTACTTAATTTCCATGCGCAGAAATGTGTACGAACCCTGGATAAAAGTTTCACATGCGGGAGAAGGTGGAACATGTAATTCAGAAAGTATTTGACGGATTGTGAGAAATAGCGTTAGAACGGAAACAAAGTTTTTGACACAGGTCTATAAAGATCTAAAAGTAGCAAAATGCGCCTTGTCAAGAATCTGCAAACAGTTCATTTGTTAGTATGCTGACAACCATGTAAATGGGTAAAAGTGCTACAACAGACTTTCAGGTCCATTATTTGACAACGACTGCTAAAAGAAATATACAACTGACGGCAGCCGAGATTGCAAGGGAGTTCACTGAAACTACAGGAACTCAACTATCCATATATACTGTAAATAACACGCTGCATGAAAAACAAGGTTGTTTGCAAGAAAACCCATGATTTCTATCCCGCTGATTCGGGCTGCGAAATGCGCTCGGTTGCCGTGGTGCAAAGATCATTGTAATTGATGAGGCACGGACTGGAACAGAAATTCTTTTTACTGATGAATCCCGTTTTCGTTTGAAGAGATTCCAGGCGTGTTACAATCTGATGGAATCAAAACACGCGAAATAAGACTGGAACATTTCGTGAAAGGCATGGGTACAAAGGTGATGCAAATCATGGTATGTACTGGCATATTGAATAGCTTCACTGACTTATGTATTTTTACCAGTGTGGTAGTGAGTGCTGAAATAGTACAGAGAAATGAGGTTCAAGCACTTTAGGGGTGAAACCTGTAATAACTTCTTTTAATGAATGATAATGCTTGTCCTCGCCACACTGCACTAGCGACCGCTTAGCTTGAAGGCGAAGGAATTCAGCGGATGAAATGGCCTCCATCGTTTCAGGTCTGGTTGCTTCTTTAGTCGTATTTCACCTAAAACATAGTCCAAAGAATTTGGAGAAGCTAAGTTAAAGAAAAGATTTGAATCGTGCCAGGTGTGCTGGTGCATCTGAAACGAACATCAGCACGCTTGGAATGATGCATCAGAAAATATAATGTGGCGGCTGCACAAAGCACGACTATCGACGTTATGCAGTGATGCTCCAGTATCAGCGGGAACATTTCCTAGACGATTGAAAGCGGTTTCCAGTCATTCAGTTCTTTAGAAAAGAGTGCCAGACACCGACACCAGCGATTCCAGTGGTGTCGGGACATAGGTATGCAAAGAGTGAAAGACTACATGAATTGCAAAGAGTAGTGCACAGCTTCGACTCTTGCTTCTTTTTAACTAATGGCATTCGCTATGTTAAGGCAAGTCCAATCCTGTTGTGGCTGTTAAATGTCATACTCTTTGACAGCACGGCAACATGGTTTCGAATGCCATCGCCATGGATACCCGAACACCTGTAATTAGTACCAAAAAAATTGTCACAATAAAAGCACAGCGGTACGTGGGTGAAAAGTTGTAATCTGTTTGTTGCACGATCCTATCTTCGGTGTTGTAAAATTCTGTTTTCCAACAAGATAGCGTCGGCCGTTCACTGCAGTCTTCAGCAGATTCATCCTGCAAGGAACTCATGTGCTTCCTTGGCCACCGAGGTCTCCAGATCTTACACTGATCACGTATTTATGGGATGTGATCAGTAGGACAGCTTGAACAGGACGACGAACTGTGAAGGATACTTGAAAGCATATGCTCATCCATCTTTCGGGACATTATCCGCATGCTGATTTCATGTGTAGCTTGGAATTGTTGCTTTTTGTATCCCAGCAAAAGGGGTTCCTACGATCATCCTGTATACTTCATCGCTGTATTGCATTATCTTTTTTTAATTAAAATCACTTACGTATGCATTTTCTCTCTCTGTCTGCGAAATTCCAACATATTCTTGTCCTTGTTACGCGGTGGTACATTTTCTGTGTCAGACAGTGTATAGTAACGGAAACGGAAACGGAAAAAGAAATTCAAAAAGTTAAAATAATCTCAGTTAACTGAGAGCCAAAAGATGATACAAATAATATGATAAGACTAGCAAAGTTATCCTATTTGTTTAGCATATATTGATTAAGAGAAAAAAACATTTAAATTATAGATGTAAAAAATGGAAGGGCATGTAAAATTGCAGATGTTCCTTAGAAAGCAGACCACAGTTCTACATGATCACCCGATTTTCTGAGTTTGTTTTTGGATACATTTTTTAAAACAAAATTTAAGATGAATAAATAAACGGTCAGTCCCAGAAATAAATCTGCTCTAAAAAGGTGATAGCAAACAATGCCAACGTGTAATTATAAAATGTATAATGAATAAGTAATAAAATCAGCTGTTCCGCCGCATAAAAAATACCGGTAATAGCCAGGTGTTACCAAAAAAGTGTGGAAAACAATTTTTTTTGTTTGTATCAAAGAATATATGCTCTTGTTAGAAATATAATTAAAGTAGAGCAATGATACATGGCACATTATTTGAATTGCTTATTTGGTCCTAGATGCAGGCCGTTATACGCATGTGAAAAGTTCGACAGTGTGGGCTCTTCGCCACAATAACAGTCAGAAGCTTAGACGTCCACTTGGGGAAATTAGGAGGGTGGCGTTTGACTCTTGACATCGTAGGTCAAGTAGAAATTAATAAAATGAGAACTTTAATGATTGGTCTGGCAGACCACATAAGAAGGGGTCACGTCACACATGGTGAAAATAAAGAAAATTCTATGTTCAGAATATAAAATGAAATAAACAAGTAATTCAGAACTACAATGCAAACTAAATCTATCACAAATTACAGACCAGAAAATATCTATATAAAAAACACTCTCACCAGTGGTCAAGCTGTAAAGTCGCTGAAAACTGGTAGTTTGGCCGGGTTCAATTCAGAAAAGTTGTATGATTGATTTGCAAGTTAACAAGTTCCGTGTGGCATAATTAACCATGTTGTCTTTGGGCACGAACAATCTTTAATTGAACTGTTTTAAAGCTGGGCAGCAACACCTTTCGCTTCCCACTCCTCGTGTAAATCCAATTATCACTAGCTCCCGAAATGTGAGCAACAGAGCAGCCAACATCTGTTGAACAATTTAAATTCCAGCTTGCTAAGCAATTTCGGTTACATATCATTTCTTGAATAATTGACTAGACGATCCATTTTACTCGCAAGATAACTGTATTTTATTACATTTTTAACAAGGAAGGTAATATGTGCAATATAGTATCATATTAATTACATTGTTTACGATGTTTGCTTTTACAGAAGAAACAAAACTTTTTGTTTTTTCAGTTCAAAAGCATGTGAATGGATTCCTGGAGGGGTGAACACACATTGAAAGCCAAATTGTGTAACCCTTTGACTGCTAACTGCTCTAAGTTAGCGCTTAGTGTGAGCGCCGTGCAGCCGCAGAATGACTGATCAAATAAACGAGATTTCATTTTTTCTCGTTGCTAAGCAAAGAACGAGGTGAGTTTTGGAGAAACACAATAGAAATAATTTCCGAACATACACACGAGACAGCAGTCAACAGCCAAAACCTTCGCCGAGCGCGCATCTGCATCCATAGCCTTCACCGGTGGCAGGCATGACGTAGCGGTTTATTCGAAATTCTTACGTGTTAATTTAAGTAGTTATTTCAGTTGTCGTTGTATTCTTTGAATGCGGTGTTTTTGTGTTGAGTGTTTGCTATTTTCGTACCTTATATTTCGCTAAATACCGAGTCGGTATGGATTTAGCTGTGATGCTGAGAGAGGTGAGTGAATGTACATGTACATTTATTACTTTATTGGAAGTGCAAGTTGCTTAATTTTTATATTTTGTTGCCTTTTATTGAAATAATTTGGCTCAGCTGAAGAACAGAACGCTGGTATCGTTTGCAATTTATTTTATTTTGTTGATTTGTGCACATTGCCTACATTGTGCAATTCGCTGATGTTTTTTTTAAGTTAAAACGGAACGCTGTGCACATGGCATTTTCTTTTAATTTATTTTCGTTATTTTAGCTTATTTTGTTCATTTGTGCACGTTGCCTACATTGTGCAATTCGCTGAAGTTTTTTTTAAGTTTAAAAGGAACGCTGTGCACATGGCATTTTCTTGTAATTTATTTTCGTTATTCTAGCTTATTTTGTTTATTTGTGTACGTTGCCTACATTGTGCAATTCTCAGATGTTTTTTTTAAGTTAAAACGGAACGGTGTGTACATGGTATCGTTTGTAATTTTAATGCCCTTTTAAAAAAAATTCCTTCTTTCTGGGATGCCATTTTGGTTACGTTTTCGCGGAGCGTGTCGGGAAGGTTATGTAACGGCATAAAATGTGTAAGTATTACAACATAAAATGTAAATAATTAATTTAAAGGTAACTGACAAATATTTTAATGATCGTAATGTTCGTTTTGCATATTATTTTATTATATTTTTGTGGCAACAGTTTCCATACTAATTTATGGTTTAGAATTCTATGTTTTGTTTACAATAGGTTTTCGCGGAGCGTGTCGGGAAGGTTGCAATTAATTGCAAAGACGTTTCGCAGAAACGCGCCGAATTGGCGATTTTCAAAACATCGCCAAGCAGTGGGCTAAAGCGCATTTTCACCCTTTATTGCTTTAAAAATAACGGATATTTTATAAGGAATACATGATGAAAAATTTTGGGAGTTACTTATGTATTAAAGCAAATAGTGCTGCCATCTCTTGTCCGATTCAGAAAAGTAAAAAATGAAATAATTAACTAATGTTTTGCAAACTTAAAAAGAAAAAAAAGTGACATGAACTGTATTCAGAATTCTTTGTTCAATAAGAGGAAAGGAATTCTGAAATAAGGAATAAATTAGCTCATTCTTAGTAGTATTTCATAAGAGACGTATTTCATTTTATTATTTCCTCATAAGTTTTATTAATTTTTTATCATGCTAAAAGGCTTGCTTTGATTTTTAGTATTTAAGTATTTTTCGTGGGGATTTAAAGTTACATAAATATTTTTATTTCTCCCTATAAAACTGTTTCTTCGATGGATTTCTCTTACTTTGGGTAGTTTTAGTCTACAAGTTGCGTAAGCACGGAAATCTATGACATTTGTTTCATTGCTGGAAGTTGAAATTTTGTCATCACATCAACAAAAAATTGCAATTTGTTTCATATATATAAGGTGTGCTCAAATGCAAAGGTGACTACAGTTAAAAACAGTAAAGAAATCTTAATAAAAGTATTATAATTACAGTTCATGTGGAACTGTACAACAATAAATAATCGCCATTGAGGTTGACAAGTAATCCCAGTGCGTAGGCAGAGAACGGATGGCTTCAGTGTAGAAACTCCTGAGTTACTGAAGGATCCAGTTTTTCACGGTGCCCTGCACTTCCTTGTTACAGGTGAACTCCAGACCCTTCATAAATTTTTTAAGAGGCCGATGATATGTGAGTCAGATAGGGAGATATCGGGTCTGTATGGAGGATGTTGCAGGACCTCCCATCGAAAAGTTTCAAGGAGATCGAGAATCTTCTTGGCCACATGTGGCCTAACGTTGTTCTAAGGAAGCACTACTCCATTCGAGATCTTTTTTCTAAGCTTTTCCTTGATGATCAATTTGAGCCTCAGAAACGTGTTGTAATTCTGCTCAGCGTTAACTGTTGAACCCCATTGTAGCAAGTGAATGAGTGGAGGTCCTTCTGAACCGGGATGCTATCACTCTATGCTGATCCGTGTGGAGGCAAGGTCGAAGTAGTGACACCAAATTTCATCACATGCCACAATTTTAGCAACGAAGTACGTTCCTTGCTCTGCGTATCTCAAGAGATGGGTCAGGCAAACACACATTCTCGCAATCTCCTGATTCTCTGGCAGATGCTTGGGCATCCACTATGTACAGAATACCAGAGTAGGGGGCTCCCAGACCTGGCAGCTTGAGGCCACCTTACACGGTTCATAAATTCCCCAACCTCCGGAGACTATGCGAGGGAGCGCCACTCCTCTCGGTCAACTCAGGGGGACTTTACAAAGACAGACACCGTCCGTCCCCAAGTGTCGACCGAGGGGCGCCACCCACCGGACAACCTGCGATATCTGACAATGTAACGTCCCCACATCCAAGAGGCAGACAAGACAGTATCAGTACAGTCCCTGCCAAAATTGAACTTATCACAGAATAAACGATGGCTCTAGTCCTGTGAAGACTGTTTATTTACCCCAAGGGTCGAGGCTGTCTAAATATTGATCTAGCCAATTTGCTGGACAGAACCCCGGGTCTCCTCCCCTAAAATGGTCGGTTCCGGAAATTGTAACCCAGTCGAACCTCATGGATGGTGTCCGATATAATCAGCCCAGGAGAACCTGGTTACCAGAGGGGCCGCGAGGAAGTCTGCGTCGGACGGGGTCAGGAGAGGCTATGTAGTGCGCATCACTGTCCCGGTAGTTGTTTCCACTCTCAGAAGGTCCCGATCAAACTCCGGATCTCCTCCCATAAAATGGTCGGTTCCGGAAATCCAATCATTTCCAGCTTCAAGGGAGTACAACTACCCCCCTACTATTGAAAAATATAACTCTGTTTATCAATCCGTGCTCATTGCCGTCCTCTATGCCCTTAAATGGATATTGAAAAGTAATTTTGCAAGAAATTCTAACTTTTATATTTTTACAGATTGCATGTCTTGCTTAAATGAACTTTATAATGCCGAAAATAATAATGGTCTGATTATCGATATTAAAGATCTTTACCAAAAACTATCGTTATCCTTTAATATTAAATTTGGCTGGGTTAAAGCCCATATCGGAATATTCGGTAATGAGAGAGCGGATGTGCTCGCAAAAGAGGCTGCCTTAGGGAGTGTTTCGGGGACGCCTTATGTTCAGGGTTAAAAAAAATAGCAGCCAAAGCTATTTATTCGTATTATTTTAAGCAATGGCAGTTACAATGGAATACTTCTGAAAGGAAAAGTCGTTATTTGAAACACTTAGAACTGACTAAGAAAAAGAATATTATCTTCAATGATTTTGAAATTAACTAGTTTCTGACCGGACATGGGTGTTTCCCGGGATACTTCGCTAGGTTTAAGATACAAAACGACGATAAATGTAAATTATGTGATCTGTTTCGTGATGCTAAACATTTCCTCGAGGTCTGTTCCTACTTTAATAGCTTAAGAAACAATAAAAATATTGATTTTGAAAATCCTTTTTTATGCTATAAACATTTCGCACAATTATGTAAATCTGTGAGGAAAATTATTAACGGTGAACGCCGGGCAGTGGGAATCACTGTATGCCTTTTGCTTTTTATTGCTATCACTATTTGGTCTATTTTACTAATTTGTTGTTACCATTGTTTGCGTTTGTTGTTCGCGGTTTTTTTTTTTTTTTTTTTTATGCTCTTGTTTAAGTGTTTGTATTTGTTCTTTTTCTTCACTTTTATGTTTATAATTATTATTAACACATGATTATTTTGATTTAGATATTTTGTGTCTAAAATTTTCCTTTGTTGAAATGGGCGTGGCCTGTCATGAATATTTAGACATGACATTTCACATCATTGAAAAACGAATTTGGCCAAGCTTCTTAAAGACAGATCATTTAGTGGATTAAATCTCTGAAATGTTAGGAAGTACCTAGTTTGTTAATCTTCTGTGACATCTACACATTTGATACACTTAGAAAGTTGTTTAAGTAATCAAGGTTTTATCAGCAAATAAATGAAAACACTGGAGTTATCAAGTTTATTAACAATTTCTAATGTAGTTATCCTATCATATCTGTATAATTTTGTTCAGAATATTTGGATACGCCATTTTAAAACTGCATCACATAGAATTTGCCCTAAATTAGGGAACAACGCGGAATTTTCCATCTTTTTTCTGGCTTCTGTAAAGCGGCCTTTATGCATCTGCATAGCGTTCTTAAGAGACAATAATTGTTCTGCACACACACACACACAAAAAAAACTCTCTTGTTTTTTATTTGTCTAATAGCTGCTGTATTTTCTTCATTTTCTAGGGTATAAGAATCCGTCTAAAATACGGTGGTATCACTTTTTTAGGATTAAATTTCGAGAAATGTATGTTAACCTAGCACACATTTATTCATTCTCTCAATTGGTACAGTCTTGCTTGTTTCTATACACTTTTCCAATCTCTAAAGTAGCTTATGTCGAGCCTCCTTTTGTTTTCACGATCTCCTTTCATTACTCCGTTTATGAAAATTCAACTGCATGGGTTACAGTAATTACTGTCTTCCTTTTCGGCGTAGACGAAAAAAAAATATATAATTTTTGAATATTACTATCTACTCTTTGATATTTTGTAAGGTTTTAGTTAAACTAACAAAGTTTTATTTTAATTTAAATCTTTCTATCTCTTCTCAGTTTCAACTTCCCGTCAGAAGAAGCGCGCGTTTCCAGCGTATGCTAATTTTGAAGTAGAGCCAAGTACTATTTAAACCAGAGGTAGAAACCTCTCAGAGTGAGAGAGCTTTTAGTCTCAGATCACGGTCATTCTGTTCGACGTTCGCCTGACCAGCTAGCAGTTAAATTATAAGCCATAGTGCTTACTACGTGATTGCTTATTGAAATAAATCCAAATGCGCTAGTATTAGTAATTCTTGCTACGCACCATTTAGTTAGAGGCCAACTCCGCGATTAGCTCTGTGAGCAAAGATTAATCAAATTTCTATTCAGCTTTAGTTTTAATTTATCTGATTGTTCATTTAGACCCAAGTGTGGTCTTTTACTTTCTGTATCCCTCCCGAGTTGGGAAGTGATTTGTACATAATATTGATTTAATAAAAGAGGATTTTAAATCCCTTCCAAGTGCAGTTATTATACTACTTCAGCACAGTATCTACACCAGAACATAGCTGATTTCAGCTCCCTGTTCCAGATCAGGACTTCGAGACTTTTCAGCTGTTCACGAAGATGTTTGCCAAAACTACGCACAGAACACTCAGTCCTGACAATTTTTCTTTCCTTTATTCATTGGAAAGGCATAAAAGCCTTTCTAGGTAAGCAATAGTGGCGCAAAGAATATACTTCTTTGCGAAATAACGTAATAAATCCCTTTGAATATCTCTACAAAGTGAAAATGAACTTCTTAGAGTATTCTGCTTTAGAAAGCTTACACAACCAAATTCATTTTTTAAATAATGCCTAATAGTAGCAGGAAGCAGAAATGGGCTGCCTAAAACCTCAGATGGAAACCTTATCAATCTAAATATTATTAAGCTATTTCTTGGGTTCATTTGCTTATTCGTAAACCACAGGAATTATATTCCTACTAAAGGAGTTTCCCTTCACATCTTTCTCCTTCGTAAACCAGGTTATATTTGAAAAATATATCATATTCTCATTCATTATCAATTTCAGATTTCATCCGAATTCATTCTAACTACTGCAATGATCTCAGTTTCTCGTTGAATCCCACATTCTTTCACTCATAACGCTACTTACACATGCTCTAAAGTAAGGTTCCCATAAAATGGTTGGTTCCGGAAATCCAATCATGCCTTTTGTCTCCAAGAGCACATTCTAGAATATCTGTTGAATGGCGGACACCATTTACTTTTTCAAGGAGAATTTTCAGTTGGATAGAGTTAATAATACATGCACATAAAAAGGAGATCGGTATCTGTGTTGGAATTTCTATTTCACTAAAAATGAAAAAACTTTCACATCGAATTTTATTGAAAACTAAAACATTTTTAATGCAATCGCACAGAGGCGGGCACACGTTAAACGAGCTGGCGCAATGGTGCCCACGGGCATAGGGTTGGGAACCTCTACTGTAGAGTATCTTGACTGACTGAACTTTCGCTTCGAATTACAAAATCGAAACTATCATCAGCAACAATTAAGATCCAGCTCAGTTTCACTGATTTATAATATAAAATATTGGATAAGTAGTTGGCTTATATTAAACATGAATAGCTTAATGTGTTCCATTCTTTGTTGATTCGAAGCCTTTGGTGACTGCACTTGGTTTACTCAATTGGATCGAACGGATGTCATCCCATTTTCAGGTCTCTGTAGCAGCGTCTTTAACTGTAGTCCACAAATCCTAGTTAACTCCGTTTCGCAGATTAAAACAAACTACGTCGTGCACAGAAGAAGATAACATTGAACCCCCTTTCAAACCTATAAGTTCTAGCATTTTCTTTCCAGACAACATCTTCTGCAAACACGTCTGCAGTTTCCTTTTTTAGAAAGAATTTTCTTCTTTTTTAGATTCTTTTTTTCTTTCCTTTCTTCTTCTTGGAAAGAAGAAGAAAACTGGCTGAAATCCTGGCTGGAATTTTCAATTCTGCTGAGATCCAGAATTGTACAAAACTCACATTAATTCCTATTTTCTACCCGCTTTTAAAATGACACTAGTACTTTGAAGATTTTTTTGTAATTTAAATTACAATAAAGAAACTAAAGTGTTTTTAGCCTGGCGTACAGATTCATTTTTCTGAATTATCTTACTGCAAATTTATTAATTATGTGTTTGATTATATGCTTTACAAGTGTCCCTGCGTAGACATTCCTTGGCCGCATACCTACAACTAACACCGGATATATAAACCTTACAATTTTCCCGCTTGCTTCCGATCCGGAATGGTTAAGGGGCAGTTTCTCGTAATGCACTTTTTGACTTTATAAGAGATATACTTTTCCGTAAGGTGTTCATTAATACGGCATCACTTGCAATATTCGTTATCGAGAGTGAACTTCAGTTTATATTTGACTGGTTTTCTGCTTCCATCAACCCCACTAATAAGACTTCTAGTTCAAACTTTTCAACATTCCACTTCTTTCCTATGAATATTTAATTCGCTTATGTTGAATTCTGACGTTGATTTACGTTTCTTACCTTGTTTTTTAAATTAAGCTCTTCTGGCAATTTTTGTAAAACTAAGGAACACAACAAATTCTCGTAACTACTTGCTGTGACGTTAAGAGATTCTGAATATGGAATTCGAACTTCGCATTCGTGATGTAACTTTTATAACTTTTCAAAGTTATGACAATTTATTACTCTCTCAATAGCTAACAATTTATTCATATGAAAACTGATTATTAAGTCTCTTCTACCAAAATGTCTCTTATCCATAACTATGCAAGAAACATGGATTTCATTGTCCAACACAAATCCTGAAATGGCTGTCAAAGCATTACTAGCTAACAGGGAAATCTGTCAGACTTCCTAACGATAATCTCCCCGATAAGTTTAGGGAATCATAAAGAATGTGAGCAAATCAGGAGGTAGAAAGTTGCATTTTGTAATCTACCGCAATTCCCATAACAAGGCGCATAAAGTGGTGCTCGCGTCCGAAATATTTGCGGCCAAAGACTGGCAATCGTGCCGTATCTGTGAGGCTTGAGATATTCGATCGTCAACGAGTACTGTGTTATGCGCCTTCTCGAATTTGATGTACGTATGGTGAGGAATTCGTGCCGCTGTGAACTGCTTAAGAACTGTAGTAACTTACTACTCTTTATTCGGCGTGGTTTTCATTAGCGTTGTTAGAGCTTTTGTCCACTCCCGGAGCGATTCATTTGCCGCTCCTCACAATGCACACCAAAAATCTCTGTAAAATGACAAACCGGCATGGAAATAATTAAAAACTTTATGTTTATTTTTGAAATAGGACCTTTAATTTTAACGTTCAAATGGCCTGTTTATCACTTGTTTTTCTATAAACACAGTGATCGATGACATTTTAAAATTTATTTCACTACTCCAGTAGACAGTTTAAAAAAATTCTTAAATGAATGTTAGTCATTTTCACGTCTAAGGTTTTTCTTAACCGATGTGTAATTAGAAAACTCCTCAACAATTAATATTTGTAGAAAATGTCCGAAAAATCTGCAGTAGTATTTCAAGAATTGGAACTAAGTTCTGGCTAACAGTGGCGGTTATTCGAATGTACCAAAGCACAGTTACCTTTTACTGTTTACCGTAAACTCTTTTCTGTTTATTTGCCTCCCCATGCTAAGTCATGTCACCCGACTAAACAAAAAATGTCTTCTTTTTACTAATATGGTTTTTTTTCGCATTCTCAAAGTTTGTTCTTCTGAGAGCAGTTGCCATTAACATAGGATTTTTCTTCCATGGTCATTGATAAAGCTTTTAAGAAGTTTTCATTTTTCCATCCAAGAAAACATTCTGCTGTTAGAAATAACGTCAATAACCTAGGCATGCTTCCCTTTCATCCTTCTATCAGTTACAAAATTGCAAGAATTCTACAGTTCAATTTTCAAGTCATTTTCTCGCCTATCAGTAAAATCCATGGTTTAGTTCTTAAAGACACCATTTCTGACTTCAATTCTTGGAGAATTCATAGCATATTTTATTAGTGTGGGTCGAGACAAATCAAAAGAGCATTAAGGTATCGTATGAAGGGGGAAATATACAGATCTTCGATTGCTAATCATAGTTGGAAATTTAATCACAGTTTCGACTTTGGGTCTCCAAAAATTATCCAGAAAGCTTCTTCTACTAGAGAATTAGAGTTTCTTGAAGCTTTTCATATTCACAAAAATTTATCGTGTTTAGTTAATGATTTTAATCCAATCCCACCTAACGTTTTCAAATCTCTATTATTCTAATTTGTCAATTTTCGCTATTATTTATACTAACAGATGAAGCTACTCTCTCGACTTCCTTAGGGTATAAATATGTTCGTAACTGGTTTTCCAGTTGCAGATTTCTTTGCTCCTGATGAAGAGGGACTTTGTTTGCCCTCGAAATCGATAGAGTTTCTATGCTAAAAATCTATGCCTAACACAAAGTTGTTGCTTCACTTTTGTGAATTTTTGCCGACCCGGCAAGATATGATATAAATTCTCCAAGAATTTAAGTCAGAAATGGTATCTAAGAATTAAACAATGGATGTTACTGATAAGTAAGAAAATGACTTGAAAATTGAGCTTCTGAAAAATCAGTGCAATTTTGTAACTGACAGAAAGATGAAATGGAAGAATAACAAGGCTATTAATGTTATTTATAACAACAGAATGGTCTTTCATGTGAGATGAAGAAAACTTTTTAAATGCCTTATCAATAACCATGGGAGAAAATCCTCTGCCAGTGGCAACTGATCATAAAAGACTGAAATGAATTAATGCTGACCCCAGAGCCGGGGCAACTTTGCAGCTGTCATGAACAAAGGGGCGAAAAATTGTTGACGTACCGAGAGACAAATAGCCTAGCGCCGTCTCTAATTTACTCCGATATTTGTGTCGAACTTCAAAGAATGAAGCTTGTCAAGCAATACACGAGAAACTATCACAAGGTAAAGCGATTTCATCAGCATCAGTATGCAGTATTTTGACACATATTTTATAGAAGAAGAGAAGTTTGTATCCGGTTGAGCTCTTACTGCTTAATGAAACATTATTATTGAAACGAAGTATTAGTCATAATTTTAATAAACTAGTTATTATGATTTGAACCTTTACTTCTTCTTTTTAAGTCCCCACCAGAAGGCAAATCAGTTGTGGAGTATTTAAGCCGATGTTTAAATGGTTTAGGGCATAGGCTCTCAAACGTTTTTGCTCCATAGACTACTTGCCTATTTTTTTCTGTTTTCGTAAACCACTTTCTAGCAGTCATTCTAAAACTAGTCAGGTAGTGTAATATTTATACTCGCTGTCCAATCGGTATAGTGGTTAGTGTCGCTGACTGCAGTGCCGAAAGGCTCGGGTTCGAATCCCGGAGAAGGCATGGATGTTTGTAAATGTATAGTATCGGTGCGGCATCGCGGCACTTTAAATATGCGGTGAGCCGAAAGTCCTCTCATGTGGTTTGGTGGAAGGGGAAAGGGGTGGGAGACCCTTGAACCCGTCCCCCCCCGGGGTGCTCTCCATCAAAATTGGGGGCGGAACTGAGCCAAATCACACTGTCACCTGTTAGGTGCTCAAGGCTGTTGCCAACGACAGGCGTAATCTAGCGCTCTTTGACACGAGAATTCTCGTGGGCTTGGGCTGACTTTGTCAGACAAATGAGCAGGAGTAACAACAACATATTTATACTTAAGCGTTTCAAAACAGAATAAAACTAGAGTACAGTTTCACAGAAAGTATTCCAAAACACTCAAAATTTATGGAAATGTGACGTGGCATGTGCGACATTTACCTGATAGTGACAGCTGTCAGCAGAGATTTTACACCAGTTGAGTGGCTTTTGAACGCTATCCTAATATTGGATTTATGAAAGTTTATCAACTTCATATGTGTTTTTGACAGCTAGAGCAGAGTTACTCACTTTTATAAGGTTTACTGTAGAGTGGAAAATTTAAAATAAAAAACGTATAAGGTTTTCATTCTTATACCTTTATTAATCAAACGACGCAAAATGCAAATCTTGTAACATTCTTGTATAAAATAAGTACAGACACACACACATACACAAAAAAAAAAAAAAAAAAAAAAAAAAAATCAATTCTATTAATTGGAGGGATAGACCTCACATCTTTAACAGTAAATTTTTAAAATTTGGCTTCAAATTATTAAATTAGGAAAGGTTAATTTTAAATCTTCTCGGCCAATGATTTCCAAACTGTTTCTTTTTCTTTCTTTTCTCTTACTTTTTTTTTTTTTTTTTTTTTTTTTTTTTAAAAAAACAGCACTTTAAGTTCGTTAGTGCTCATTCCAGTCAGTCCTTCTTCTAACATGACATCCGATTCTTCCATGTCACCGTATTGACTGATATTTCACTGTGGTATTTCAATAGTTAAAACATCCTCAAACCTGGTTTTAAAGTCTGTGTGAAGAGCATTTAAAATGTTGAACGTAGGCCGAAACGTCATCAGCCTTGAAGTTTGCTGCGACAAACCAGAAAACTGGAAAAATTCCCGCCTCCAATATTTCGTTTCATTAGATTAATTCTGGCAAGAAAAGCTGCAACAAGGGACTTGGTTTTTATTAAATTTAGACTTTCATCTCGAAACTGCAAGTTAAACCCATTAAATTTATCAAACGAATCTGTTAAATAAGCAATGTATGGTTTCTATTTAAATAAATTTTCTTTTAAAATGGGATCTTTAGCATTCAAAAACTATAAAACAGTCCCCAAAAGTAAATACATCTTTTCAAACATGCATGGTTTTTGCATGCCCTTTTCCCCCGGATCCTGCCTATCGTGTAAAACCAAAATGTGATATGTTTATATTTTTATATTCAGAGTTTCGATATCTTGCATTGATCTATACCTCAGTCACCCAAGCAAGGATAAACATTGATTTTAACACAGATATCAGCATAATAATATGGATGATTATAACAACGTTATGCCCGTGCGAATGTCAATACATTAGTTTATCTTTTATATGAGAGTACAAATTATTGTAGAAAATCTTCCATTATTTTATTCTTATGAAAAATTAATTGAGTTTCATTTCTCTAAAAATAGAAAACTCATGCATTGTTTATTAAACTATCTAAATACCTTTGCGGTCATAGTCAGCCATTTGAATATCAATAAATGCTAAAGGAATTTTATTTGTAATGTATTAAATCATTCACTATACTAAAATCCTTATTAAATTAAATAGGAAATGTGTAGCATCAGTCCTAGACTGAATTTTATCTAAACTGTTGCAATGATACTTTAACTTGATTAGAATATCAAACTCAGTTTCATTTTAATTTAAATAAATTCGTCACCAGTGTAAAGCACCTTTTCGAATCATTACCTGATTTTTAGGAATATTTGGATTAGGGCAAGACTTATATTCATAAATATTCGGAATTAACGAAATAATAATTTTTTTTTAATTTCTTTGTCAAAGTATTGCTTCTTTGGTCGGTAAGGCCTGATTAATAAAATCTGAGCCGTAAACCCAAGATTCGTAGGTCTAAGCATTAAAAAAGCTAGTCTTTCTATAGAAAATTGTCACATATGATGGAAAAGATTTTGTGAGAGATTTAAATTTTAACCAAAGCACGATTTTTTAAATTTAATCCCTTGCATTAGAGATGGCTTTCAAGTAATTTGCCATAACTTTACTTTCCCATATGCAGAATTTTAGTACTTTTTATCAATCGCCGTGTTTTTCTAACTTCCCTAGAATAAATTAAAGAAATACATATGGTAACTTCAATCATGCACAGCTGCCTTATAAGGCAGCTGTGCATAATTTCTCTTATAAGAGAAATTTATTTTGACGTGTTATGCGAAAGGATAAATATATATTGATTAGTTTTGCATTTATGTTACACGATAGAAAATAGACAAGAATAGCTGTAGATGTGTAAAAAACCTGCAGATGGGTTAAAAAAATCCTTCTATATTTCTAAAGGAAAGTTTAAAATAGTTCACAATATCCGATGGAGTTGAGATCATTCGGTAAAATCATCGTAGGTACATTCAATTCACGTTTCAGAAGAACTGCAGCAGTTCAGATTTGTGGCAAAAGAGTAATTAGACCCCTGGGGACTGCTGCACTTAAGGAACGGAAAAACAAGCTTTGAAATATAAGCATACAAAAGACGTACCTTTCCTCGACACATTAAATAGCAGATGTGATAATTTGAACACATGCTTTCAATCAGTTGTTTCCTTCTAACACAGGTTTTTTTCTTGCGTCCCTAGCAAATTCCTACCAAAGTATTATACTGTTTTAAATATGCTGTATTAGAACTTAAATTCAAAGATTAGCATTTAAAAAATTTTAACTGAATGTTTTTTTCTACGTTCGATGATTCAATACTTGTAAAAAAAATAAACAGATAAATAAACTTGCACAGCAGATCAAAATTTTGTTTCTACGGAAATGTTCCATCTACAGTTATTTTTTGTAGTTATAACAGCATAGCTAAATAAGCCCATATTTCGAAATGTGATTGACATTCTATTCATTACTTTTAATTTGAAACAATAATTAGTTGTAACTACTGGTTGAAATCGTTTAAAATAAATTGGCACATTATACGAAAATTTGTAAAAGTGAAAATTATATTCACTTTTCTTTCACGTAATTTCTGACCAGTTCTTCCAAAATATTCTGACACTTACTTTACAGCATAATAGAAAAGTCTGCATTTTGAGAGACTCATTTCGTATTTTTAGTTAGCAGTTGTAATTCGGGCTGTTGTGTAAGGAGACACTTAAACATTGCTGCTGTGTTACAGTACTTATTTTACTGTGTATCGCAAATATTGCTCAACTTGTTAATATTATTTATTATTATTTATCAAATGCCAGGCCATTGACCATCAGGTCATTAGGCAACAAGCTCTCCAATACGTTTTTACAATACAATTTAAACTCTTAAGTGCAGAGCACACGTCCAGATGAGCAGCATTCATGATTTGTCCAGAATGGGAGAAAACACATAAAGGAGAGGAAGTCAATTAATATTATAATGCATAGAGGAACTTAAAAAAGAGTAAAAGTAATTTCCAACGATATAATATGCCCTTAAAGGGTTTCCAATAAAAACATAGATAATTAAGCAGTATACTACATTATATTAATTAATTTACTAATCGAATATGAAAAAAATTTCTAAATTCGAAATCCGTCTTTTTACTAAGTACAATACTTTTTCCAAAATCAATAAAAATTACAATGTCTTTGTTCTTTCATGTTAATTTTATGTTACGTGATAAAAACTGGGAAGTACAAAAGCAAAATCATGGCGAAATACATATACGTACGAACGAACACAGCACACAAACATTTGTATATACTACGCACGAACACATATAATATTTTAAGCAACTTAAAATGGATACGTGTTCAATGTATTTAATTTTTTATAAATAATAAAAGCTCAAACCTTACTACCTTACAAAATAAAATGCAGTATTTCTCAGAGAATTTCACAAATGAACTCACAAAATGGAAAATATTCTCTCTTATTTTTAAATTCTAATATGTGTAGATGCTTTATTGAAGGATTATATCGGTAGGTTCATTTTCGAAAACATCGCGGAGGAAAACGTCGCACAGAAAACAACGCAAGCGGAAATGTCGTAATACAAAACATCGTGGGAGAAAATAAAGCAAAGAAAAAACATCGCAGTTCTAAAACATCGTAGTACAAAACATCGCCGTCGAAAATATCGTGGTAAAAAATAAAGTACCTAGAAATCACCGCATGACGATAACATCACAGACATGCGTTTCTCAGGCTTTAATACTTGTAAATGGATATTCGCATAATGATTTATAAGAGCAAGGTGGTAAGAAGGATAATTTTTACTTTCATATTTTTTATTAACTAATAAGTTTTTAAAAACAAGAAATGTAAACAAACCAAGAAATAATTTTCATTATAAGAGTATCAGATTAACAAAAATGAAGAACATAATATCACGTTGACTGCCATGGCACTTTTCAGATTCCAGTCCGAGAAGCCAAATCGATTTAATCATATTATATTATTAATTTTTATAATTATTTTTTGTTTGTTTTTTAATAAATTTCTGTTTATGCAAGCCAGCACTGATTTTTTGTTCTGTTCCCAGAAGCCATCTATCAATATTGGCACTGATATATTCCGAGTTTAATCGTAACTGCACAAAAATGGCAAATAAACACATTGCGAGATAGTTCATAGTTGGCGTCCTAGAAAAGAACGCAATCTACGAGTTATCTCGTAGTTGGCAGTCAACGTGTACATTAGCAATTTTTTATAGATAAGTTCATTTTTTTTTCTATTCCTTTTTAGATTATACTTTTCATGGAAAATTACCAGTAAAACTTTATAAAAAATAATTTATTAATGACCTTTGCTAGTTAACTATGTCAGTTTAAAATTAAGTGCTGTAAGTTGCGTTAATTTTCTATGCTTAAGTTTCCATTTTACATTTTCAGCAAATATTTTTTAGTTAATAAAAAATATGAAAGTGAAAATTATCCTTCTTTCCATCTTGCGCTCACAAATCATTATGCGAGTTTTTACAATTATTAAACAATCATTAAATTTTACAATTATTAAATCCTGAAAAACTCATGTGTGCGATGTTATCGTCATGCGATGATCTGTAGATACTTTATTTTTTACCCCGATATTTTCGACGGCAATGTTTTTAAACTGCGAAGTTTTTGAACCGCTTTATTTTCTCTCACGATGTTTTGTACCACGACATTTTCGCCTTGCGTTGTTTTCTTCGCGATGTTATCGGCGGCCACCATTTAATTGGCTATAACAAAACATGTTGTTGTTGCTTATGCTCACTTGTGTGATGAAGTCAGCCCGGCTCTACGAAGCTCCTTGTGGCAAGGAGCGCAAGATTACGGCTGTCGTTGGCAACAGTTTTGAGCACCATACAGATGACAGTGTGATTGAGCTCAGTTCCGCATCTAATTGTGATGGACAGCACCCCCCCCCGGAGGAAGGATCCGAGGGTCTTCTATCCCTCTCCCCTTCCACCAAATCACAAGAGAGGACTTTCGGCTCTCAGCATATTTAAGGTGCCGCCATGCCGCACCGACACTTTGCATTTACAAACATCCATACCTTCTCCGGGATTCGAAGCCCGGTCCTTTGGCACGGCAGTCAAGGACGCTAACCACTACATAGCAAAACATTATCTGAACTCCAAATTTCAAATTTTGGCTTCCAGATGCTCATATTCGCAGCAGAATTACGTCATTCAAAATTAGATGGCTCTAGGTACCATCGTTTTATCACAATGCGAGAGACATACATACATTTATGCACATTCTTCATTATTTAATTTCTTTAAATATAATACAGGGCTACATTGTTCGGTGGCAACAGCTTGAAAAGTGACCTGACATTTAATGTTTCTGACACAAAATCGCAAAACGAAAACAATAGTCCTTTAGAGACAACGCCCCTTTGGACTAAAAAACATGTTATGTCCAAGTATCCTTGCCTAATACTTGTAAGTACAATACCTGTTTTTTTTTAAACCATGTTATGTCAAAATATCCTTGCCTGATACTTGTAAATACAATACCTTTTTTTAAAAAACCATGTTATGTTATGTCCAAATGCTAGTTGAATAATTACAAACAACATAATGTGGACGATTAATGAATCTGGAACCGCCAGTTTATTCCTATGTAATTAATCAAAATTTCATTGTTTTTACATCCTAGTAGATTTTCATCTCCGATACTAATCAAACTCAAGTTTAAGCTTTAGAAAAAAAGGAACATTTCTATGAGTTTCCATCTCTCAGTCGAAAATGATGAATGAGAGCTTTCAATTAATTACGTAACAAAGTGTTTTACTAGGTATTCGGAAAACAAATTCTCGAAAAATCTGTGTTATTAATATATTCTTGGATAACTTCCTTAAAAGTTATTTAAAGTTATGTCATAAATATTATAGAAAGTTAACAAGATTTATAATGCATTATAATTACTAATTTAACTTTCATATAAGAAACGTCCTTTTATATTTGAAAAGTTCAGTTACTCAAGAAATACTGAATGTATATTATCCCTCTACAAAACAGTTAAGGAATTCACGGATAATAATAATTTGTAGAATCCATTAGGTACTTAAAGCCGTGAAAAAGATAAACTTAACAACGCCTTCGGCAAGATCACAGTCATGATTTGGTTCGGTTATTTAAATGCGACAAAGCTGCGAGGGTTATCTGCCTAAGAGGGCGGATGCCTTCGTGGAGGGCATTCTGAGAGAAACTAACGTATTCACATTACACAAGGCAAAAAAAAAAAACAACCATGCAGCCACCCCGTTCCTCTGGGATCGAACCCAAACCAGGTCGAACTGCCAGTATTCAGAGGTCTTAGCCACTTGGCCATTGATGAGGCCTGGGTCACAATCATGAATCTTCAAACTTATTCAGCTGAATGTGATATCCCTACTTACCCTACAACGACACAGAGAAAGGCGATAATTCCTTATATTCTTCTCTCTTAAAGACCGAGATTCGAACCACACATCTTCAAATTACTAGTTGGACCTGCTACTATTTGCACCGGTGTGCGGAAAAAATGTCACCCGATAAAAAGGGAAATGGAAAGAAAGCCCCCGGAAAATAAGGAACGGAAAAACTGTCACCCGGAAAATAAGGAACGGAAAAAAAGGAACTCTTAAAATGTCGCCTATCGGAGTTGGGAAAACCTGCCAAATTCTAATTTAACCGGCAGGGCTATAGCGGGCTCTCTTGAGGGAGGTTTTAAGGGTAAGACGTTGAGCTAGCTGCAGCCGAGCTAGGTCATTTCGATAGCAGGTTTTAATATTGTTATCGCAAACTGTGACTAAATTTCATCTACAACGGTTTGTTATAATACTGCTTTTAACGCTCAGTTATGCGACAATGTTTTACCCCTGAACCACAGCTTAAGGCTATAACTACATGGGGTACGAAGGGAACAATCACTAATGACCATGACCCGCTGGTCAACCGTCTATTTTTACCATCGGACAGGCCAGCAGCTCGCTTATCTTCTTTCAATTATCGTCAGAAGATTTCCCTATTCCGCAGGTATGGTTATTATGATAAAACTTTTATCTCTCATCTTGGCGATATTTCTAAACATCCCTTATTTTTCCCATTGCAAAAGAATTATTTTCCGTTTCCTAATTTTCCGGTGCCTATCTTTCCGTTCCTTATTTTCCGGGTGACATTTTTTCCTACAACCATTTGCACCACCACATGATGCAAAGCAAAAATGGGGAAATGTTTATAAATCTACCAGCACTACAGCATTATATGAATTGTTGAACATCTTAACCTCGAAAATTATATGGAAGGTATTTCCAACCCGCTATTATGTTCGATTATTTTTTAAATTTGGTTGTAAATTGATCATTGCCTTTTTAATCCAAAAAAAAATTCCGAATCATATCTAGGTATACCATTTTATGTACATATACTAAGATTCGAAATTTAAAATTTATATAAGTCCTACAGCAAGAAATGTCAAAGTAGAAAGTATTCTCCGACTGCAAAACAGTCGTATAAGCTTCAGAAACTGTATTCACTATGATTTCGGGCTTTAAAATTTTAATACTTATGGCAAAGATTTCAGGAGGCGTCTCGGCATTGAAATAATGGAATGCGAATTCTGAATTCCACGTCATTCTCATGTTTAAGTCAAAATATTTGACAAGAAATTAAAAAAAAACTTAAGCAACAACTGAAAAACATTTACTTGATTTAGCCACCTACTTAACTTGTACGTTGACCGTCCAACTAGAGCATTACCAAACGGCACATTGAAAATGACCATGTTCCTCTTACTGAGCAGCCCACCAGCGGCCGAGCGGTAAAGACGCTGAACACTGGTAGTTCGGTCCGAGGTTCGAATCCTGCGAACGGGCTGGCTGCATGGACGTTTTCGTGGTTTTCCCCATGTGTAACGTGTATACGAGCCAGTTCCCCTTAGAAAGTCCTCCATGAAGGCATCCCTCCCTTTAAGCAGATAGATCTCGTGTGCTTTGCCATAATTGAATAACCTAACCTAACCTCCTCTTACTGAGCTGGATACAAAACTGTTTCGCATTTTATTTTCGGAAACAAATGTATCTCTGTAGTAGATTAATGTATAGATAACAGACGTTCTGTTACTTTCGGCCAAGCGGTAAAGTCGCTGAACACTGGTAATTCCGACATGAGTTCCATTCCAGGCGAACGGGGCTGGCTGAATGGCATTTTCGTGGTTTTCTCCATGTGTAACGTATATACGAGCAATTTCCCTTAAAAGTCCCTCCACGAAGGCATCCCTCCTCTTAGGCAGATAGCCTCAGTATGCTTTTCCATAGTCAAATAAGCGGAAACATTCTGCTGCTGAAAAAAAAAAAGATAGTATTTATTTTGAATAACTTCTTCTGCAAATGTTATACTTGTTACTACGGAAAGAATTTGTTTTTGTGCAAAATTCTGAATTCTTGAATTTTTATAATTTACTAGTAGATATAAGCAATAAAATCATTGTTAAATATATTTAAGTAAGAGAGAATAGTTTATAATAAATAAATTATTAATATATTTAATATACATATTTGACATATTTGTGTGTACTACATAGAGGACTGTATGTAAATTCGCACTTCCTCTATCGTACTTTTACTTCGCACCTTCTAGGACATTTGTTTGTTTTAAATGAAAACGATGAAACATACTAGGATTATCTAACTAAGAAGTGGAATGCTTTCGAGAATTTTGTAAGCAAGCCTGGCTCACGTTCATAATCCACACGGAGAAATCCACAAAAATTCCTGTGCAGCCAGCCTGTACGCGATAATTCGAATCTAGGTCGAAGGTTCGACCTAGATTCGATAATTCGAATCTAGGTCCTCTGTTGGCTTATTCAGTCGGCCACCAGAATGTCCAGTTTCACAAAAACTACTAAAATGAGGTCATTGAGAACTTAATGACGTAGTAGTAGACTTTTACATTGCATCGGCTAATTAATAAATAATTAATAAATGTCACATACATTTAAATTCTAACATAGCACACAAAGTAACATTTTCCTAAATTGACATGGGCTAGCGAACGGTCGAGTGATAATATCGCTGCACACTGGTAGTTCGACCCGAACTCTAGTTCTGGCGAACAAGGCTGAATGGATGCTTTTGTAGTTTTCCTTATGCGTAATGTCAATACCAGCCAGTTCCCCTCGGAAAGTTCTTCACGAAGACATCCCTTCATTAGGCAAGTAACACTTACTTGCTTTGCCGTAATCAAATAAACTAAACTAAACTAAACGTAAAATACTTATATGTTTTGCCATCTTTTTAGGTTAGGTTAGGTTATTCAATTATGGCAAAGCATACGAGGGCTATCTGCCTAAAGGGAGGGATGCCTTCGTGGAGGACTTTCTAAGGGAAACTGGCTCGTATACACGTTACACATGGGGAAAACCACGAAAACGCCCATGCAGCCAGCCCGTTCGCGGGATTCGAACCTCGGACCGAACTACCAGTGTTCAGCTTCTTTACCGCTCGGCCGCTGGTGAGCTTTTTCCATCTTTTTAAAGGAAGTTTCACATTTAACATCTGTAACAGTAATGAGATAATTTTACGCTTTCGCATATTTCACATTGACATATTTTACCCGTTCGCATATTCAAGAGGATAATTATAACGCTGTTTTGGCTGATTATAGAATAGATAGAAATAGAGGTACTTACGGAAAATGCCGTCGACCACAAGAGACGGCGCCAATCGCGACAAACAAACAAAAAAAATTACTAAATACAAAAAAAAAAAAAAGTTCTATTCTTATTTATCTTTCAAGTTTATTATATTATCATTTATTTCTATTTAATTTTTCATTACAAATTTCCATTATTTTTTCCATAATATCGCCATATCGTGGCCATTAACACATTTTTTGGATATTGTTCGGAGAACAGCCTTTACGCCAAAAAGGGAGAAACAGCTTACTGTGGTATGGCAGGCAATCGTTGTCATTCGATGACGCACTTCCTCTAGGCAGACACCCGTAATACTTTTCCCTTGCTAAGGGATTATCTGTAGTATTACTTATTATCTGTAGTATTTATTATTGTAGTATAGTAATTAAAGGGAGAAACAGCTTTTTGTGGTATGGTAGGAAATGGTTGTCATTCGATGACGTACTTCCTCTAAGTAGACAGCCGTAATACTTTTCCCTTGCTAAGGGATTATCTGTAGTATTACTTATTATCTGTAGTAGTTATTATTAGTATTTATTACTGTAGTATTTATTATTGTAGTATTTATTCTGTAGTATTTCATTATCTGTAGTATTTACTTCCGTTGGCATGATGAAATGTCGCCCGTACCCTTAAAGAAGCCAAGTTGGCGCAACCAAAGCTGTTCTCCGAACAATATCCCATTTTTTTAGGCCGGTTAGATTCCATAACTTTGGAAATATTCAACAGCATGCACTTCTGTAGTAGGCAGGTCCCAAATTTTAATCTTTTTTTTTTTTTTTTTCGAAAATGCGCGATAGAGGGAAAAAAAGCAATCTTTACTCAAGAATAATAACTAACACTTGTAATCAAGGTTACACCAAACCCAGCTCGTTTGAAGAAGACTTTTCCATTTTTGGCGAAAAATCGCGTAGTTTGGCGTCTTTTCTTTAATAGGCAAACACGGTCGACGGGTTTTTACATAAGTACCGAAATGGATCATAGAATCATAGATGGAAATAGATGACAAGAATGGATCTTTAAATAGATTTTGTACAGTTGTTAAATTGTGACTGAACGGACTGCTTATATATACAGGTTCATAACACACATTTAAGAATATCAAATTTATATATAGAAATATTGCTTTAAAATGATTATCACACAAATATTTTTCAGAAAGATAATTTAAGGAGGGAAATATTATGCGGTATACATTCTAATATTTTCTTCCTTAAATTGCCTTTCTGGAAATCATATCTGGTTTTATATAATATTCCGTAAAAGGATTTAAAGAAAATTTAATAACTTATTCTTTAATTTTTCCTTTAAAGAAAGTGTATTTAATGTGTTTCTCCTCAAGGTATGCTATTTAGATTATTTCTTATCTTCCTTGTAGAATACCTACAAACAAATAAAGCTCCTATATATTTCAAATCGCTTGATATACAAACTATATATTTATTTATTAATTTTGAAACATCTTAAAAAAATCTGATGCGGTCACCGCATGACTTCAATCTAAGTCTAATAAATTAAACACATTTTTTGCTGCACTTCATTTAAACATATTTCGTTTGAAAATGACATGTGATCTTTCAATTCAAAGTACTCTTTTGGCATTGGCGATTGCAATAAAAAAGGGAGGTCACAACTAGTCAACAACTTCATTATTATGTATTATGAAATTTAATTGAAATAAACCTCCTTTATAGAAATTATGCTATAATATTCATCTACAATTTAAAAAAAGCAGCACAATTTAAAATTATAAACAAATACTTTCAAAAATTCATTTTTAGGTATTTTAGAATTTTTTACTTATTTACACCAATAAAAAGCATAAAAGTTCTAAGAGAAAATTGTTTGTTTGAAATTTTCTGTTAGTTCAGATTTAAAGTATTATTTTCTAAAAGAAGTAGTTACAAATTTCCTTAAGTGTAGGAAAATATAAAAAAATATACAGGCCTGAAAGTATGTAACAGCTTTATAATTACACAGTCCAGTCACATTAATGTGACCATCTGTCAAAAGCCAGAATAACTACCTTTCGCAGAGCGGACTGCTGCGAGACGTGCAGGAAGAGAGTCACATAGGTCCCTGAAGGTGTTCTCTGGGATGTTGAGCCATGCCGACTCTAATGCCGTGGCCAGCTGCGCTAGATTACGCGGTTGAGGATCCATGGCGCGAACAACTCGATCGAGATGGTCCCACAGATGCTCGATTGGGTTTAAGTCAGGTGAGTTTGCTGGCCAGGGGAGGACGGTAAACTCATCCTGGTGCTCTTCGAACCACGCACGTACACTGGCAGCTGTATGGCACATCGCATTGTCCTGCTGGAAGATGCCATCATCCTGAGGAAAAACAATGCTCATGTAGGGGTGAACATGGTCCGCAAGGACAGATGCGTACTTGTATTGATCCATTGTGCCTTCCACAATGATCAGTGAACCTAGAGAATGCCAGGAAAACATTCCCCAGACCATAATGCTCCCGCCTCCAGCTTGGACCGTTCCGGCAATGGTTGCAGGGTGGTTCCTTTCAGAGGTTTCACGCCTTATACGCCAACGTCCATCTGTCCGATGGAGCATAAAACGCGATTCATCCGAAAACGCAACCTGTCGCCACTCAGTGGACGTCCAGCTGCTGTACTGGCGTGCAAATTCTAGCCTTCGCCGTCGATGAACAGCAGTCAGCATAGGTGCACGAACCAGGCGTCTGCTTCGGAGGCCCAGACGCAGCAATGTTCGCTGAATAGTACTTTGGGAGACACTTTTGGTAGCCCCTTGGTTCATTTTGGTGGTCAGTTGCTCAACGGTAGCCCGTCTATCTGCCCGAACGCATCTCCGCAACCGTCGTTCGCCTCTGTCATCTATGGCCCGTGGTGCACCACATTTGCCACGTCGCTGATTTTGGACAGTCCCATTTTGCCATGCACGGTACACTTTTACCACGGCGGCACGCGAACAGTTCACAAACTCAGCCGTTTCGGAAATGCTTCCACCCTTGGCCCGAAAGCCAATGATCATGCCCTTTTGGAAGTCGGATAAATCGCTTCGTTTCTGCATTACGCCAACGATTGAAATGTTTTCCGAAGCCCTCACACACCCTTTATATACGCTCAACTACACTGTGCTGCTACCTGCCTTCTGTGATTGGTTATTTAACTCTGACATGGAAAGTACGTGGTGGTCACATTAATGTGACTGGACTGTGTATTTGGAACGTTAATTATGCTTGATAAATATGCTAAATTTTTAAAAATCAATCTCAGTTTCAAATATAAAAATATGTAAACATTCTAATTTGTGAAATGAGGCGCTACAACCAGCTTTTTCTTGACAATTATAGGCTCTGCAATATCCAAACATTGTTAAGTTTCTGCTAGTCGTCCCTACTCCTCCAGATGTGGTTAAGAGGGCAGCCGGGAATGCGTCAGACGAGGGAGAAAGAAAACCCATTTGGGTTGGTCTATTTCTTATAAAGTCTATGGAAACGAAGCTCTGACGTCAGAGGTAGTCGTCTGAGCCAGTACCTCCTACATACAAAGGCACGGCACGGCTGTCGTCACTACAGTCGTCCTTATCTACAGAAAGCATGGTTGCCACATGAAACCACTTACCGCTGTTATTCCCTTAAGACGAGAGTAAATGAAACGTAGTCCCCCCCTGCAGAAGTCTTATATCGTTTGGTTTTAAATAAATAAACACGTATAGATATATATCCGATTTGCCCTTCATCGACTGCATTTCCTAATTTCAAATACGTATCTTAACTTTTCTTAAATATTTCAACACTTAAAATAATAATAAAGAAATTGATTTCACCTACTTCTGATGGTGGTAATAAAATATATGTTTAAAATCTGATTGTTGCTGGTTTGTTTTTTGAAGAATATGTATTTCACTAAATATCCTCTTCTTTAATAAAAAAGCAAAAATGACAATGCATAAGGCATTGCATACATTCAACTCTAAAAAGAAAAAAATATAAAAAAGTTGGAATGAGACTTAATTTAAATCAAAAAATAATTTAAATATGCCAAACAGTTAGATATTTAAATCTAAAACAACATTAAATTAACGTCTTTAAGAGTGACGCATTTGTATGTTTATCTGTTTAATGAAAGTTATAATACGAATATTATAAGATATGTAGATTTCATATTGAGTAGTTATTGAGAAAAGGATCCATTTTATAATCACTTTAAAATTCAAAATAAGGTCTGTATTACGTAAATGAAAATTCCTGAAAGATTAATCAATCACAGACCAATATACATGTAAATAAAACTCGAAGCTCCGGAGGAAATATAAATTAATTAAAGAATTCATTAATAATTCTCATTCATAATCGGGATAAAAGTAATTTCAGCCTAGTAAAATAAATGCATAACCATGCTTGTACGGAAAGCAATGAAACGGTAATATTTTTCGTTCGTTTTATTTTCTTTGGCTGAATGCGATATAACTTTAGTAAGTTATTTCCCTTGCAGTCAGAATTTTTTGTTTCACATTTTCAAGTCACTTTTGTTTCAATAACATTAATCTTTCAGGATTTTTCTAATTTAAAAATGGAATGCATGTCTACCTTTGAATGTTTCGTAGGCTGAAATCCATCTTGTCGGTTGCAGTTCCAAATCCATTTCTTTTTGAGTTCCTATTCCGCTGGAAAACTAAATACGGCCAACTTCGGGCCATTCTTATAATTTCCCTTGTATGTTGCGACACAGCATTTGTGTGGCATAGAGAGAAAAAATAAAGTAATTCACAAATGTAAAACATTCTA
Source organism: Stegodyphus mimosarum (assembly GCA_000611955.2). Classification (NCBI taxonomy): domain Eukaryota; kingdom Metazoa; phylum Arthropoda; class Arachnida; order Araneae; family Eresidae; genus Stegodyphus; species Stegodyphus mimosarum. The sequence continues at coordinate 76,058 of KK122170.1, forward strand.
TTACAGCACACTACACTTTCAAACAACAGTCGGTTCACTACGCTACAAGACCGCGAGGAAGGTGTTGGAAAAACGACTTACGTCACATCAGAGCGTTCAAGCATCCCTAGAGGCTTGGCTTTGTATATAGGGGGCACTGTTTCAGCCACCTCGCTTCTTCAAACAAGCTCAAAGCCCCGTAGGTTAGCGACGTACATGGTGCGATTATTTGCGTGAGCGACAAACGTGTGATTTTATACTTTTATAGGATGCCTCATAAATGTGCTGTAGCCACATGTAGTGGGAATTATAAATATAGCCCAAAAGTTGCTGCGTTTTACTTTTCATCTGAGCCTGAACTAAAACTTAAATGGATAAGAAGTCTACGAAGGAAAGGTAGCTTTCAGCTTATTAAACTACCAAAGTAAGTTCGATTTTGTTGCATTGTTTATGTTTTGTGTCCTTATCAATTTTTTCTTATTTTTACTGATACATTTGTGATGTTTATGTTTTCATTATTAGATTTTGATGTGTTGATAAAATGTTTATGGTTAAAAGATTTTAATCTCGCCTGTTTTAATTATTTCTAAGAAATACTTTCCTTCAAAGGGAAAAATTTTAATTACGAAAATTGTAATATTAACTTTCTTTTCAAATTCGCTAACACAACCTTGTATTTGGCGTACATTCACTAAAAACACTCAATCGATTTCGAGGGCAACTACAGGTCTTCAGGAGACCGACTTCAGGAGGTATTTTGTTCTCCTGATGAGGAGGGACCTGTAGCTGCCCTCGAAATCGATTGAGTGTTTTTAGTGAATGTACGCCAAATACAAGGTTGTGTTAGCGAATTTGATTGTCACATTGGCGTGTATCTCTTCCATTGTAACTTTCTTTTATTCTTCATTTGAATAAAGATAAATATGAATGAAATAAAGCTCCATAAAACAAAAAGAATTATAAATTTAGTAGTTACATAAAAGCCAATAACTTGTAAATGCTTTCTAGTATATTGTGCAGGCAGGTTTTGTAATTATTCCAAATTCGTCATAATTTATATGCCAAGTAACTACCAAATAATGATAATAATAGGTTTTATTTAAAAATTTTCATAATGATGAATATAAGTTTGGTATCAATGTATTTAAGGTAATTGATTATAATCGATACTTAGTATTTTTTATAAACAATTATCTCAATTACATAAATTTCTTTAAATGTAAACAAAGCTGTAACCATCATGATGAGTATTCTAGACATCGCAGATTACTTAAGGAAATTATATATGTAACTGAAATCATATTACTGGCTTTTTATTTGGTATTTATTTATCAAAGTACTCACTTAAATCACAGGGCTCCTTGACTTCTGTTACTAAATATTAACATACATGTAACTAGTGTAATCACAACAAGTTAATTTTAAAATATTTTGTTTTATAGGCGTGTGAATTGCATTTTTGAGTGGATGAAGAAGTACAAGAAATCGAAATGTATGATGAGGAATCAGTAAAACTGATTAAAGCACCGATTTCTCGGCCATGTTTGAAAAAAGGATGTGTTCCCTCTCAATTCTCTGATGTCGCATCTTACATATCATTCAAATATGTATAGAGAATGTCATCTGAAAAGTCGAAAGCTCGTTTAGAAGAAAGCAATAGAAGAAAAATTAGAAACAAAAGAAAGGTATGATAATGAGCGATCATTTGAAAATTTAAAGGAATTCAATAATAACCTAGAACATCAAATTTTATAAACATTGTGGAAGACTCTGTATACTGTAAATGCAACTATGTTAAATGATATTTCAAGTAACCCAGCTCAAGAAATTCTGAAGTCGGTAGTAATAAATGAGGACTGTTTGTGTTTTCCCTTTACGAATGTATTAATATGTTTCCAGTTTAAGGTTAATGTGTTTTCTCTTTAAGAATTAGTAATATAAACATGTTTCTAGAAGTACTAAAGGAAATTGAAAGTATTTATTGCTTTAAAACTTTGTAGAGTGTGTTTAACAAAATGTTAGTTGTATGCTATAACTTCAGTGTTACTTTATTATTCTGACTGTTTGCTTAAAACTGTAAATAAATAAAAAAATTTTAAAAAATCTGAAAGCTTTCAGATTTTACATTACGCCCAAAGGGGAGTATTTTTTAACGTTTTGTGTGTTACCTTTATTTAATAAATATCTTGTTCTTCGCACCTAAACCATAAAATTCAGTTTAAGAGCAATATCGCAAAATAATTTTATATTGAGTATATCTTTAGAATTTCCGATACACAGTCTCACGTGCTGGAGATAAAAATGTTTTTTCTGTACAACGCTGTCATTGCTCGCTTTGAAATCCTCGAATTTGTTAATCAAAAGTTCGTTCAAGTTTTACAAAATATGAAATCAATAATAAAACAAATTTCAAATTTGGGCTTCCAGATGCCCATATTCGCAGTAGGATTACGTCATTCAAAATTCGATGGCTCTAGGTACCGTCGTTATATCACAATGCGAGAAACATGCATACATTTACGCACATTCCTCATTATTTAATTTCTTTAAATATAATACAGGGATGCAATATTTGGTGGCAACAGTTTGAAAAAGTGAACCGACATTTAAAGTTTCCGACGCAAAAATGCCAAAACGAAAGCAATAGTCCTTCAGCGACAAAGCCCCTTGGGACTACTAAAAAGTTATTATTTTTCATTTATGAAGCTTCATTTTCAAGTTCTGATATACGGCTAATATAATACAATTAAGTATATATATGACTAATATTACTGGTTTTACATATTTAAGTAATAGTTTTAAATTGCGTTGTTAAATTATTTGTTAAACAAACCTTAATATACTAATTTATTTGAAACTTGCAAGATACATAGCATAGTATATTTAAAATTTGGTACATTTTTATAATAGTTACTTTTAAAGACAAATTACTGATTTGAGGACAAATGGAATTGTAAGAAGTAGCTTATATGCAGATAATTTGGAAAATCTTTTTTTTTTTTTTCATGAATATTAGAAAAATACAGTGCAACTTTATGAATGGCAACTTAAAATATTAAATTATGAGAGAAAAGCAGAAATTCCTTTCTGAGTTATTGTTGCTGATTTTAATTTATTAACTGCTGCTGTCAACCTTCCAGGATGTGTAATTCATTAGTTAAAGTCTAGAAATAATAGCAGAAAATTCTTAAATTTACGTAAAATTGTATTGTGTTAAATTTGAAATAATTAAATTATTCATTGTGTATAATACTAAGACATTTCTTCTGCCTAAATAAGAATAATCATATATTTCATAATGTTATGTATTACAATAAGACATTTTTTTTCCTTACAAAAATGTATTTATTATAAAAATTATACTTAAAACTACAAAAAATTATGAAAAGAGGCAATTTTTTTTTTTTTTTTTTAAATTTTGAAAATAATGAAAATGTTTTATACCATACAAATCATGAAATAGAAAGGACGATCTTAGGAAATACCTATCTTTTATAGAACGCTTACAATCTTTTTTTTAAAATTTAATTATTCTTTATAAGCAGGGAAGTAGATATTTTGATAGAAATTAAACTATATTCCAATAACAACTGTCTTCATGCACAATATGTTTGTTAGTAGATTTGTAGGAACACGTTGTTTTGTATTTCGCAATGCTTCCCTGTGAAGTAATTTTTAGAGTTTAAAATAGTTTTTAGGGTAAACGTTTCTAGTTAACCATGGACATTATTACTTGTGTTATTTTTGAATATAACCTACAGGGTATGAATGTTTGCCCTTTATCTTTGCTCAAAGAATTTATAAAAATCTCAAATATAAAAATATTTTGTTTATTTTCTTAATATATTAAAATCCGAGAAACATTACTCGTACTGTTTATAAACGACAAAAATATTGAATCTCTGAATAAAATCCAACTCAGATATATATATCAAAGAGTGAAAGCAATGTTAAGTATGGCAATGGCGCATAGCCTGTTTCGTTTCTTTGCCCTCTCGGAGTTTCGACTCAAGAGGACTAATCGTGACATCACAATCCAGTGTCCTGGCTTTCTTCTGTTAGGAGGTGTTAACCTAGTCCGGCTCACCATCCGCCATTTTTGGCCTCGGCCAAGAATGGACGCTATTCTGCACTGGCTTTTATGCCAGTTTTTTATTCATTACATATATTTTTCCTTTTAGGACATAAATAGAGTGGTAAAGACCAGTTAGGTCGTACACCACTTACACAAGCGATGACCCAGGACCCAGGATTCTTTAATTCAAAGAGCTTCTGACGATTGCGCCTTGCTGACAGTATATTTCGCTAGCTCTGCTTAAAAGCGATATTCTAGCTTTAGCATTCTTGGCAGGCGAAGTTTCAAATACGCACTGGTAAAATATCTGAGCCAGCTTATTCTATCTGATATGTAGTCTTAGACTATTGACGTTGAATTTAATTAACTGTTAAGTTGAATATCCACAAGTGGTGCAGATTTCTTCTGTAACACAATTTCTGACTTTATTATCAATTTAAAACTAAAATGAAAAGGTTATTTAAATCTTTGATTTCTGTGTGTTTTTCTTAAATTAAGACGCAACTATAACTCAGTTCTTTCAGGTAAGGTCTGTAGGTCTTATGTTTCCAGTTCCAAGAGTTTCTTAATGTAAAGTGACTGTACGATTTTTAACTGTACTTATGTCATCTCATATAACCGAGTTATACACTCATGTGCATAAATTAAGGATAATGCAAAATCAGGCAAAGGAAGAGTTAGAAGCAAAACAAATTTGACTTATTTGTAAAGCTTATTTATTAAACAAAAGGTAAAGAGCAAAAAAAGATGCTATATGTTTGATATTATTAAAAACATTAGCGATTTTTTCTCCCTGGCGCAAATTACAAAAAAAAACCTATATACAAATAACCAATATTACATGGTTGGTATGATTTTTAATACATTGTATGTCTCCCAGAAGATGCAATACAGTCCGTACAACGCCTAGGCATGCTGAGTATCAAATTATCGATCTGATCTTGGGGGATATTACACCACTCAAAAAGCAATGCTCTCCGAAGTTCCGGTAGACGGGCTGCAACTCGTCGGCCAAGCATGTCCCACACGTGCTCTACTGGATTCAAGTCCGGTGAGAATGCTGGCCAGTCCGTACGGGTGATATCCTCCGATTGAAGGCATTCGCTTACGATGTTTGCACGGTGAGGACGGGCGTTGTCATCCATACACACAAATTGTGCGCCCATGGCGCCCCGAAACAAACGTACATGTTGTTCCAGAATGACGTCCCGATAGATTTGGCTTGTCATGGTTCCAATTTGAACATGCAGGTCAGTTCTGGAACCCAGAATAATTCCACCACTCTCCATATGAAAGTCCGGCGAGAATCAGACTGCAAGCTAAACCTGGACTCGTCGGAAAACATCACACAAGCCCACTGTTGCGGTGTCCACAATGCATGCTCTCTACTCCAGGCTAACCGCAGGCAACAGTGAGTTGCAGTAAGTGGTACGCATCTGACAGGTCTACGAACATATAGACCAATGCCCTAAGTCCGCCTGTTTCTTTTGGCAGTAACTGCCAAATACCGGTCCTCATTCGGCGTTGTAACTCTGCGGCGACCTGTGCTGTAACGTCTACTCACATTACCATCATCTTGGAATCGTTGCCAAAGTCTGGAGATGACACTCTGGGCAATTCCAAGTTCGTCTGATACTTCCAGTTGGGTACGCTCACATTCCAGACGGCCAATAATTCTACCACGTAAAAAATCCTCCAACTGCGTCCTTTGTGTCATAACTATTCGGTTATTGCACTGAAATGCTTATAAAGTGCCTGCGAACAATTTTACTTCTTTGCCTCTATTCCTTATATATCACTCTCTTACACTCTCGTCATTGTGACGTACCGTCGGTGTCATCTGGTTACTCCCTGAAGTTTGCATATGATTCTTGAAGATGTGTGTAGTGATTTTACAAGTGATATATTTATTTTAGAGTTCGATTTCCGCGTGACTCCGAGTTATCCTTAATTTATGGACATGAGTGTATTTACTTCATGTAATTCATAGAACACGCATAATTGAAGAATTTTTTTCAAATTCTTGAGTCATAAAGACACTGCTCTTTTTTCATTTTTCTGTTCAGTGAGCGATTTAACAACCGGGTATGGGTGCTTCGAAATTGAGAATTATCTGCAGTATTATAACATATTCCATTGCTTCTTAAAAAACTAAACTTCAGTCATAATTGATTAATTTCTATCTAAGAAATTTGAATACCAGTTTCAAATATTTTATTACTGACACACAAATTTTATATTTCAGAAACTTTTACAATATTTTTCATAAAATTGGAACAAACGAATTTTATCTCTCTATATAGCAGCATATATTGAAACCATGAAAAGTGGTAATACCGATGGACATATTATATCTTTTTTTAATATACTTGCAACATTTTACATCATGATGTGAAAGGGATTATCAGCTAATTTATGCTACTTACGACCACGGCACGAATATCTCCTGAAAACGTAAATTATGCATATTTGCTGATCTAATAGAAATAGATACTTTTTTTACAGCATTGAACGGATTTGGATTATTTGAATTATGGCAATCAACACGAATGCTAGCTGTCTAACAGGAGGAGTGCCTTCGTGGAGGAATTTTTAAGGGAATCTTACTCGCATTCGCCTTACACACGAAGAAATTTATACTAAATGTTTGAGTGACTGACCAGTCATATATAAGCAGTGAACGTTAAGTATACATATACGACACGCACAAAAGTTCTTTAGCCGATATTGTTTATTGACTGCGCAGAGTTTTCAATTTTTCAGTAACAAGGTCTTTTAGAACAAAATTTTATTGCAACAGCTTAACAGCATGTTAAATGAATATTAGTAGTAACTCACGGTAACCGACCGGCGAAAGTGACGCCACAGAAAAGGGGCGTGGTCTCCGCCATCTTGGATCACGTGACAACCGGGAGTGACACATTGGAATGACGTAGACGGAATGACGTCATATATAGTTTCGTTTTCATTGTGTGGCAACGATAATATGCTTTCAAAATTTTTCATTTTTGTGGCCACGAGAATATGTGTTCCAAATTTTTTTTTTGTGGCAACGTCTTTTTTTTATGTTTGTGGCAACGACGTCTTGAACCGCGTGTTTCGGATAATATCAGTTTTACTTTATTATATTTAATTATTTACTCTTTTTAACTTTTTAATACATGATTATTTTTAATTATTTAATCTTTTGGATATTGTTCGGAGAACAGCCTTGGTTGCGGCTACTTGGCTTCTTTAACGGTATAGACGACATTTCATCATGCCAACGGAAGTAAACACTACAGATAATCAAATACTGCAGAATAAATACTAATTACTATACTACAATAATAAATACTAATAATAAATACTAGAGATAATAAGCAATTCTACAGATAATCCCTTAGCAAGGGAAAAGTATTACGGCTGTCTCCCTAGAGGAAGTACGTCATCGAATGACAACCATTGCCTACCATACCACAATAAGCTGTTTCTCCCTTTTTAGCGTCAAGGCTGTTCTCCGAACAATATCCAATCTTTTTATTAATAATCATTATTTTAATTATTTACTCTTTTTAATTATTTTTATACATGATTATTTTTAATTACTTAATCCATTATTTCTAATTATTTTCAATTTAATGCAATAATTTTAAGGAATGAAATTTAAGTACTATTTAAGTACAATTTAGAAACGGCATCGTACCCTTTGGCCAAATGTTTAGTTTCCGTACTTTCTCTTTTACTTTCCAACAATATTCTCACCGTAAAAAATTCTTTCGAAGTCATCGATAAACTTAAAGATATTTCTCCTTTGCAGTCCATTATGGTTTCGTTTGATGTTAAATCGCTGTTTACTACCGTTCCAGTCGAAGGGGCACTAAAACGCCTTCAAACTACACTTCGAGAATTACATTTCTCACATATTGAAATTGAAGAGTTAATTTCCCTCACTAAAGTCTCTGTGAGTCAAACTCACTTTGTTTTCCAAAATGAATATTATCGCCCAATTGAAGGACTAGCTATGGGTAATGCCCTCAGTCCTGTACCTTCTGACATTTACATGCACTATTTTGAGGTCAAATTATTTGAAAAACTATTTTTTCGTCTGTGGATTAGCTACATAGACGACACTTTCGCTCTTTTTGATGGGGATAAGGAAGACTTCCTCCAAATTTTATGTTATAAATTCGATTGACCCAGACATCCAGTTCACTTTTGAGACTGAATCTGATAATTCTTCCTTGATATTCTTATAATCCGCAATGCATCTAATTTCCGCACAACCGTTTGCCGTAAACCCTTTTCTGTTGTTTTACCTCCCCATGCTAAGTCATGTCACCCGGCTAAGCAAAAAATGGCTTCTTTTACTATTATGTATTTCGAGCTCTCAAAGTTTGTTCCTCAGAATCCCTTCTTGCTAATTAACTCAAATATTTAAGGTCTGTTGCCCTTGACCGAGGATTTTCTCCCGTAGTCATTGATAAATCTGTTCGAAAGTTCTCATCGTGCCATCTAAGAACACATTCTGATGTCAGAAATAACATTAATAACCTTGTTGTGGTTCCATTTCATCCTTCTCTTAGTTGCAAAATTGCACGGATTTTACACAAGTTTAATTTTCAAGTTGTTTTCTCGCCTATAAATAAAATCCGAGGTTCGGTTCTTAAAGATTCTATTTCTGACTTTAATTCTTGGGAAATTTATAGCATATCGTGTTAGTGTGGCTTAAGTTATATTAGATAAATGAAAAGAGTGTTAAAGTTTCGCATAAAAGAACAAGAATCTTCGGTCCAAAAAGGCGAAATTAACAAATCTTCAATAGCTAATCATAGTTGGAAATTCAGTCACAATATTGATTTGGGTTCTGCTAAAATTATCCAGAAAGCTGGTTGTATTAGGGAATTGGATTTTCTTGAAACTTTTCACATTCACAAAAATTTATCCTCTTTAATCAATGACTTCAATTCCAATCCAGTCTTGCCTAATGCCTTCAAAATTCTACTAACTTAACAACCCTTCCTTTTTCGTTACTATTTCTTCCGACAGATAGCTCTATCGGATGGGCCACTGGTCGCCTGTAGGGTATAAATATGATCGACATTTGCTTTCTCGCTTTTTACCTTTAGGTATTAAAATGTCCTTATTCAGGACACCGCGTTACCAATCTGACGACGAGCTTAGTGAGATCACGGATTCTGAAAGATTAACTTATTCAACGAAGACCTTACCTCTCAGAAAAGAAGATTTCCTAGCCTCACCAAACGTTAAGAAAAGCAAAAAGAAGAAAAGCAGAGCACCATCTGATTATGAACCTGCAAAAGCCAACAGCTCAAAAGGAGCATGTAAAGAACAACCCAAGCAGACAAAAACGATGGAAGATTTAATTAAAGAAATTGGATATGAACAAACTTTGAAGACAGTTCTTCAAGAAAATCCGAATATGAACGTGGAAAACGTCAGGTTAAGATATGAACCAGCTACGCCAGCCAAGAAAGCAGAAATTGAACGATTACTTAACAGCCTGACGAAGCACTTTTCAACTCCGGAACAAAATCAAGAAAAAGCAACACAGCAACAGCCTCAGGAAAATGAAATATAGAATGGACATCTCCCAAAAAGACCGCTAAGAGAAGTCATGAAGAAGTACCTATGGAAATTCCTAAAGGAAACAGATTCGAAGGACTCAAAACGGATGAAAAAGTCGATGAAGGAGGAGCCTTAAGCGAAGAAACGCCCCCTCCCATTGTGATGCAGCAACACATGATCGACTGGATGCAAGTGCACGAATTACTTATACACGAATGTGAAGAAGAATTTGAAGCAGAGATGAAAGTCAAATCAATTTACGTTAATGTTAAGAGCATAGCCGATTACAGGAAAGCTACGAAAATACTTCACGATAGAAGCATACCCTTCCATTCTTTCCAATCAATAAGTGACAGAATAGTTATGAAAAACCTACCTGACACGGTCACCGAGGAAGCAATCAAACTGGATCTAGAGAGAAGAAAATTCCCAGTGATTAAAATTAAGCAACTGATCAAAAGCAATAAAAAATAACCTTGAGAAGCTGCCGATATTTCTGATAGACTTGCAGAAGACAGCTGCTGGATATGCGATCCACCAGCTCAACAACATATTCAGCGTGAACGTTAAAGTTGAAAAATTCAGCCCAAAGAAACGACCACTGCAATGTTACCGATGCCAGGAATATGGTTATTCCCAGCACCTATGCTCAAGTCCAGTAAGATGCTGCAAACGTGGCCAATAACACCGAAGCAACACGTGCACCCTAAGGAATGATGTAAAGCCAACGTGCATCTTCTGCGGACAAGATCACGTGAGTTCCTACCGAGGATGCCCCACTTACATAAAGAGATTTGAGATTAGCTTCTCCAACAGAAGACGAGAATCCCACCCCCCACCCCAGAAGACTTTCCGCAACTAACTAAAGCAGAAGGAACGGTCAAAAATAGTTCCGTAAAACCTCTACAGCTCTCGTGTGAAGAAAAAACTACAGCCCACACCAGCAGAAACAGCAGAAGTGATGAACTGGCTACAGGATCACAAGATACAAAGTTTCCTGCAGACGATCATCACACACATCGAGAAGATACGATCCGCGAGAAACACTACAGAAAAGTTTATGGCAGGATGCCAAGCTGCTCTAGCAATGATGAAATTCGCTGAATCCGAGGACGAAGTCCAGAATTCAAGAAATACCAGAAGTTTAACTTGGACTTAACAATTTTTCTCAAGCGGTTCCTCTCCTGGTCAGTACTTGGGAGAATGACCTCTCACGGGACTGGCTCGGACGAATCAACACCTACAACCCGAGAAGAAAACCTGTCAGAGCTCTAGTCAGCCGCTAATGATGCTATTCCAGATGCTCCTTCTAAATTCTAATTCTCCAATGTACGTACTATGTAAGTACATGCTCCAGCTTCGCTTTAAAGCGCGGCGGGCTTCGCCGTAATTTTTTATTTATTACCATCGCCTGAGGGCACAATCCCATGTCAGGCAGTTAAAGCGGTAGATCCGCTAAATGCTGCAAAACATGTTTTAACTGAACTTTCTCCCTTTTGCAGAATTTTTTGCTAATGATGAAAGGGGACCCGTTTTGCCCTCGAAATCGATTGGGATTGGGACACCGAATACAAGGTTGTCGATTTGCCTGTTTTACTTAAAATTTAAGTAATTGCAAGACTTAAAAGCAGCCTCACAGCTTGGATTCGATCTCGCAACATTTAGTATGGAAGGCCGAATGCCCAAACCGCTATGCCAGGAAGACCTTTTAAATAAAATCAGATTATCGCGTTGAGTAGAAAAACAGCCGTGACTCATGAGAAATACGCAAGCGTCATCTGTATTCACGTTCCAGCATTCCGAAACCGCTTCACGCTTTCTACATCCGCTGTGGCGGACGTATACATAAATTTTACTGTCGCAAATTAATGTTTCCACAATTTTATTTCCGTAGAACAAAATTAATTTTCACATTTCTTTTCACTTTTTTATTTTTTCGAAAAAGTTTTTTTTTTTTTTAAATTTATTCTTTTTCATATTTTTACTTTTAACTTTTTGGTTTTTACAAAAGTAATATTCATTTTTTTCCTTTTCGCTTTTTGTTTTAAAGAAGTTGTTACTACATTTTCCATTTTGTTTTCAAAAAGTTATATTCATTTTCATAATTTTTTTCCACTGATGCGTTTACACAAATGCAGTTCCCCCCCCCTTATGTATTTTACTTCCAAAAGTAAATTAAAAATTTTTCTTTACACATTTTTCTTTTTTCGTTTTTATAAATGTAAATTTTTCTTCTTATATTTTTTATTTTACTCCCAACTTCTTTCCCTTTTAAATACTTATTCATGTTACATTTCCATTTTCCTCTGGAGGCCTTCATGGATAATATTTTCTAGAACTTTAAACAGTAATCTTCTATAAAGTTTAATTGAATAATAGTTTTCTTCCTTTTTATATTGCTAAATAAGAGATACTGAGAACTTATCCTTCTAATGTATTGTACTAATTACTGATGACTGTACTAACCTTATAAAATACTACGCAAAACATTACGAATTCTCGTTTGCACGTCTTACTTTTATTCAAACGATTCACCAAACCATGTCTGACAAACGTAAATTTCCATTTACACATTTATACTTATATTCAACTTTTATTCTGTTATTAAAACATATTCATACTGTATTTCTGATTCCTTTTACCCCAAAAATTAAATACAGACTTACACAAATTTCATTATTTCAAGTATGTTTAATTTCGAACGTCAGTTGCCTTTAAGCTAGCATGCTATATTCCAAATTTTTAGAATGAAGTGCCCACTGTCACCTGTAATTTTATTACCATATTCACTGTTTCATGTACTCGTACAGAACTCTTTCCTTTTATTCCAAACATTTAATACCTTTTAATTCAGCATTTTTTTGTTCATTCATTACATTCATACCATAATTTTCACACTTTAAATACCCTGATTTGGTATTTTTCGCTTATTGCATTTCTCCTGGATTTACGGCTATTTTTACTTTCATGGACAAATTTCAAGAAGATTTCAAGAGAAACTAACATTTTTTACGTTGATTGTCCAAAGAAATTCTTATAGTCGATATTTCCAGTATTAATTCAGAAATGAATCAGCGTTCAATGATTTTACCCATTTATTACTCTTTCATCTCTTGAAATTTGGTTTTATTGACATACTTTTATTTCTAAAGCATAATGTTAATACACTTATTCGAACTTTATTCATTTCCAACCTAATTAATTCACTATCGAACTTTACTTATAGTCTATTTTATAATATCTTATGCTACGCTTTCCTTTCGTGAATTTTATTTTTCATTAATTTATTTGCCAATGCATTTTCTTATGAATGATATCTTGCTAAAGACTACTATAGCTTTTACACAACACATTATTAACAATATGCATACATGTACAAAAGGAACCAAAGAAAGAATAGTAAGAAATATTTTACCAAAATCTACGTTATATTTTAACTTTCACACAAGCCGAATACAGAAATTTCTTCATAAAAATCCTGATTATATCACTTAATATTTCTTACCAATATCTATTTAATGAGGAAGAACTCTTTTTTCAGTACAGAATTACACCAAAAATAACGTTCCATTTTCTTGTAATTGGTAAGTGCGCATAAGAACCTTCTACGCACTTCCGACATCTGTGATTGATACTAAATGTCACCTCTTTCCAAGACGAAAACTCCAAAGACTATCTAACTCATTCAAATTTTCCTACATTACATACGGTCTTAGTAAAGAATACCCATATTAGAACTAGTTTCTTAACATAACGTCAAGAACTAAATACGAAATAAATGAAATAAATGTTCCCCACTGCAGAATATTTACTTTTTTACCCAAATGAGGATAGAACATGTATCGAATTTAAACGATCTACCCAGAATTCCCAACAAGTTTTAGAAAATGTTTTATAGAAAGCAATTATATTTACCTAAAGAATAAGTCTCAACAGATTCTTATCTGTCCTCAGATTTACTAGTGGGAAAAAACTGAAGCTCGCTTTATTAGTATACAGACAAAAATCACGAATCATTTCAGAGTACAATCAACACTATAGATACATTTGATTCATTCTAATTTTAATACTTAATTAATTGTCATTTAGGATATTTAAAAGATCAGCATAATTAAGTTATATATTATTAGATTAGCCCCAAGCGTTTTTTGGGACCCATATACACGCTGAGAAAATCCACTCATTAGGAGCTGTCAACGTTTGCATATTTATTTGATGAAATGTAAATCTTGTATTACGCCATTACAAAACCTGAGTAAGATTTAAAAACAAAAATTACAAAAAAATTCTTGACACAAAAGAAAATATAAACAAAAAAATAATTTAAAAACATGATATTTATTTCTTTTCAAAAAGTACTATTCAATAAATCTTTAAACAAATCAATTTCTTCACCTACATACAAACTTTGAGCATTAGTCAGTATATCATTTATATTAATAACATCAAAAAAGTCATCAGTAACAATTAGCTTACTAAAATTTTTATTGCATTCATTTTGTCGAATAAAGTCGTTCGCTATTTCAGTCCAATTAACTATGAACAAAGCTTGGTCAAAATAATTTTTACATTTTTCTGCATGGCTTGTTGACAAGCATTCATGCTCCAGCTGATTTTTATAACCTACTTGGCAACGAAACAGACAAAAAGTTGTGTAATTTTGTTAGAAATAAATTTTTCAATACACTTACACAAACAGCCCTGGAGTTCATGATATCCATTTGGACGGTCCTCAAATCACCAGCATATTCACGTTCAAAATGTATATCACCAACCAACTGCTTTCTCACAAAATAGTTAAGAGTTTTAGAAATAAGAGTTTTCCTCATAACGGCTCATACTTTGCTATATTTTCAGTCCAGTTTAAGTAAATGTTCTTTCTTCAATAGAACACGTTCTTTGAAACAATCTTTGGAGTAATATAATTATTTCGCCATTGACATTTTGTTTCGAAAAATGCACATCTTTCTTTACAATCGAAACACTGTCAGAACCTTCAAAGAAAGCAAATGTGTTAGCATGATCGCAGAATTCTTTCCAAACTACTGGAGACAGCGAAACTCCATCTTTGGTAGGATGTAACACATCATTGTCGTCAGTCACATATTTCCGCACATGAACACGAGTCAAACCTAAGAAACACGATACAGTCATAAAAGTATTCCCTCTGAGATGAAACATATTCCTTAGTAAAGAATCAAGCTTTAGCAAAGTTTCATCATTTGAAGCACCGTGAACAACTTTTGATGATAAACATGAATTTTCATGCCGACTCATCCAGTCGTCCTGGCGTATCTCATCTTCTAAACATGCTTTCTTGCGCTGAAAAATCTTTTTATTCATACACGGTCTTGGGGTTATGGAATTAAACATGCCATCGTAATCATTAAAGTCTATTTTCATCAGACAAACGCTTCACTTGCGGAGGTAAAATTTTTCTGAACGTCAGACTTATTCGAGTAGTCTTCACTTCGGGCTGGGATGGAATACTTGTTTCCAGAATACATTCGTGGGGGGGGGGGTTATCACTAGAAACGATCCGTGTTTCAGACTTAGAATGTGAGTCATATAATTCTCCCTCGTAAAATGCATTACTCGCGTCGAACCGCAACTCAGTGTGGGAATGCAGCACGAAGGGTCTAGAGTGCTTTCACCGTCTCTGTGCGCAGAGATCTTGGCTTTTCCGTCAGGTATTTGTTGAGCAGCACGTAATTATATTTTTCTTGGGTGAATGCTTCAATTTCATTTTTAATTTGCTGCGGCGTAGGAGTCCAGGGCTGGGCGGCGACCGACGTTACCGAAAAACTGTAGCTGAGTCCATCATCATCCCCGAAGGCGCATCAAAGTCGAGCAGGTACGCATTGCCGTCCGTAAATATTCAGGTTTAAGGGCTGGAAGGGATAAGCGCACAATTCCGTAAAGATGGAGTCTGCTTTTTCTTTGCCATGAAGATCTTTAAAATACGACAGTATTAACTAATCGTCAAATTTGTTTTCAGTCATAATGAGTATGGTAAGAGGTAAGAGTGACTGCCTCGAAGTACAATCGTCTAAAATTGCAATGAAATGAGAAATATACCTTCCTACACCCGCGAAGAAACTTCTGCCTTTGTCTGAAAAACGTTGATAAGATAAGAGGTAATGACATCACTTTCTGCATTTTGACCCGGTTCGCATGACGTTGGACATTAGCAGCTATACCACAACACACAAAAGAGCCTCTCGTACGGATTGGCATACATTTGTCAGAGCTCTGAACGACATACAGTACAAAATGCCAACGGTACAGGCGGGAACTGACATTGACAGTTTGGTAAAGGAGTTCACTAGCCAAGTGCAACAAGCCTATAGTCTTGCCAGAACTGAGATCAAGTCCCAAAAAACCATTTAGACCAAAGAAGATAAGGCAACTAGTGAAAGAAAGGAACGCTGCGAGAAGGCAGTATCAACGCACCAGACACCGTGATGACAAAAGAGTGTTCAACAGACTGTGTGAGGCAGTCAAGTCTCTCACTAATGTACATGCACAACGCAGCTGGACCAACTACCTTGAATCACTCTCGACAGAGGATAACTCACTGTGGAAAGCTGTGAAAAGGTACAAAAATGCACCACTATCATTCCGCCCCTTAGAAAGCTCTCAACGGATCCATTACACTGAAGCTGAGAAAGCAGAAATTTTAGCTGAGCATCTGGAATCTCAGTTTCGCACAAACAACATTGGTGACACTAACACAGATCAACTCATAACAACTTTCATTCCACCTACGCAACAACTCCTCACACGGACAACACCATCTCGGTCATGCCGTCGGAGGTCTGTAGCTATATTAAGAAGCTGCGCAACGCCAAGAGCCCTGCTTATGATGGAGTTACTAATGCAATGGTGAAACACTTCTCTATGAAGACCATCTGTTACTTCACAAAGATCATCAATGCGATTCTTCAAAAACAGTATTTCCCTGCTACTTGGAAACTAGCAAAGATAATAATTACACTGCTTAAGGCAGGCAAGCCATCAACTGAACCTGGATCGTACAGATCCATCAGCCTGCTGCCGACACTCAGTAAGCTCATGGAAGCTGTGATCTTAGCTAAAATGAATGAACACATGACGCAGACCAACCTTCTGATACCATACCAATTTGGCTTTCGGTCCAAACATTCTACAACACATCAGTTATATCGAGTTGTGGAACTCATTACCGACGGCTTTCAAAAGAAAAAAGTGACAGGAGAATTATTCTTAGACATTGCTAAGGCCTTCGACCGAGTATGGCTGGATGCCCTCATATACAAAATACACTGCCTGGGTTTTCCAGGCTACATCACTAACATCATTCCTTCCTACCTGTTCGGTAGACACTTTGTTGTTCACGTTTCTGGAACAATTTCAGCCCCCGAGCTGTTCTAGCCGGGGTCCCTTTTGGGCCCCACCCTATTCAACATCTACGTGAATGACATACAAACTACACCCAACACGACACTTGCAATGTATGCTGATGACACTGCGATCCTTACTCAAACTGCATTTGTTGGTTCAGCAATCCAACGGTTACAAAATCACATTTACCAATTAGAGACTTGGCTGACCAAATGGAAAATTAAAATCAACGTGGGTAAGACCTTTGCAATTCTATTTACAAAGAAAGTTAAGTACCCAAACAATCTTCAATTGTATGATGAGGCCATCCCCTGGGACAAGCAGGTCCTTTATCTTGGGGTGATCCTCAAATAAAAGGTTATCATGGAACCCACACTTTACACATAGTCTCAAGAATTTTCGAGTGCGTAAAGCTACACTATTCCCAGTAATAAAAAAGTGTTCTATCTATTGACAACAAGTTACTTATTTATAAATCCCTGTTGCTTCCATAATTTTCTATGCTTGCCCAGTCTGGGCGTATTCACATAAATCCATAAGAAAAAAAGCTTCAAACTGCCCAAAACTGTGTTTTGAGGCAGATCTCAAGTGCCGCTTGGTACGTTAGAAATGAGAAAATTCACGAGGAACTTCATGTTGAGTAACTGAAAAGTTATTGTTGTCGTTTGGCAAGGAAATTTTTTGAAGGTCCTCAGGACTTAAATAATCCTGCAATCACAATTTACGATTATGATATCTACGATAATGTAAATTACCAACACCCCATGGCAATTCTTAATGAAAGTCCAGATTAATCCCATTGATGTATCCACCTATTGTAATGTTATCTAATTTCTAATTTCTGCTGCTACCTCTTCTAAGTCCTTAATGTATTACATAAGTTAAACTTTGCAAATAGTCTCTGCATTTGTTCTTCTATTTTAACTTGTATGATTTTTTGTTTTCTTACTCTAAGTGCACCAAGTGATTCGTACTTTTTCATGTTTAACCCCCGAAGTTTTCTCTACGTCAGTCACCAGCTCGACAGCTTTTCTATCCAGATGGCATTTTCATGCTTAAATTTGCTCGCATCAACTCACTCTTATTTTAATTTTATAATTGGCAATTATAATTGGCCTTTTATTACCATTCCAGTTAAGTAATGCTAACACTAATATTCATACAATAATCAGTTAATTTAGTATTTCTTGATCTTCTACCCTAGTTAAAAAAAAGAAATAATTACATCATTTTCAAGCTATTTTTTCGGTACAATTTATTCTAAGCATACTTATGTATTCGACGAGGGGTAGGGTCTTCGACCCAGGCACCCTGTGTGACAGCACACACTTCCACTGCAGAAACTTTAGCATTTTGATTGGTTGAAAATGTTCTTAATTATGTGCAAGAGGTTTTTTCCTTGTCCCGCCATCTTGGTTTTCATGAATACGCCATTTTCGAACAAAAACATGCACGGACATCATATGGGTGATGTCATCCACCGCAAAGCAAATCCTTCAACACGTTCTTCAGATTTTGCAAAGTAAGGTGATTCAGTAGGACATCGTTTTTCAACCTTTCATTATTCGTGGTCCAGTTTTCAGTCATAATTTTCATCGCGCCTTCCCTCCCCAACATACAATAAAATGTATACAACAATAATATATATTGAGTATTTTGATTTCTGTTTTTAAATTATTTTTAAAAAATTGCCAAAACAAGAGTAAAAGCGAGCCGACGTTGGCGAGAAACCACATGTGGCATTCGAAATATATATATATTTGAAATATATTATATTCGAAATGAAAGGCAAACAAGGAGATAACGTTAAAAGAATATGAAAGTACAAAAATTCTTTGATGAAAGTTTACCTAGACGGAGTGAGCTAAATTTAGAAACTGGGAATACTTTTTTTGGAATAATAAGAGAAATAAAACAGAAGCATGACTAAAGAAAAGAGAAAAAATAAGAAATATGGTTCGTGGAAGCCGTTTCCAGCATGCGCAGAGCAAATGTTTTCTCAAAGGAAGAAGGAAAATGTTCGATAACGGAAGTTTCAATTCTCATTCGAGTCGATCGCTATCGAATGTATCGTATGTTATACATGTTTTCGTGTTAATTGCAATTCCCCATATTAAATATTCACGCCAGCAGATTTATGCAGACTCATGGATATTTTTTTAAGCGGGCGTAAGCGAGCATTAGACGTTAGCCAAGCATCACAAATACACAGACGAGCGTGGTTCCGAAAATAAAATCGAGAAAATATGCTCAAGAATACTTAAATTTGGGGTTGAGCAGTACTGAAGTACATGAAGAAGAAAGGCCTCTGTGTACCATTTGCTCAAAAATGTTGGCAGCAGGCAGCATGAAACCTAATAAATTTAAACGACATTTGGAAACGCTGCATAGTGAGTACGTCAACAATCCCAGAGAATTCTTCGAATTAAAATTTAAATCATACGAAAAGAAAAAATCATTTGTAAAGAAACTTTGTCTGAGAATAAAAAAGCTTTAATTTCATCCTACAAAGTTTCATATAAAATAGCCAGATGTGAAAAACATCACACCATTGGTGAAGAGCTTATTTTGCCAGCAGCAATTAAGATTGTAGAAATTATGTTTGGAGATAATTTTTCAAAACAATTACAGTCCGTACCTCTTTCAAATGATACTGTTATTCGTCGAATTGGAGATATAGCTGAAGATATACAGTGTCAGCTTTTCTCGAAGTTGCGTGACGAATTGTTTTCAGTCTAGTTTGATGAAGCAACAGATAGTAATAAAGATGCTCATTTCATTGCCTATTTTCGATTTTGTGATAATATGGCAGTAGTAGAGTAACTACTTTTCTGCAAACCAATAGAACTCAAAGTAACAGCGCTTGTATTATTTGCTATTTTAAATGATTTTATGAACGAGGCAAACATAGAATGGAAAAATTGGGTCGGAATATGCACCGAGGGTGCTCGTTCAATATCCGGAAGATTCCAAAGTATACAAGCACTTGTAAAACAAAAATCGCCTCAATGCGTCTGGACACATTGCATGATCCACAGAGAAGCTTTGGCTTCCAAAGAAATGAGTTCTGGTCTGAATATTGTGTTAACTACGGTTGCAACCGTAGTAAATTATATCAAAATAAGACCCCTGACATCAAGAATCTTTTCCGAACTTTGTAAAGACATGGGTGCAATACATTCAGCGTTACTATTTTATTGCGAGGCAAAATGGTTATCACGTGGGAAATTCTTGCAACGTGTTTATGAATTAAGAGAAGAAATCGTCATTTTCCTAGAAGAAGAAAACAGACTGGAAGCCGATACTTTTCGCGATGGTTTATTTGTGATGAAATTGAGCCACTTGGCCGACATATTCGAGAAATTAAATAACTTGAATCTACAACTCCGAGGAGCAAATACACATATGTTGGATACGAGTGATAAAATTAATGCTTTTTGTAGAAAATTTAAATTGTGGAGCAGAAATTTAAAGCAAAAATACCTAAAAATGTTTGCAAATGTGAATGATTGTAACCACTGAAAATCATTTAGCCATGCTGGCAAAGAATTTTAAAAGGTATTTTCTTGCTGACGACAAACTGATAGCAAGTTACAAGTAGGTTAGGGATCTATTTCATAAGACTTCCAAAGGACTGTGAATTGATGAGGAAGAAAAATTCATAGACTTCACAAGTGGCGAAACCAAAAGACAATTTAGTAATAAATCACTATTTGAATTTTGGTCAGGAGTCGAGGATTATTTTTCTGCACTAAATACAAGGGCATTTCACATTCTATTACCATTTTCAACATCCTACCTTTGTGAAACTGGATTTTCTGCTGTGGCTTCTTTGAAGACAAAATATAGATCTCGGCTAAATATAGAAACAGAACTGAGAGTGGCTATTTCTAATATTAAGCCCTCCTTCGAAAAACTTTGCTCTGCAAGACAGGCCCAAGGAAGTCACTAATAATTATTAAATTTGTTTTTAATTTGGTATGTTTAGATTAAGTAAATTTTGATTTAGAAGTTGTTTTACTTTAATAAGTTAATTATTAAATATGTCGAAATGTATTTTATTTTCTATGTGTATGTATGCTTTCCTTTCAGTCAGTTAATCAATTTTTTTAAATAATATTTTCTCTTGGATATTCTCGCGTCCCCCTCTCTAGTGTGCTTGAGCCCCCCTAGGGGTGCGCGCCCCGCAGGTTGAGAATCATTGCAGTAGAATGTGTAAATACTCCTTTAATTCGAAGTTTATTTCCGAATGACATAGTCTATAAGACGCAAATTTACAAGTAGAGAAATAGTGAAGGTTAACAATCCTAGAAAGTCTGGACGGTAATTATACAAAATTAATTATACCGCAGTTCTCTATAAAGCATGATGGCAGCAAACTCCATGAAATTAGGTGGGTACCTGATCTTCGCTCTTACAAAAATTTTTGTAGAATTTATGCCCACTTCATGGAGTGGGCATGGAGATTCGTGGAGATTCATGGAGTTTGCCGTCATATTTCTTTTATTCGAATCATGCTTTATAAAGAATTGCAGTATAATTAATTTTGTATAATTACCGTCCAGACTTTCCAGGATACTTAACCTTCACTATTTCTCTACCTGTAAATTTACGTTTTATGGACCATGTCATTCGGAAATAAATTTCGAATTAGAAGAACATTTACACATTCTACTGAATCACCTTACTTTCCAAAATCTGAATAACGTGTTTATATCCGATACAGGTTCTATCCTCATTTGGGTAAAAAGTAAATATTCTGCAGTGGGGGGAACATTTATTTCACTTATTTCGTATTTAGTTCTTAACGTTATGTTAAGAAACTAGTTCTAATATGGGTATTCTTTAATAAGACCGTATGTAATGTAGGAAAATTTGAATGAGTTAGATAGCCTTTGGAGTTTTCGTCTTGAAAAAAAGGAGACATTTAGTATCAATCACAGTTTCCCGAAATGCGAATGGTTCTTACGCATACTGACAATTATAAGAAAATGGAACATTATTTTTAGTTTAAATCTACTGAAAAAAAAAAAAAAGAGTTCTTCCTCATTAAATAGATATTAGTAAGAAATATTAGGTGATATGATGAGGATTTTTATGAAGAAATTTCTGTATTCGGCGTGTATGAAAGTTAAAATATAACGTACATTTTGGTAAAATATTTCTTACTATTCTTTCTTTGGTTCCTTTTGTAAATGTATGCATATTGTTAATAATGTGTTGTGCAAAAGCTATAGTAGTCTATAGCAAGATATCATTCATAAGAAAATGCATTGGTAAATAAATTAATGAAAAATAAAATTCACGAAAGGAAATCGTAGTATAAGAAATTATAAAATAGACTACAAGTGAAGCTCGAGAGTGAATTAATTTGACTGGAACTGAATTAAGTTCGAATAAATGTATTGACATTATGCTCTAGAAATACAAGTATGTCAATAAAACCTAATTTCAAGAGATGAAATGGTAACTAATGGGTAAAATCATTTAACGCTGGGTAATTCATTTCTGAATGAATACTGGAATACTTGACTATAAGAATTTCTTTGCACATGCAACGTAAAAAATGTTAGTTCTCTTGAAAGTTGTCAATGACAGTAAAAATAGCCGTAAATCCAGGAGAAATGCAATAAGCGAAAAATACAATAGTCAGGGTATTTAAAGTGTGAAAATAATGGTATGAATGTAATCGATAAACAAAAAAAATGCTGAATTAAAAGGCATTAAATGTTCAAAATAAAAGGAAAGATTTCTGTACGAGTACATGAATATAGTAATAAAATTAGAGTTGAAAGTGGGCACTTCATTCTAAAAATTTGGAATATATCGTGCTAGCTTAAAGGCAACTGAGGTTCGAAACTAAACATTTGTAATATCAACCAGCTTAAAAACCCATATTCTCAAATATAAATGATATTAAAATTATAGAGAAATATCTGAATATGCAGGAAATGCTAAAGGTTGAAAATGCCAAGGAAGTTAACAATAGTACTTAAATGGAGTAAAATGGTAAGATGAATTAGTAATGGTAAGATCATTACAGAATGAGATATTGAAGAATATGTAAATTAAAATAGAACTATAAAATATAGACTGAGTAAGGACTATTAAATGGTTTGTATAAGAATAATAATTATCAGCCGTAAAGTTAAATGCTTAACTTAAGAACTTAAGGTCTGAGTAAGCTGAGTAAGAAAAGTTAAAGATGTGAAAAAAATCATATAAAATTAACTGAAAGAGTAAAATAAGTGAAATTAAAAGCATTATTACAATTGATATGCATAATTTTATTTTCTATCCATGAAAAATTAAATGTTCTCAAAGAGCTGCTAGAGCTCAATATTAAATAAAGCAATGTCAATTTGGAATGCGTATCTGAAAATGACTGTGTTAAAACTTTTAATTCCGACGTTGGATCACTATTTCGAACTGATAAATTAAATTTCGTTCTCAAAAGGGAGTCTGTAAGAACTCAGTGCTAAATAAAATATTGTCAGTGTGAAATATGGGTACCTTTTAGTTAAAAAGCTGCGGGGCTTTACTTAATTAATTCAATGCCCAAAACCTTGAACCCCACAAAACACTGTAAAACTTTTAAAATACTGTAAATGTATCGAGTACATGGAGATCAATTGGATCATACTACAATTACTCAAATAACTCATTAATTTGATATAAGAATTGATTTCTAATAAATGCTTTCAGAAATTAAAACTAATGTTAACTAAAATAAAACACAATTTATATAATAATATTTTTTTATGTATTTACTCGGAGGAGGATTCACCCTCTAACTCCAGAAATCAGAAATGTTCTCTGATGTTTCAGTTATATCATTATATGTGTAGCTGGATGGAATATGTAAAGCATTTCGTTTCAAGTCTATTTAATGCTTAAAATATTAGAAATTACACATACGTATTAAGAATTCATGCAGTTGATACAAAAATAATTTTTAGCAATTTTTCCAGTGCATTTTCCGTTCACAACTTTGGAACAAGATGCACAATATTCTTAAGATTGATCACGAATATCCACACCATACTTTGTTGCGTTGTAAAATGCTATTGAATCGACAACTTCTTGAGACTATCTTCAGTTTTTACATTAGAATGTAATGAGCTTAGTAGAAAAACGCTTTTATTTCTTTTGCCTTGATAGATGGTGTGATATTATCATGTTCCACTATTGTCGATGAATAAAGCATATTTTTCAGAGATATAGGAATTTCTCTTCTGTTCTTTTTCGTTGTGCCTACCATAGTTGTATTTTTTTATTTTAGCATTTCTGCTAATTTAATGCTAGTAAAATAGTTATCCGTGGTAATATTCCTCCCTTTGTTTAGATGTGGCTCCGTTAATTTTATAACAACATTTTCAGACAAATGCAATTGAGGATTTGTTGTTTCATCTTTTCCTAGATAAGGAAATCCATTCAAGAGGTATTTAGTATTATAACCAAAATTTTATTCCAAATTTGTCAGGTTTATTAGCCATATATTGTGTAAATCTACACCTAGCTTTAGATGGGAATATTTGTTCATCAACTGTAATATTTTATCCTGGCCGATAGCACGTTTTGCAGTTTTCAATAAATTTGTTCCACATGTTTGATGCAAGAGCAAATTAATCAGTTTGTAACCGAGTAGATCTTGTTGTCTTTTCATCGAACCTTAAAAATCGTTTTATTTCTTTGAATCTATCTCTTGATATAGTTTCTTTGCAAAATGGTATTCCTCACGCTTCGAACCACAAGGAATATAAATCTAAGCACTTTGCTTCTATTACTCCTCGAACATACAATATAGCGACAAAAGCATCTAACTTAGCTAGACATAACTTCCAGTCTTTATTTCCAACTTGCCGATGAGCTTCGGATTCTGTACATTTCTTTATATGCAGCAAGATATCATCACACTTTGTCCTCAGAAACACGACTCTTTGCAAAAGATGTTGGTTCTGCTGTTTCTTTCAGAACATTATAAGCAGGAACACGGTCGCAGACTGAATTTTTGGAATTTATTTCATTCCATATAGTGTTATCAGGAGCTGTAAAAACAGTTTTGCAAATACCCTGATCCGTTTTTGCCCGTTTATTTCTGCTGAGTTCTTCGTTTACTTCCCTGTCTTCGGATTCACTAATAGTTTGCGTCTGGAATTCATCTTCAGTTTGGACAGAAAAATTACCAATTTCACCTCCGTCAGACTCATTTTCAATTAGCTCCTGCAACAATTTTTTAATTTCTTCATTCGTAAGTCATCTTTTCCGCTTATTAGACATATTTTGTAAAAGTTGAAAAAAGTAGAAAAATATCAGACCATCAGAAAACGATAGGGAATATATTTTAGCATATGATTCTTACAACGTAAAGGAAAGGTGATAATGAACTTGACGACAAAATTCATATGTACGAAATACTGATATGGGATTACCAAGAAAACATCTGTCCTAACTGTTATCACTTGCAGTAAGTAAGCTGAACTAACAGACGGGATAATAAATCTCTAAAATAAACTATTTCTGAAAAGAATTGTAAGCATAAAAAAACCTGCATCTACCTTCCTTGCAGTATTTTCTTCAAACGAATAGATAATTGCAAACAAAGGAACAATTTATGTAGACATTACAAAGTAGTGAGACCACCCAGGTTTTTATCCCTCTGGGAGATAGTATGAACGAAATCGAAAAATCCTTATCAGCGAATGTTTTTCATGTTTTATTTGACAGTGCCTCGAGCAGAATGAGGGATAAAAGTAAAGAAGTCAAAACAACCCCCGTCCGCCGTTCTAGTAATACATGCCAATATTTCAAAAACTAACAAACCTAGAATGCTGAAAATGTTTTTACAAATATTTGTTATCTATTAAGGAAAAGTCAAAAAATTTCAAACGATTTCTTCCAATAAAACAAAAGTAATCAACGGTCAAAAGTGTTCAGGGGTCAAAATGACCCCTACCGCCGGTCTAGTGTTAAACATCCCTGAGGCAGATCATTACTTTACAGTACTGTTAAAGTACCACATGTAATTGTTGCTGATGATGCATTTCTTCTTTGTCCAAACATAATCAAACCTAACCCTGGGCAAAAATTACATACTAATAAAAGAGTTTTTAAGTACTGTTTCTCAAGAGTCAAACAAGTGTCTTAAAATGCTTTTGGTATTCTGACTGCAAGACTTCAGTTACATAAGTGCAACATACTATCTTCCCCTCAAAATACGAAAAATTTTATAATGGTTACTTGCTGTTTGCATAATTTCTTAAGATTCACATCCTCAGCTGTTTATACTCCTAAGTACAGTATAGATGAAGAATATGATACAGAAATGTTTGAACCTTGGTGACTCGCATAATGCACAAAATGCTCTTGCTTCACTTCCAAGAGTGAGTCACCGAGGAATTCAACAAGCCAAGTATATACAAAACATATTTTGCAATAATTTTAATACTGTTGGCTCAGTACCTGGGCAAAATGACGGGTTTATTGCATTAATTGTTACCTTTTACATTTTTTCCCTCCAATTCTTAATAATCTGTTGTATACATTTTTGTAAATACTTTTACATCATACATTCAGTGATTTGGCACTATTTCTGATTTTATTATTGTAAAAAATATTTTTGTATCCATATAATTAATGTAATTAATTTAATAATTTTTATGTTCACAATAATGTCACTCATATATATACTTTGTGATGCAACTGTATAAATTTAAAATACTTATTTTATTCCCAAAATGTTAAATATTTTGTAAAGGCTACTTGCTCAATTTTTTAAGTAATATATCCTTTTTTGGAAAAAGACTGTGCATAAATGGGTGAAATTTACTGATTAGTTTAATGCACAAAATCCACTTGAATTATGAATCTATATTTTGTAACATAAACCTCTTTACAGAATTCAGTGCCACATGAATGATTAGCCCTAATGTGCAATATAAACTGATGCTAAGGTTCCTTCAGATGTCTTTCATAAATGCATCTATTCCCTGCAGTAATCAAATAATCCAATTAAATATGACTGAAATACATATGAGTTTTATTATGTTTCAGCACTTTCATAAATACTGTACTATATCAAAATAGTACTATTTTGATATAGTAGATATTCTGAATTTTATAACTTCCTTCTTGTTTGTTTCATCGCTTAGAAAAAAAGTTAAAAAAAATTTGTACCAAAAAAAAAATCTTTTGATTTAAAGCATTCAGAGATAATAAGTTATTTTGATAAGAATAATTAGTTATTTTAAATTAGATTTGGTTTGTCATTAAAACTCCTAAAGCATTTGTTGATTTTGTAATACTTTTCTACACCTTTTTAACAAGATTCATATATGTCTATTTTGTTATATTATATTTATGCCATAATGTAACCTAATAAAAAATAACTCGGAATGGTCAATCAATTTTAAAAGTCACTTCTCAAATAGTAATTGTGAATAGGGGTATAAAAATATTTAATTAATGCTAACAGAAAGTGAGATTGAACTAGATAATCAGTTTTTGTATTGTAATCTGTAGATAAAAATTATCCAGTTGAAATGTTTTTCAAATATAATCCGTGACTTTGGACGGTACTTACGTATTATGACGACTACCTAGATATCTCGCCAAATCCGGCGACCTTTGTATGTTATACAGGTTAAGCCTAACATTGGTTATAAGCGGGATTTGAGCCTGAGCCCTTCGGCACGGCAGTCGGCGACGCTAACCACTATACCGGCTGGGCAGCTATAAAAAAAGGTTAACCCTAATATAGGTTATAGAAGGCGCTGAAATAAAGAGTATTATCTCGCCCTAGTCGCGCATTTGCTATTACCACAGCTTTTTTTGCTACATTTACGCCTTTTGATGCTATTTTGAAAGCTATTTCCCGCCATTTTCCTTATCATTAACGTCAATATTTGCTTTTCACCAGTTTTAAGTAAGTTAACTATATTGTGCTGCCATCTGTTATTTAAAGTTAACACTAAATGCCTCTCAATTTTTTAAAAATTTGTACGCATATTATGTATCAAAAATATAATTCATTTATGTAACTTTCACTGATTCAGAAGTAAGTTTAATAATTGTTAATTATCATTTACAGTAGTAAAAATAAAAAAGATTAATTTTTTCTATTCGTATTTGGTATATAATTTTTTTATATGTATACATATATATATATATTCGGGATTTTAGTATTTTAAGTTTTTGTTCTTTTATAATTGGGGCTTTCATTTTTAAAAGAATTTAAATTAATTTGCTTTGATGAAGTTCTTTTATTTAATTTAGAAACATAAACTAAAAAATGCCAATGAAGATTTTTATCTCCAAATGTCGCCAAGGTAGTCGTCATAGTACGTAAGTACCCTTTGGACATTTTATGTTCCTCAAAATAAAAACATGAAATGTGATATTATTTACTCACTGAACTCTTATTTTTCTATTAATGTAATGTGTATCATAATTATGCACAAGATAAACTTATACAGACTAACAATAATATTACTCATTGAATTCTTACTTTTCTATTCATGTGCATAATTACGTGTAAAATAAATTTACATAGATTAAAATATATAGAAATAGAAGCCAATTTTATTTACATAATGAAAAAGTTCAAACTTTATATTTTGAAAAGAAAAAAATTTTAAAAAGTCAGCTAGCTATGATGAAAACTTTGCTTCAAGGATTAATTGTTGTATTTTTAATTTTAATTCCTCTCTTTTGCGTAAATTTGTAATATCTAAAAGGGAGGAAGCTACATATTTCCCAAAGAGCACTTCAGTATTATTTTCAACTTCCTGCACTTTAAGTGCAGTGGAAGAATTAGAAACTAGGTCATTAACATCACTATTCTCCCTTTTACGTTTTTTTGTACTCGTCTTGTAATTTGGAGGAGAAGGATCAGTCACTTTTGGGAATACTCCTGGAATCTGGCTTATAACAGCAGAGGGCTGCTCTACATACTCTTCCTCCTGAAAGGAATATTAAATATTAGTTCCCATCTTTCTTTTTAAAAAAATATAATATCAATGCATTCACATAAATAAGCTGCTAACACAATTTAAGACTGATCCATGAAGCAGAATCTAGCTGTAATAACAAAATGCAGAGCTCTTAGTTAATTGGATGCCTTCACTGCAATGCTTTATGCAAAAATAATAATTATGATCTCTTTCTATCTTCAGTCAGAAATACAAAGACACAATTTTTTTTCCTTTTAATCATGCAGGAATTATATTTCTGTAAATCATGCCATATAGCAGTTACCAGCAATGTACAAAACACCAGCATTCTAGAGAAACCTAAGAATTTTATAGAATTTTTCAGCAAAGTATATATTCAAACAATATTGTGAACCCAATAAGTAATATCTCTCAATATTAAGCAAAATTCACATTCCTGTAATTAATATATATATTAAGAAGATTATAAAACTGTAAAATATAAAATTTTTGTAACTGTTATGATACTTTTATAAATTATTTTTATTTGTATCCACATTATGATTTAAAACTAATTATCGATTATATTATTTAAAATAAAATCTGGATGTCACAAGCTTAAATTAAAAAGCTCTTTATAATACTTGTGAGTGATTTGCCTTTTATTATGCTTGCGGGAGGTTTTGCTCTCTAAAACTATTGGGGGGGGGGGTAAAATAATGATTGTGTTTGAAAAGCACAGTGACCATACTTCAGTGTGCACAAGGCTTTGCCATTGAAATTTTGTAATCATAGGTGACCAAAGAATGTACTAATATGTTTGCGTGTTTTTGAAATTTGGGAAGATATAAAAGGTTGTCAAGCTAATTAAGAATGGAAAATATGAAAAAATAACTTGCAAATCATATGAATTAATAAGAGATGCAATTAAAGACAAATTACTGCCTGTAAAATTCCTTTTTTTCATTTTGCGTGGCTGAATTGGTCAACCGTTTTTGGAACTGTACCAAAGTGATGAACCACTTGTTCTTTTTTTTTTTGACATTTCATTTACACAAATGAGTAAAGCAACTTTTGTAGTATTGTAAAATTGTAAAAGAAGAGTGCATGTTCAAAATCAGTTCATCACTGAAATATTTGTGTAACTTTGATTTTTTCAACAAAGGTATTATTGGAGAAAGAGAAATTTATTATTATTAATGAAATACACAAAATATTTTACGATTCAGTGCTGATATGCTCTTGCAAGAACAAAGAAATCATGGATAAAGATTAACTTCCTCTTAAACGTGACTCACAAACTTTCATTTTACAGCTACTTGAAAAGCTGATGGAGAAATGTCCAGTTAATTATTTATTAACTTGAGCTGCTGTTTCTGTGAATCCAGAGTATATGCGAAAACAGCATAAAAGTGTACAAGAAAATGAAAAGTATATTGATGCATTTTCCCCATTGCAGAAGAAAAATAAGATAACATTTCTTACAGAATTTAAAACCTGTCATGTAAAAAATATAAGATTAGATGTTTTTTTTGCTCACATTTATTAATGTGAAATACTTCAAGTTACGGGAAACATTTAAAATTATTCTTTCCCATGGGCAAGCCTATGTTGAATGAGGATTTAGTAACAATAAAAATAGAGAAAAAGAAAATCTTTTTACAGAATTTCGCACATTGCAGAGTGCATAGTTTGTGATTATGTGAAACATGCTGGTGGGATACACAATGTATCAATTATGAAAGAGATAAGAGCGGCAGTTC
>KK122170.1:120767-142003 GCA_000611955.2 Stegodyphus mimosarum
AGGATGAATAGCGTAAATCGTTACATAGCTATATCTTACAGAAGGGAAAGAGCGAGCTTTTCGCCAGCCTTTCTCTGACTACATATCTATTCAACTCCACTGCTTCGTCTCTTCTAACAAAAGACCAGGCGAACACCCGTAAACAAGTCGGCATCATAAAAGCATTAGTGGATAGAGACCCATTAGCCTTCAGGACAATCTCCCTCGCCGATCCACCTTGGCCTTAAAAATGAGTTTCTTAAAGTTAGTCCGAAAGAGGAAGTCTCTAATAATAACCAGCTGTTTGTTTTTCTAATGATCCATTTGCTGTTACAGTTTGTCACACATTGGTTTACCATGCAGTGCAATTCCTGCCGTCAGTTACCTTCAAAAAAGTTCATTTAGAAAGATTTATCCTCAGTTTCAAAGCGCATGTCTATTCCTGAATATCTTCGCCCGGGTATAGTAATGATGTCTTATCTTCAAAACAGTTAATAAATTTAAATCCGTAACCCACGATTGGCTGAGTAGTTGAAATCATGGGACACTGGTAGTTTGACTGAAGTTCGAATTCCAGTGAAAGGGTTGGCTTTTCGTATTATCTCTATGCATAGTGGGAATATAAGCTAGCTTTCTTTAGAAGACTATGTATAAAGATTTCTTTCTTTCACTAATCTAACTAGTCACGTGCTTTCCCATATTGGACTAGAGAAATAAACTTCCACATCGTTATCACATTAATTCATTCCGTTCCCGATGAAAATGCTACTTTCACCTTTGCTTAGCATCTTCCAATATCAAAGACATTCAAATAGAAACTCAATTCATTACTTGCACATTATCTAAGGAGTACCTTCATTCATATTACTTCTCAAATGTATGCATTAGTGGATGCATTCTCAAATACAGACAACAATTGTAACTTACTTCGATGAAATCACTTATCTTATATTGACATTAAAAAATACTGTCTTCAAAAATTTATTCAAAAAACACTTTATTTCAAAATTGCCCAAGAGCAGCAATGTGCCTGCTCATCATCAGCTACATTTCTCATATATATAAAATATTATTTCCTCTGTCATTATTCTTTGCCTGCTAGATATGACAGTGTATAGCACCCATAAATGTGAAAAATATTAAAGATCCTCCAAATAAACCAAAGCTTGTTTGGGTTTGGGGGGATCTTTAATATTTTACTTCATTTGTACAAATTGCACAAATTGCTTCATTTGTACAATTTGAACAGAATAATAATCTTCAAGTAGATAGCATCTTTATTCATTCAAGATAAATTATATTTCTATATAAAAACCTAATTCTTTGATAGCTATAAGATTGGGTAAATTTGTCTTCGGGAAACTATCGCAAAATATGTGAGGATGTATAAAAATTAAAATTTCGGCGTAATAAGACAAATTCAGCCGACCTCGATATCCAAAAATTGACACATAGAACCAGAGATATCATATAGACAGAAAACAACTACCAAGTGCTATCGTAAAATATAATTCTAAGTCTCTTGAAAGCGTAATAGATTAGTTGCGGATTTCATCATACGCTGTCTTAGCAGTAGCTTTCAAGAAATCATTGTTCCTTTTTATTGTATAGCTGTGAATGGTTTCTATTTTAAAGGAGTGTGCTTCGTACTACTTACAGTGTTCCGGGTCTGCCGCTGTGGCCCACTTTGGACTTTTGACCGGATATGATTGTCTTAGCACCTATTTATTTCGATTTTAACTAAATGATTCCCTTGAATAGGTGATCAAGGATTTTTCGTAATTGTACAACACAATAAATAAAAAAATCACGAATTTTTCTGATTTCTATTGAAGTTTTGAGATGGTTTCCCGTGTTTAAATGCTTAAATATTTGCCGGCATCTTGAACAATCCATTTTTTAATACAAACTTACATGATAGCAGATTAGCTCACTGACGACCGAGGTGCCGGTGGGCCATCTGTTATCACTGATCACTGGTAGTTCGACCAGGGTTCGAATAGCAGCGAATGGTCTGGTTGCATGCATGATTTCGTGATTTTCTACATGTATAGCATAGTATAAGCCAGTTTCACTTAGAAAGTCCTCGACGAGGATATCCCTCCATTTACGCAGATAGCCCTTGTAGGCTTAAATAAATAACCAAACCAGGGATAATAACAGACACCAAATAAAAAAAATCTATGTGGCGTATAACGTATTAAATTATACTATCATCTGAAATCAATATGTATTAAATTATACAATCATTTTAAATCAAGAATAGCCTGTAACGGTTCCGTTAACACTGGCAAAGTTGTTCCAAAATAAATATAACTTAATGCGTCGTTATGTAACAGGCTCTTTGAAAGGAAATATAAGTGACAATTTTCGGCTGCCAAATATTCGCGGAATTTCCCGATTTATCTCTCAAGATGTTCCTTAATAATCAATTATGCCATCCTTCCCGCGAGGAAATAACTTATACTATGTGATGCACGAAATAATATTGAAATATTCAAATGTCATATTGCAAGAATTATTGAAGAGGCAAAATTTGATTTAACGAATTCTTATATAAAATAACACACTATCCCTAATAGTATTTGAAGACTATTTTAAATCCGTTTTAGTTATGCTTAATTTCAACGCATTCAATGAAGTGCTGACCTAATATATAATGGGATTATTCAAAAAATGTAAGTATAATTTGAAAGTATTCTTTTTCTATGATTAAGTTCTATAAATTACCTCAAGTAAATATCAGTGCAGTATTCAGTATTTTACGTAAAATGGTTCAAAATTGGTAACTGAGGTAGTTTTAAAGATATCCCTACCGCTCTCTGAAAAAATATTGAATCAGCTTTCCACGTTCTCGCATAACCCTCAGCTGAAAACTTATTAGTATTATTAGTTAAATAATTAATCATTTGAATTACATTTAGCGGAGAGCGAAACATTGCGCTTGAGAAATTTTTCGTTGAATGCACCGGCTCCTTATGGTTTCCAGACTCTACAGATGGCTATTGAAAGTTTCAACGTTTTGTTAGATTGATTGGCTATTGAAAGCTTTCAACGTTTTGTCCTCCTAAATTGCTTGAGAGAGGGGGTATCTACATCCAAAACCAATTCAACTCTGCCCGACGACACATATGTGAGAAAAAAACTTGGCGAAAGATGCAGTGACGTAACCGAAATGTTTAGTTTTGCAGCCTTTTTAAATCTAATCGTTGTATATGCACGTTTTGTGCTGTAGAAATAATATTTTGATGAATGAATTGCGCAGTGGGGAATCTGTAAATGTTACTTCATTTCCTGAGGTAAAAAATTAACCACTTTAATGCAGAAGAATTAAATGTTACCTCCAAAATGAAAATTGAGTATCTGCCCAAACGGAGTTGTGGCGCCCTCTATTTTGCAATATTGATACTAATCGAAAAAACGCTAAAAAAACAAAAGTGATATTCCGCAAATATTTATTAATAATATGATAAAGTGTGCCATTTTTTCAATTCAGCAGAATTTTAAGGATGTATTCTATGTATCAGAAGACTTTTGTAGTACTTCACTGCATTTTTTTTATGTGATAATAGACCACTAAATTTGCTTATGTTGAAAGAATAGGCAGTCATTTGTCAACAAACCGCCTTAACTACTTGTACATCTCTGATATTTGCGGATTGCTAAAGATCTCTGCATATTTTGGTGGGGCGCTGTGATCACGAACGATGGAGGCAGCATCTTAGCAGAGGTCCAAAATTTTTATATGTGTTTTTCAGAAAAATGCTCATTTCCTTAAAAACGTTATTACAATTTCCCTCCGCAATGTCTCGCCCTCAAATGTGACAGTTTTCTCTACAAAAAAAAACAAAAACAAAAAAAAAAAATCTTCCTCGCTGTTCATTTTCTACAATCCGAAGAAAAACAGGAACATTCAGATAAGTAGCCTTCTTTTCTCTAAACTAAATCAAATATGTATCACTGAAGTGCCTTTAAATTCATTCATTTATTATGTTTTATAAGGACATTAAATAATAGTCAGTAATTGCTTTAAATCATGCGCTTGTTTTTCCTGTAACTGTTCTCTAGACACGCTATCCTTATCAGTAGATGCCGTCTATTAACACTTCCCATCGGGGCACCTTTGAGGAATTTCTCGAGAGAGGAAAACAGATAGGCAGACAAAGAAGACAGATGTCTTGTTTTGCACCCGCTAAGTCTTTCTGCACCGATGGGCGAAAAATCAAGCTAGGGTGCGAAGGAAAGGTATATAGAAAGGGGGCAATTTCGTATTTCAGAGGAGAGTAAAAAGGAACTTCGTATATTTTATACGAGTTCTAAAGGCCAGAAAAAAATATGGGACAAAATAAAATTAAAAATAAATGGCCCAAAAGTAATGGAGAGGGAAAAAAATAAAAAAAACCTATAGAAAGAAAAGGAAAGAAAGTAAGAAAAGTGTCATAAAATACGATTGTGTACAGACAAAAGTATATATTAAGTAAGGTAACATTTAGTATTGCGGTTTCCAAACATATTCATAGTTTTTTTTTTTTTTTTTTTAAATTTTTTTTTTTTTTTTTTTGCAAACAACATCGGACAAGATCATAAAACCACACACAGTGCGAGAGCATATCAGCAAAAATAAATGAATAAATAAATATCAGAATTTTTTTTAATGTTAATTAATTTTTTTAAACATTATATTTATTTATTAATTTAACCATCATAGTTTACTACATATTTGTACTAGTTTAACAAATTGAGGGACACTTTATTAGTATATGCTCATAATTCTAAGAGATGTATTCAAGGAAATATAAATTAATCTTATTGTTTCCTTTATTTGCGAACTGAAAGAAAAAATTGCAGTTTTACTGTTTTCGAAAGGAAACAGTAAAACTGAAACCTTATACATTCATCAATGCCCAAGATCCCCTTTTCCCCTCTCGAGAAATTCCTCAAAGGGGCCCAGATGGGGAGTGCTTATAGACGGCATCTACTCATAAGGATAGCGTCACTACGGAAAGTTACAGAAAAAACAAGCGTATGATTTAAAGCAATTTCTAACTATTATTTAATGTCAGAGGCCTACAAATACAATAAATAGATGAATTTAAAGGCACTTCAGTGATACATATTTGATTTAGTTTAGAGAAAATAAGGCTACTTATCTGAAAGCTCCTATTTTCCTTCAGATTGCAGAAGAACGGACAGCGAGGAAGATGAGACCCCTTTTGCACAGAAAAACTGTCACATTTGAGAGCGAGAAACTTCGGAAAAAAATTGTAATAAATTGTTTAAGGAAATAAGGCGTTTTTCCGGAAAACACACATAAAAATTTCGGAGCTGACCAAGCTGCTCTCTCCATCGTTCGTGATCACAGCGCCCCATCGAGAGGGAAAAAGGGGATCTTGGGTATCGATGAATATATAAGGTTGCAGTTTTACTGTTTTCGATCGCAATTTTTTTTACTTTTTTTTTTCCAGTTCACAAATGAGAAACAATCAGATTAACCTATATTTCCTTGAATATATCTCTTTGAATTATGAATATATACTAATAAAGAGTGCCTCAATTTGTTAAACTAGTACAAATATAATAAATTATGATGGTTAAATTAATAAATAAATGTAATGCTTAATTAATAAAAAAATAATTAACGTTAAAATAAAAATAAACTCTGATATTTATTTATTTACTTATTTTTGCTGACATGCTCTCGCACTGTGTACGGATTTATGATTTTGTCTGATGCTGTTTGTGAAAAAAAGGTATGACTATGTTTGGAATCCGCAATACTACATTAGTTAACGGTAACATTAGTTACCTTAGTTAATATATACTTTTGTCTGATATTATGTGCCGTTTGTTGTTGTTCCTGAGGTAAAGGCAAACATATTGCCTTGTTTCCCATGTTAAAAAAATAATTTTCAAATTTTTCAAATTTTAGTTTATGCAAAGTTTAGCTTCTAAATTAGACTTAAACTGTTATGGGAGTGGACACCAAAATTTTTATTTTTTACTTCCGCCCTTATCATCACATCTATTCAGCTTTACTACACACACTCACTACACACACCTGGAAGACACAATTTATTGTAAATGAACACAGCTTTCTCCCCTTTTGACTACACTCATGGACACAACCGTATTTTAGGACATGTTTCTTTCTATGGGCCCTTTTTATTTTTATTTCATTTTTTCCTCTCCATTACTTTTGGGCCATTTATTTTTAATTTCATTTTGTCCTATCTTTTTTTTCCTGGCTTTTAGAACTCGTATAAAATATACGAAGTTCCTTTTTACTCTCCTCTGAAATACGAAATTGCCACTTTTCTATATACCTTTCCTTCGCACCTTAGCTTGATTTTTCTCCCATCGGTGCAGAAAGACTTAGCGGGTGCAAAACAAGACATCTGTCTGCTTTGTCTGTCTCTGCATATTTCAAGTATTCATTTGCTATATTTTAGAGGCAATGAATACTTTCTTGTTTATAGCCTATGAAAGGAACAATCTAATATTAATATCTTATTTAAGAAATAAAAATGTTCTTATGTAAGAAATAAACGAAAATGCACACTGGTAGAACTAACAGTGGTTTTATGCTGTTTTTTGAGAAAAATGAAATTATAGTGAATATTTCCTCTTTTTTTCTTCTGCCATGTTTTGTTTGGCGAAAAATACAGACTTACTTGAAATATTCTAGAAACTAGCGGGCATGACTTTTAACAGTTCAGTACAGATCGAAAAAAGTGTTTAAGATTCTAAAAGCGACTGAATTTGTAATTCTGGCGTACACAATTGATTCTCAGAGCTGTTTCCGAGTCTGGACCGAAATTATGAAGCAACAGCATATAAAAGCGTTTACGTTTTCACTCTTTTTGAACTATAACATATCACCTGCTTTATTGTACCCGTTGGACAGACTTGTTCTTTGAATCAGGTTTCTGAGTGCTTCACAAATTAACCGAACGTCTACAAGGGTATCTAGGGCTAAACAAAATAATTTTGAGTATTAAAGAATTTCATATTACAAAAATTCTCAAAATTTTCATTTGAATGTCCAGTTTAATGTTAAAAGCAGAATTAAGAAGATCATTAAACTGATG
Source organism: Stegodyphus mimosarum (assembly GCA_000611955.2). Classification (NCBI taxonomy): domain Eukaryota; kingdom Metazoa; phylum Arthropoda; class Arachnida; order Araneae; family Eresidae; genus Stegodyphus; species Stegodyphus mimosarum. The sequence goes on from KK122170.1 coordinate 127,835, forward strand.
ACCGACTTCGAATTAACAACAACAGAAAAAAAAAATTTGAAGGAAAAGAAGTAGAATAAGAGTCTGTAAAAGTATGACAAAATTTTACGTCAATAGTCTTTTTGAGCTCGATGATGAAGCACTGCAGTTTTTTCAGTACAAAGATATGCAGAAAATGGGAAAGTTATTGATCTGAAGATATTTAAGTTAATGACATGTATACCATGGAGTACATAATTATTCTTACTTTATAAATTACGAGAATCCTTTACAAAAACTCTTTTAAAACATTTCTTCGTCATGCTTATATCTAAAGTTTTCGGACAGGAATCATTTGGTTTGAAATACTGAAGAGTAGAAGATCGGATATTTGAATCCTCCAATCCAAAGAATTTTAAAAACGTTTCGAGTAGTAGAATCGTCGCTTCCTTTCTTTCATTATTCGAGTCTGAAATCCTGATCTAAAAGTTTGTTAGACATTTTAACTCCGAACTTTGGAAAAATAAGTTTTATTGACGCCCAGTAAAAGCATATAATGAGAAAAGAACATGACTGTTGCAACTTCTGTTGACTTGGATTGCTAGTATCCTTTATGCAGCATTTGGAATGCCAAATTCTTAATTTTCTAGAGAGAATTAGCACCGCGTGTTTAATATTCATCCACGTTATCTATTGAAATAATATTACCCCTCTACACTTGCTTTGGTTTAAAAAAGATTCTGGAAAATTATGAAAATATTTGGACTAGTATTAAAATTCCTTTTCAAATTATATTAGGAAAATGAACGTCAAGATTCAAGAATATTATTTCTTTAACTTCTTATTATTTTTCATTTGTATCTCCTTAACAAATATTAGATGCCTTTTTAAGAATTGTATTGTTAGTTTTTTACTTGATTGTACGAAGAAAAAATGAAGTATTGTAATCGTGAAAAATTTCGCGTCTCATATTTCAACGAAAATGCCTATTTTGACAGCAATCAAATGCAATTTAACGATGTTTTTGAGTGACATTCGTATGTAAGAACAGAATAAAGGACTCTTTTCTCCAAAAACAAAATTGTAAAACTTGATTTAAAATAGATTCTGAAGCGATTTTTTCGTAGCGTCTGTGCATAGGTACTGACGCATGTATACATGTATCTTGCATAACTCAAAAACGAGTACCCTCAGAACGTTGAAATTTTGTATATAGGACTGCTATAATATGTAGATATCCATCACCTGTATTGGTTGAAATCGGCCGAAAAGTACATAAATTTATGTATATATATATATATATATATATATCCGCTCTGTTACTCGGCTCAGTGAGCTCAGTTTTTTATTCTCATATATTGGTAAATAATGCATTTTTTGCTTTAAAAATGGTTGAATTATGTTGTTCTTATCTTCCGGTTAAGGTTTTTATGGCTTTAGTAAATCTGCATGCAAGATTAGTAGAATGATCATCAATTTATAAGTTGTTTAAGTGCGACTAAGCCTAATCGTTTTTCTGAAGGCGGACAGATTTGTTTACATTTGAAACTTAGGAGAATATTGGACTTGTTGCCAATCTAAAGAAACTAAGCTTCGGAACAGCAAAGATAACGCCTTCTTTTATTATTGCGAATTGAATCATGCTTAATCTATTCTGGAATTTATTGGAGGAAATAAGTGTTTAAGATTTACTTTGTTATATTCATGTTAATATTATTTGATAAAGAATTGAGTGACATTACTACAGGATTACATAGCATGTTGTTTATTACCAACCAACATGAACTGACTATTACTTCACTCCTGTTGAACGAGCAACTAGTGTGTTGCCACATATATGTACCATCTCCCTTCTTTGGTGAAAGTGACAGGAATCATTGTGTTACATAATTGTCATATTTGGATGGTCGATATGCATTAAGACCACTTCTTGTTTTATATACACAACCACGATTAATATTTTTGCTATTAACTTGATGGTGAGGATCATTATCTATTTTTGAATGTTCACTACTTATATTTTCCTCATTCTCATTACATAGATCATAATAGTCTAATGTCACTAAATTCTTCTGATTTTTAGTTTTTCTTAAATGGAATTTATTCCAATTCCCCTATTATCTTTTGTTCCTACCCCTACTATATTTTGTTCTAATCCAATATGATCTGGGAGTTGAATTCTTTTTTAAAACTATAGCAGGCTCCCATTTATTTTCCCATCTCAACATTACTTTTTCCACAGGAATAAATTCAGGTCTTTCCCTTGCATGCTTATCATAATAGATTTTAGCCTGTTTCTGCTTATTCCTCACTTTTTCTCTATATTGATATTATATTTTTATTTTTCTCTTTTTCTTCTGCAGTTGGTTTCAATTTCGCTTGTGTGATTGGTAATCGTGTTCTTAAATTCCTGCTTAATAGCATTTGACTTGGTGATAAATTTATACCTGAAATTGAAGTATTTCTATATTTCAGTAAAGCTTCATTTAATTTCTCCAATCCTGCTTTTCTAAATAAACTCTTAGCTATACCTGTAAGGATCTTAAGTTTAACTAATGTTTATTTTATTTTAAAACTTTACTATCATCTCTTATTTTTCACTTCCGACCAGAATTAACGCGTGAATATGTTTATGCAAATTGTACTTGCTAACGCTTAAGTATTTAAGTCGTGGCTTTTTGCCAAGAGAATAGGAGGAAGGAAAGAGAGCCCTTTTGCTACGAGTCTTCACACGATCTTGCCACCAGTTACTGTCCGCCTTTAAGGCCAGAGGTTAACCCTCTTGAAAGTTAAAGACGTATTGTAGTTTTCCGCAGTTTACGCACTACAAACATAGTAATTTAAAAGGCCAGGCTTAGTGCTAGTCATCTGTGTAAATATTAAAAGTAGCTCTTATTTAAATTTTAGTTAGTAGTCTTATATTTTTTTACGTTCAGACCACAAGTGGTTGGTCTTTGCATCCCGAGGTTCGGGAACGTTTGTAAAATCGATAAGCAAATAAAGGGTAATTTGAATCCTCCTTGTCTTTGTTGTGTCTTCTACACACGCACGAACATAGCTTTTAGTAAGCTCTCTGTTCCTACTCAGGACTACAATTATGTCTGCGAAATCAGTTAAAAGAAACTCAAGTCCTGATAGTGGCGCCCGAAGGAGAAGACCCATGGCCGACTTTCAAGTGGAAGTTGATGAACCAGTGGTATCGCCCCAAAATTCAGAAATGCCAGCTGCCACCCTAAAAGGATTCGGGTATATCGTCCAGACCATGCGAGCATCAATGACACTAGCAGCGGGCATCGATCGGAATTCAGCGGTGGATAACGTTTTGTAAAAATTAGATGCCCATTTTATGCTCTATCCACTCCACGAGTTCCAGAAAGTCACTTTGGCTACTAGCGCATTGAGGGGTCAAGTGGTTCAAGTACATCGGAAAAAATCTCTTGGGCTAACCGGAAAGTCTTACTTATGAAAATTTCAAGACCTCTTTAGTAAAGGCCATCCCAGTACTAAGAAATCGTGCAAAATTAGAAGAGAAACTCTTCAGCACATACCAGAAAAAAATTGAGGAACTCTCAAGCTTCATTTTAAGAAAAATACAATTATTTAACCTTTTGTCTGGAAGCCGGCCGGATCCTGAAATCATTCAAGTCATTTTGCCTAGGTTACTTCCCAAAGTACAAGACTTTATCGAATTAAGGAATCCGACAACTTTGGAAAAATTATTTGAGCTCGCGATCCAGTTTGAAATCAGAAGAACGGCGGACATTGAAAGAAGACGCCAGTACGAGCAACGAAGCCAATCTGGTGGGCGAAGGCCACAGCAGAGGCAAGACCGCGGCTACAGAAGAAAGTCAAATCAGTGGCCAAAGAAACCTAAATATTCAAAAACAACCAGCGAACGCCGACAGTTCAAGAATAAGCCAGACAAAAAGTTTGAAGGCCAGCGGAAAAGAAGAAAGAAGATTTAAACTGAAACGGATTTCTGCTGAAGGGAGAGTGCGCAAATAAGAATGCCAAGAAAATCTCTCTACCCTCAAGCTCAATACAGTTGTTGTGAAAAATTTAGTTCTTCCAAAGATTGAAGTGTTAGTGAACAATAATCCAGCCACCGCCCTCCTAGATATAGGAGTTCAATGTAGCTTTGTGGTAGAAGAATTTTTTAAAAAATATTTTTGTCGGTATAGAATCTACGGTTAGGATAATACGATGGTTATAGCAGCCCAGGGGAAAAAGTGCAAATGTATAGGTAAAGTACCACTGTATATCCGTATTAAGGATGAGCAGGTAAAAATTATGTTCCTTATTGTTAGAAATCTTCAAGCAAATATAATATTAGAAGCAGATTTTTTTCAGCGTCCGAAGCAACACTAGATTTCAGTCAAGTATCTCTTAAGCTAAGAATGAAACCGGTGCCTGAAGTAAAACCGGATCCCCCCACGATAAACCTCGAACATCTGCCAACTGAAGAGCAAGAAAAACTATGCCAAGTGAGTGGTAAGTGAATTTTCTACTTTGTTCAATGATATTCCCGAATTCACGCAAGAGACAAAGCATGAAATAAATACGGGAGATTCACAGCCATTTCGCCACAAGGCTTACCGCTATGACAAATCGAAGGAAAAAAATATAGAATGGCATATTAAAGATAGGCTAAGTAAAAAGATTACCACGCCCATCTCCAGTAGTTATGCGAGCCCGGTTGTTTTATGTAAGAAGAATGATTATCCGGTTACACACCTAAAAAGGTAGCGTTTTGCAATTGATTACCGCAAATTGAATAGCGTTACTAAATATCCGGTTTATCCATTACGCATTATTGAGGAAATCTTGCGAAACATAACTTCCACTAAATATATGACGACATTAGATTTAACATCTGGGTATTTTCAAATAGGCGTAAAACCTGAAGATGTACCAAAGACCGCTTTCATAACTAAGTCTGGTACTTATGCATTTTTGCGTATGCTGTTTGGCCTGTCAGACGCGCCAGCAGCATTTCAACGTTGTATGGACATTGTTTTAAGACCCGTCCTCGGGAAAAAGCACATTTATCTATTTGGATGACATTACTAGTGATAATTTAGAACACATTAAACACTTAAAAGAAGTATTTTCCTTATTAAAAGAGGTCGGTCTAAAAGTTAAGGCTGAAAAGTGCAAATTTGCGGCAAAGGAATTACGTTACTTGGGGTATAAAATTTCTCAGAAAGGCATCGAAACCCTCCGTAAAACAAATAAAAAATAATTGCAATTCAGAATTATCCGCCTCCTAATACGGCGAAGAAACGAGCTTCTTTTCTAGGGCTCTGCTCATGACGGAAATTCTAACAGCACCAAGAAGGCGAGAAGAAATGGCCGCAGTCAAGGCACCTGTAAGAAAAGAAATAGTGAACCCTCAGGAAGGAGTCTACGCAAGAAATGCCCAAGAATTGACAAAGGAAAGCCAGCTGCAGACACAAGGGAACAAAAGTTGGAACAGCAAACCGCCAAATCTCTATAACAACCGACGAGAAATATCCCGACGCTCCCAAGGACAGCACCTATTAAGTGATCCAGAAAATCAACCAACGGAGAGTTTGGCTACTAGCGCATTGAGGAGTCAAGCGCTTAGTTGGTTCAAGTACATCGGAAAAAATCTCTTGGGCTAACCGGAAAGTCTTACTTATGAAAATTTCAAGATCTCTTTAGTAAAGGCCATCCCAGTAGTAAGAAATCGTGCAAAATTAGAAGAGAAACTCTTCAGCACATACCAGAAAAAAATTGAGGAACTCTCAAGCTTCATTTATTAAGTTTTTCAGGAAGCACCTAGCACGTCCAAAAAGGAAACGGACTGAGGAGGAACTGAGGGTCGGACTTGGACAAGGCGGAGGATCAATCAAACCATAGTCTTTGCTACCTTCCAGGAGTGGATGTCTGAATATCAAAAAGATAAGTAAAACTTTATGTTACTTTGAAACTTTTAAGTTAATTTTCGTTCTTACCGCAAGTGTCAGAGAAATACTGGTAGCTTCACATAACTTCTTCTCGAATTGTGATAAACATAGTAATAACGCAGTCAGATCGATTGGAGATTATGATTATACTATAATACAAAGATGTAAAAGGCCACGGACAATACATCATAATGTACAGTGGTGAATGTAAATAATGTAAATACTGTATATAGTATATTTTTTAATTGAATATTTCTTTTCAAATTTCATTTTTTGAGTTAGTATGTTACTTGTATGTTAATATGCTATTGGACTTTGCAAATTTCGTCTTGAACTTACGATTGGACGCTGCAACTAATATGCCTGCCATTCGAAATGCTATCCAAGAAATGCTATCACCGGATATTATCTAGAGAAAGCTTGGATTCTGTTTTCCGCCATGAGATAGCTATCGTTTCGTCACAAGATATGCCTGAGTTAGATACGCCGTTCCGGAAGTTTCCAGCACTAAAGTGCAGATGTTTTTCCTTTTATCGGATTAGACAAGTTTTCACTTCATTCTAGGATTGTTAAAAGAGATTATGGATGAGTAAAGATCTTCGGATCGAACACTCATGATTTAGGAAGATGACCTATGACCTATGAGTGTCAGAATTTAAGAAATTTTACCTCATGTGAGGTCTACCTTTATCGCCAAAAAGGCGAAAAATGAGTTTTACCTATTTGTTATTATGTTTTTCAACTACTCGCGAGTAATCTAATATTATTGTGTAATAGTAAAGTGTAATTAGTTCAGTATTCTAAAAGATTTTGTAACTGTATAAGAAAAGTACCTTAAGAACATTTTAAAAATATTGTATAAAGCTTTATTGAAAAGATTCTGTTAAGAAGACATTTTAGTCTGAAGGACTTGTGAAATATACTTGTTAAATGTAAAAGAAACAGCACTTGCTTTCAGTAGGAGAAAGTTAACTGTATGTTTTTATAATGTGTAGAATTAATGGCATGTTAATGTGCTCTTATATGCATGTGAACTGTTCCGTTAAAATTTAAGAAGTACATTGATGTGTTAAATGTGAAAGCATTACATGAATGTAAAAGTTTAAAACCGCTGAGTTAAAAGAATATGACTGCATAAATGCAACTTAACGCATGGTGAATATGTGCTAAATTTGGAATGAATGAATGTAGTTAGGCTGTCTGACGCTACACTGCAGAGTTAACCACTTATTTTAGAATAGTACCTCAGGGTTTAGAGATGAATGTAAGTTGTATTCTGAGGTCTTGTTATGTTGAATTTTAACACTTTAGTGTTTTGATTGTTTGGTAGTGTTGAACACCTGTACATAGACACGCCCGTGTTTGGTGTTTCTCTCTTTACAACACAGGTCAGAGAGCACGAGGAGATAATTAAATAATGGTATGAATGAAATAAGAATGGAGTTTTAAAAGAAAAATTATATACGTGTTCATGTTACTCGCCATGTAAATTACTTGACAAATTGATTAAACTAGTTTTCTTCCCAGATCTCTGAAAGGAACCAATAAGAGTCAAGAAATTCCTCTCTTAAATAATGTAACAGATGAAGAATAATTGTCCCTGGAGAAAATATTGTCAAACTGCATTTTACATAATTTCTAAATTAGATAATTTTAGTGAGGAGGATTTATGAAAGATTGGCCTCGCGTTACACTTAGAATTTAGAATTAAAAGTTTTCAATAAGGTCGTTTAGACCTTAGTTTCAAACTTATTAACTCTGGCAGGAAGTATGCAAGGATCTTAAGTTTAACAAACGTTTATTTTATTTTAAAACTTTACTATCATCTCTTATTTTCCACTTTCGGCCCGAATTAACGCGTGAATATGTTTATGCAAATTGTGCTTGCTAACGCTTAAGTATTTAAGTTGTGGCTTTTTGCCAAGAGAATAGGAGGAAGCAAAGAGAGCCTTCTTGCTAAGAGTCTTCACGCGAGCTTGCCGTCAGTTACTGTCCGCCTTTAAGGCCCGAGGTTAACCCTCTTGAAAGTTAAAGACGTATTGCAGCTTTCCGCAGTTTGCCTACTACAAACGTAGTAACTTAAGAGGCCAGTCTTAGAGCTCGTCCATCTGTGTAAATATCAAAAGTAGCTTTTATTTAAATTTTAGTTAGTAGTCTTATATTCTTTTACGTTCAGACCACAAGTGGTTGGTCTTTGTATTCCGAAGTTCGGGAACGTTTGTAAAATCGATAAGCAAATAAAGAGTAATTTGAACCCTGCTTATCTTTGTTGTAACTTCTACACACATACGAACATAGCTTTTAGCAAGCTCCCTGTTCCTACTTAGGACTACAATTATGTCTGCGAAATCAATTAAAAGAAACTCAAGTCCTGATATACCTACCAACTTTCCTGCATATCCATTAGATTTAGGATATCGAGGACTGCTAGTGATTATTTCAAATCCCCAATCCCTTGCGAAACTCTTCCAACTATTAAATAGTACATTACCATAAATTAAAGTTTTGGGTATTCCATGTGTTGCAAATATTGATTTCAATTTACTAGCAATTTCCACTGCACTTTTATTTTTTAGACGAATTACGTCTAGCGATTTAGTTAAGTAACAGCCTATTACTAGATAACGTTTCTCGCTATACTCACAGATATCAGTACCAACCTTTTCATACGGCAAACTGGGAATTTCACGAGAAACAAGAGATTCTTTTACTGTTTGAGGCCTCAACCTATCACAAATTAGGCATCTAGCAATCATATTCTCAATGACACTGTTGATTCCTGACCAAAATAGTACTTGTCGAGCCCTAGCTTTTGATTTTTCAACCCCACAGTGAGCTTCATGCAATTAATGCTAACATACACATAACATATAGGAATTCTATAGCATGTAGATGTGCCCCTCCTATTTTGGTTGCAATCGGCCGCCCCCAAATGTATATATATATATATCCAGTCTATTACTCGGGTCCAGTGAGTTCAGTTTTTTAATTTATATGTTGGTAAAATGTGCATTTTTTGCTTTAAAAAATATTGAATTATATTGTTCTTATCCTCCAGTTAAGGTTTTTATGCCTTTAGTAAGTCTGCATGCAAGATTTGTAGAATTATCAACAATTTAAAAGTTGTTTAAGTACGGATAAGCCTAATCATTTTTCATATGACAGCCGTATTTGTTTATATTTGAAACTTAGCAGAATAGTGGATGTGTTGCCAATCTAGAGAAACTAAGATTCGCAACAGCAAAGGTAACACCTTCTTTTATTATTGTGAAATAAATCATACCTTATCAATTCTGGAATTTATTAGAGGAAATAAGGCTTTAAGATTTACTTCGTAATTTTTAATAAAAATATTTTCAGCTTTTATGTATTTATGCCTGGTCGCGAAGTGTGAACTGAATAAATTGAATGAGAAATACTGTTTCTGCTTTGTTTTGTTTAAATTCTTTTTTACATCGTTTTAGATTTATCACAGTATTTGAATCGAACATGTAGCAACGATTAGATAATTCTTCAATGATATACATAATTTTTGTGGAATCTGAGTTATAAAATGAATGAGGTGTAACGCTGTTAAGTGGACCTAGCACCAGAGTGTCGCTATGGTAAACAAATATCGTGAATTTTAAAGAGTGCATTTAATCTATTGCTGTTTATGCCCCATCGACGAAGGAGATTTAATTCAATCCAATAAGTTTAAATGAAATGGAAGAAAAAATGCGTATTGTTTAATATTCCGTACAAGGAAGTCATGTAGTGTACACATTAAGATTTTTTTCTTATTATTCTTATATGAAATTTTCGCGAGATTCGGCAAACTTTTGGAATTGGATTTAGATCCCAGGAAACTAACGACTCGTTTCATTTGAACTAAAGTTTCAATGATATTCATTTATGTTTCAGCAATGCATGCCTTTTATTTTCTTCATAATAAAATTTTTAGGAAGGGGAATAATTTCTAAATACAGAAGGATAAAAATCAACGAATTTTTAAGTACAAATGCAAAAAAGAAAAGCTGGATTTCGAACATCTTTACATGAGAAATTATTAACTTTTATTAGTTTAGTATTATAACAACCAAAGTAGTAAATATCATTTGCAAGTACTGAAGAAACCATAGGTTGATATCACCTTTGATTCTAAAATATTTAAGTTAGAAATGGCTAGATTTTTAACTCTGTAGAGTTTGTTAGGCTTTTTGAAGCCAGGAACATGAAAAATGAACTATGACCTCGCCAGGTTTCAAACAAAGGATCTTTTGATTATCAGATGGACGTGTTGCCACTCATACCAAGAAGGCATGCCGTGTGAAAGGCGATAATTCTTTAAACAGTGCAGACATGCAGTGTGAAAGGTTATAATTAACCCTTACTTAAAGGATGACTGAGGAGGGAGCAGGAAATCAGCTATGCCTTTACTGGAATTTGAATTTCGGACATTCCGCCTCCAAGATGGATATGCTACCACTTGTACCACGGAGGCATGCAAGAAGAAGAAGAAAATTTCTTATATACCACTGAATTGTTTGTATGATTTGGAGCTAGAAGTAAGTTAATAAGTACGTGAAGTCATTTGTTTTATTTGTCCTTTTGGTGCACTGGTCATTGCATTCAACTAGCGACCAGCTTCTGCATTTCCAGCTTGCATTCGAGTTTTGATGAGCGTGTAAGGTTTATCCTAATTTTGTAACAGTTACTTTATGCACATTTCCTATCTCTTCTAGCTTCAGCTTACAATTTCCTATCACAATGCATTTTCAGAAACGCGTTTAATGCAGATGAGTAAGAGTAGTATTTAAGTCGATGCTTTACTCACTTGGTCACTTGGTTAGAGAGCCAGAGTTTCTGACTAGCGCGCGTTTGCTTTTGGGCTACGTCTCTCTCTAAGCTATTATTACGCTCGGCTGTACTTTAGGCCTGTTATAGCTTCGCCTACTTAATTGAGATTTAGGGGCCAACTACTTAGAATCCTGATATCTTCGGCTATATTTTTAGTTAAGCATTAGTTAAGTTTTAATTCTTATTAATTTGAGTTCAAGCCCAAGTGGAGGCTTTGCTGTACGCTCTGAGATACGAGCAAACTATGTTGATTCTTATTTTGAGAAATAAAGGGGAATTAACCCTTCTTGAGTTTTTCGTATACGTTCACCCACTCAGGTGATTATTCGCTTATCAGTGTACAAGGTTCCTCACACTGAACTGAGAAATAAAAGGGTGGAACCCCACGCATGGCGTCCGATAGATTCCTAATGAACCATGCCGCTAGGTAGTGAAAATCAGTTGACCCCTCCGACCTTATAGAATTTCCCTCAGTCTCAAGAAAACCCTATGGAAGGATTCATATTTATCATGGAAATGATGGGAGGCAATGAAGCCAGCCGCAGTATTCGATGGTAAAGGTTCCGTGATGACTTTTCTGGAGCAGCTGGACCTGTATTTCACATTATATCCAGTGAAACAGGCGCAGAAAATTATTATCGCCATATCGAATCTAAACGCCCAAGCTCTCAGCTGGTATAAAAATATTGGTAACAGTTTGTTGGGGGATCCAGGTCCAGGTTCGGAAACGTACAATTGGGAAAATTTTAAAACATCGCTATTGAGAGCATTCGCAGTTGTGAAAGACCGTGCGAAGCTTGAATCGGAATTGTTTAGCAAATATGAAACCAATTTCGACGAATTAACGGACTTCATCTTAAGGAAGATCCACATTTTCAATTTACTATACGGAAAAAGATCCGACAAAAAAATTATGGAAGCCATATTGTCGCGGCTATTCTTGTCAATTCAGGACTTTCTTGAAGTCAGAAACACACAAACTCTAGAAAGCTTATATGAATTAGCAGTAAAATTTCAGAGCAGGCGAATGGCGGAAAACGCGCATGCAAGCAACTTTCGGCAGTATTAAAAATTTCACTCTCAGAAGAAACCTCAAGGCCAACAGAATCTGTGTCGGCAAGCGGGGAAAGTTGAAAAACCAGATAAGAAGAAGACAGTCCAAAGCATTGGGAAATAAAATGACGCAGAATCAAGGGGCGGAAAAGAAGAATTTAAACTGATTGCGATGGCCGAGAAGAGGGCTAGGCCACTGTCTGGGAAGAAAAATCCCTCAAAAATCAAACTGAATACGGTAGCCGTACAAAATTTGGCTTTGCCAGAGATCCATATTTTACTAAACGACGTTCCTACTAGCGCCCTACTAGATACCGGGGCTCAATGCAGTTTCCTTTCGCAGGACTTCTTTTAAAAGAATTCCTTTCGTCGCTACATATCACTTAAAACAACGGGACAACGGGTGATTGCCGCCCAAGGCAAACAGCGTGTCTGCATGGGAAAAGTGGGGCTGCACGTTCACATAAAGAAGAGCATTCAAAAAGTTAATTTTTTTGTGGTAAAGAATTTGTTAACTGCAGTTATATTGGGGGTTGATTGCTTACGCGCAGCTAGCACAAAAATTAGTTTCAAAGATTCTACTTTACAGGTAAAGATGGACACTGTTGAAGAAGACAAAGGAGCAATGCCCGAGTTGGACCTCAATCATCTCGAATAAGGAGAAAGAAAAAAAAGGAAAATTTGGTAAGAAACTGTTATTAGTTGTTTGATGAAAAACCGGGTTTCTGCCAAATCGTAACACACAGTATTGACGCTGGTAGTGCGCCCCCAGTCCGGTCTAAGCCTTATAGGTATATCGTGTGAAGGAAGAAATTCTCGAGCAGCACATTAAGAAAATGCTCGAGAACAAGATAATTACCCCCTATGTGAGTCCAGTAGTTTTGCGCAAGAAAAGAAACGGATTACCGCCCTCAGATCTGAATTCGTGGAGAATCGCCTTTGATTACCGCAAGTTAAATAGCATAACGAAATACCCCACATATCCCCTCTCGATAATTGATGAAATCATAAGAAAGATTCGTTCAACTAAGTATATGACTGAAAATAGGCTGACGTCACTAGACCTGACGTCAGGCTATTTTCAGATTGCAGTAAAGCCGAAGATGTTGAGAAAACAACTTTTATTACAAAGTCAGGCGTGTATGCATTTTTGAGAATACCGTTTGGCTTAAGCGGAGCTCCGGCTACATTTCAAAAAGTTATGGATATTGTTTTAAGGCCAGTCTTGGGAAAAAGTACAGCCATCTATCTCGATGATATTATTGTCACCAGCGAAACCCTAGAGGAACACATTAAACATTTAGAGGAAGATTTTACATTATTAAATGAACCGGACCTCAAAATTAATCCTAAAAAGTGCTTATTTGCAGCCAAGGAATTGAGGTATCTCGGCTATAAAATCTTCAAAAACGGTATCGAAACTGAGAATTCTAAAATTTTAGCAATCAAAAGTTGTCCACCGCCAAATACGGCTAAAAAATTATCATCCTTTCTGAGAATGTGTTCCTATTATAGAGTATTCATTAAAGATTTTTCAAAGATAGTTGACCCTTGCTGGTGCTTAAACGAAAAAAGACTAGATTCGCGTGGACAGCTGAGGCGAACACGGCGTTTGAAGAATTGAAACACGTTCTAATTAATGCCCAGTTCTTAAATTCCCGGAAGGGGACCAAAATTTAGAAGCGCGTCAGACTAAGCAGTTGGCGCAGTTCTTTCCCAAAATGAGCAGCCTTTTTCAGTAAAACGCTGAACCAAACTCAGCGTAATTATACCGCAGCTGAACTAGTAGCGGCAAAGATTCCGCGTTTATTTCGGAAGCGCCCCGATAGCAGTATACTCAGATCATGCGGCAATTGGTCCCTTGTACTCGGAGGAAAATCTTTCACCCAGGAACTGCAAGAATTTAATTTAATAATAAAACACACTACGGGGAAAGAAAACGTAGTTGCGGATGGCCTGTGAAGAATCAAGACCAATGAAAAGGGATACATAATTAGATGTACAATGCTAACTGCTAAAATAATTGAATTCCGTGAAACAATAATTTCCGAAATAAAAACGGATTCTGAATTGAAGGACATTTGCGCATATCTAGAAGATCCCAAAAATTTTGAGCATGTAGACTTAACGGCTATTCGGAATAGGGCGGCCCATTATGAAATTATTTGTAAGTTGCTATTTTACATGAAAATAACCAACGATAATCAAGAATATCGGCCGGTGGTCCCAATGAGTCTACACTTGTTGTTGTTGTTACTCATGCCCACTTGTCTGACAAAGTCAGCCCAAGCACACGAGAATTCTCGTGTCAAGGAGCGCTAGATTACGCCTGTCGTTGGCAACAGCCTTGAGCACCTAGCAGGTGACAGTAAGTTTTGGCTCAGTTGTT
>KK122170.1:142065-185204 GCA_000611955.2 Stegodyphus mimosarum
GGAGAGCACCCCGGAAGGACGGGTCCGAGGGTTTCCCACTCCTCTTCCCTTCCACCAAACCACATGAGAGGACTTTCGACTCGCCGCATATTTAAAGTGCCGCCATGCCGCACCTACACTATACATTTACAAACATCCATGTCTTCTCCGGGATTGAAACCCGAGCCCTTCGGCACGGCAGTCAGCGACGCTAACCACTATGCCTGTTGAGCGGCAGTCTACGCTTAAATATTTTAGAGGAGCTTGACGATTCGGTAATATCCAGACATTTAGGGATTAGAAAAACTTTTTAAAGGGTCCGTGAGGCAGTTGTATAAGGTGGTGACGGCGTATGTCAACTCATGTCACTTGTGTTAATTAATTAATGGCCGGGTACTTAAATAACATAAAAACCATTTTTCCAAATGAATTGGTTGGCATTGATTTGCTCGGTCCCTCTCCTAGAACAAAAACGAACAAAAATAGATATTTATTAACCACTGTGGATCACTTCTCAAAATGGGTGGAAGTAATTCCCCTTAAACGAGCATCAGCAAAAATAGTAACAGATTCGTTTCTAGACAAATATATTTCAAAATACGGGCCCGCAATAAAAGTAATATCAGATAATGGTAGGTAATTCGCAAGTAATTTATTTAAAATCTTTGCACAGGACTTGGCATACGCTGGTACCTTATAGACCGCAATTGAATATAGCGGAACGTGTAAATAAGAATATAGTTAAAATTATTCGGGGATATGTTAAGAATTACAATGACCGTTGGGACAGCTGTGTCAATAAGTTAGGCTTTGCCTTGAAAACAGCGAAGCACGATACAACACAAAAAACCCGCAGAATTATTTTTGGGTAGAAAAAATTTGACGCCACTGGACAAGTTATTTTTTGTCCAGGAAAGGCAAGAATTTAAAATGAAGGATATCCAGAAAGTTATTAACGAGGCCATTACAAATTCTGATGCGGCAAAGCAGAAACAAACATTATATTATGATAGAAATAGACGAGATGTAAAATATACGGTCGGTCAAAACGTGTTAAAAATCAAACATGTATTATCGTCTACACCCGAAAGCAGGGTTGCTAAATTTGAGCCCAGGTTTGATGGGCCTTTGTTATAGAAATAATTAAACATTCAACGTTTCATTTAAAGGCTGAAAATGGCCAGCAAATAATTGCTAATATTGATCAGATAAAGCGTAGTACAGTCGTACTGACTTCCAAGTTTTAAATGATTTATTGCATTATCCTGGAAGTGCGCCAAGAACTTCAATGAGTCAAACATCGAGCGAGATTCCCCCAGCAACCAAAAGGAAACAAGCCGAGAGTAACGAAGAATTACCCGCGAAGAGTATGTAGCTACATCCACAAGGTTCAGGGTTAGCGAAAAAAGAGGACAACGAAAAAGATGAAAGTTCCCCTACAGCAGAAGCAAGTCACGGAAAAAGTCTGTGGATGGCGTTCCAGGAAAACGACTAGCTCGAGAACATAACCCGGTCATAACAAAGGATCCTTCGCCACAGAGAAAGCTTTTCCCGGCGGAAACCTCATCAAAGGAGATCACAGGAGCTTTAGAGCGAAAATTTGCCAGAGAAAAACGAACTGCCGATGAAAGAACCATTCCATTTCAGGAGTCCAGGAAAATCAAACGAAGGTTTAAAGAGCCCGAGGAAAGATTCGGTTACTACACGGCAAAGATGAGGCCAGAGTACCAGAAGCCTCAACCGACGAGAAAATCAGGCCGATTCACCGCCAGAGGAAAGAAAAGAAAAGACAGACCAGAAGAGAATACCAGCCGCCTAAAAAAGAAGAATGAAGGTTCAAATTTAAGCTGTCCCACTTGGCAAGAATTCTGCAAGAAAAGAATGGAGGATTATAAAAACCAAAAAGATAAGTGAAAATTTTCTTTATTTGCCTATTTAGAATGCAAGTTCAATTTATATCATGTGATTCAAAGCTGCTAATTGCTGTTCAAAAGAAAGATTTCTGGTATTCGCAAATTGCCAAGAGTTTAGTTTGTAAATATCTCTTTTTGAGAATTCGCAATTTGCGAGGACTTAGTTTGCGAATATTTTTAGTCGAAAGACTTCAATTGAAAATTTGTTAACTTAAAGTTAAGATTGTAAATTTTGCATAGCAACTATAACTAATAATGTAAAGTGAGTTTTAAAATGTATGTTAAAATGTTGTATTGAAAGTAGATATGCTAATGTCACTTGTAAAAGTATTGTAAAATTAAACTAGTACAAATGTAAGTTTTGGTCAAAGTATGAGTGCAAAACACTTTGTATAATGGATGAATAGAAAGAAAGTATTGTTTGAATGTGTTTAACGTTAGGCTCTCCAGGCTTTACTTAAGATTTTAAATCAAGCTTTCTTTTAGCACATTGGATGTAGTTTTGTGTTTAAGGAGTTTTCTGATGGTCTGAAATGTCAAGTTCTAACAAATCGTAGCCGTTGTGTAATTGGTCGTGTATCTTCGCGGTAACACAACAATTATACGCTCAGTTCATTCAGAAAAATTTCTGGAGAGCACGGGGAGAAGTAGATTTAAGTTTTGGATGAATGAAAGCTGTTTGAGGGCCAAAATAATTTCAATAAAGATATAGTGGTAAGGAAAACAGAAATTGGTGTGAAAGAATACTACTAATATTATTTCCTTCCAAATAAATTGGAAGGACCAAGACTGAATAGCTTGTACCAGAAAGAAGCAGATGATTGTTCACAATCAAATTGTAAAATTTGTCAATGTAGTTTTCTTAGTTCTAGTCTAGCTTTAGATATTTTTGTAAAGTTGGCCCTAAACAGGAAAAGTTTAATGATGAATTTCATTGAAGAAAGCAGAATTTCTAGAAATTTAAACTTTGATGTTAGAGAGTTTTTGTAGAATTTACATTTTTAAACAAGGTCGTTTTGAGACCTTATTCTTTGAGCAGTTAAATTCTGATGGGGAAAGATGTAAGGTTTATCCTAATTTTCTTACAATTATTTTAAGTTTATGCACCTTTCCTATCACTTCTAGCTTCAGATTACAACTTCCTACCAGAATGTATTTTCAGACACGCGTTTAATGCAAATGAGTAAGAGTAGTATTTAAGTCGATGCTTCACTGACTTCGCGTTAGAGATCCAGAGTTTCTGACTAGCGCGCGTTTGCCTTTGGGCTACGTCTCTCTCTAAGCTATTACTACTGTCGAACGTACTTTAGGCCCTTGATAGCTTCGCCTACTTAATTGAGATTTAGGAGCCAATTACTTAGAATCCTGATAGCTTCGGCTATATCTTTTAGTTAAGCATTAGTTAAGTTTTAATTCTTATTAATTTGAGTTCAAACCCAAGTGGAGGCTTTGCTGTACGCTCTGAGATAGGAGCAGACTGTGTTGATTCTTATTTTGATTCCTACTTACAAGATCAAGATTCCTACTTACAAAACAAAAATAAGTAAAAAATGAAAATTAAAACTGAAGACTAAAACATGATGTGCAACAATATTTCACCATTGTGATTTGGCAGTTGGGATGATATCTCCCAACTGCCATTTAAAGGTAAAGGCAGGAGACTATAGGCCATTACTAACGTTCCTTCCATATGCTTTTGTAGTGTAGTGGTCAACACATCCAGGTAATAACTGCGCGGTGTCTGGTTGGATTTCTGAAAACAGCAGGATTGATTTTTTAAGATTTCTTATAATTCTAAAAAGTTTTTATAAAATTTCTTATATTTCACTATGCTGCATGTTTCCTGCCTTTTTTTCTCTGCGCTTCTTATTACATGAATGTTTTCCTTCGCAATAAGTATCGCAAAAAATAGATGTTATCAGTTCTTTGAACTTGTTCAGATTTAACAATAAAATATCGATTGACATGTACCTGTAAAATAGACTTTATACCTTTGTAACAAAAGGGATTTATTTTATTTAAGAGCATGTTAGGATCGACAGTCTAATTGATAAATCAAATTTATTTAGGTGTAGCGAAATTATAATTAAGCCCCCACAATTCTGTATGGATATTCTGTTAGCACATATTTTATTCGCTCTAATAATTATTTTTTAAATTCCATCTTCACTTTTAACTTTTCATAAATGTTATTCATTTAGACATGAGATGTTTAGTTGTTATTCGAATATGACAAAGCACACGATAATTATCTGCTCTCAACCTAGGAATTCTTTCTTTTAGTATGCATAATACACAGTTCGTTTTCAAAGTTTTATAATTGAATTCAGAAAAAAACGAAATATGAAAAAAGCAGTTTCATCAACGTTTATAATTTTATGCACATTCTTTTAAATGCTAAATGTTTCTTATTATATTTATAGAATTTCTGGACGTTTTCATAGAAGTCAGCTGTTTGAGCAGTCTTTTACTCCCTCGCTACGCTCCCTGAATTTTTAAAATAATTCAAAATATGACATTCAAGCTGAAATTTCGTTCCAGGGAGCGGAAAACAGTCCACATGCGTTAGAGTCTGACGATTAAGGAAGTGATGAGAAAGAGTTACTCTTTTCTTTTTAATAAACTGGTAAAAGATAACAGATTGTGAAAAGAGAACTTTGTTGATTCTCAGTCTTTGAATCCATGAGTTCTTATAACAATTGCATAAAACTGAATACAAATTTTACTTAAATTTCTTTTTCGTAAGCAGGCGATATTTTGCAAAAAGTAAGCTGAGCTCATTGGTAATCTCTGTCTTTAATTACATTTGACCCTTTCTCTGAGTAGAAAAAAAATTCAATTCTGAAACAGATTCACTGCTTATGTACTACATATCATAACTGTGTAAACTCTCCTAGCACTAGTAAGGATTCAAAAGTGAGATTCTTTCAGTTTGTGTTCGAGAAATATATGCTGATGCATTTAATATAAGAGCTGTGTTATCTCTATGACCTAGTAATTCCCCGACACATTCATTTGGGCAGCATCTCGGCTTAAGTTTTGTTGATTGAAATACGTGAGCGAAAAAAGCCCTCATTTACCTTTATCTGAAAGATTAATTAGACAGTAAAGAAGAAACAATATTGTTGTTCTATCTGTTAATATTTTTTCGGTCTAGTTGCATAGAAACCCTATGTTTTGTTTTGAGTGATAAATAGCTCAATTAACTTTATTTGTGAAAACATTCGAAAGTAGAAGTTACGTAGGTAGATCCAAGTTTCCGGCTAAATATACTTTTAAAAGAAGTAGAAAAAGTTTTGGTAGTTTATATTTGAATAGATTATCTTGGACATCGATACGCTTTTCATGTCATTTAATGAGCAACTTTGGCCCCTGAAAAAGGAATCTGAAGGTTTGTCCACAAAATATTCCATAACTGTTCTTTTTACTCTTTTCGCAAAGGACAGCATTCAATTTAGAGAACAGATAATAATAAATTGGATCTCTATCTCGACTGTAAGGAGGGTGCACAAGATCCTTAAACCCACGCTGCCGGTTTTGAATTGCATCGACACACTGCTGTTTTTAAATTGCTAAAAAATGTCGTGGTAACCATGTTGAAGAAGCGTTGTTCAAAGGTACTCTCGTAAAATGTGCAAAATAGTTGCTTTACTAGCTTTAGATCTAGCATTGACTTTTTATCTTCTGTCGGTCAATATTTCCTCTTGGATACGAGCAATGTCAGTAGCTTCAATGGTCGACCTCGATGAGAATCATCTTGTAGAGTCATTAGGTTATATCGATGTAGAATAAGTGAAAAATGTGCAGTGCCCTCGGTGGGATTCGAACTCCGGACCTCCTGAATACTCGTCGAGCGTGTTTCCAGCTACACCACGAAGGCATGCGAAAAGGAGGGAGAAAACTCTTGGCCCATACGAAATTGTTTTGCCCATTTTTTCACTATACAATAGGAAACAGACGAAGCGACGTACATATGATCCGAGTATTGTTTCATTTCTTTCGGATTAAAAACTTCTTTAGTTAAAATTTAATCACAGAATGAAGCTTAGTTTTAAACATTTCAAAAAAATCTAGCATATCACTTCACTCCATCTTATATCAATCTTCACATCGATAACATGTCTTCACATCACTTCACTCGGCAAAACTCGTTCAAAAAAGAATGCAAAGGATTTATCCAAAGACACTTTCAGATTTATTCATTTGGTATTGCTTTTAAAAGTATGCAAGAGGAATTTGCAAGAGGAATTTACTGCCAAACAATTTTTTATATGTGAAGCTGGAAACTTTGGAATCTATGATTTGGCCTACATCAATTAAAATGGCGTATTCTGAATTTCTATCTAGGGCCTGCTGCTCAGTACCAGATTAAAAAAAATATGTATGCTAATGAATGAAAGTTTGAATTACATACATTCGAAAGCTGGTTATAGTATCTGATACGCAATGTGTAAAATAAAGAAATGCACATATTCTCCAAGTTTAAGGTCATAACTCAATTTTGCTTGATTTATGCAAATCGCATTATATTATATTATCAAACATAACCAGTAAATTAATTATATTAATCAGTTATTGTTTCATATTAGTGCCAGATAAAAATTGAGTACTGATATAGTTAATGTTGATACTGAACAAATTAGCGACTGAATGTTTTACAAGTCATTCATTATTTACGAATACCGTTGGTATTTGTACGCCGCAGAAATTTACGAAAACGCTTATTTTCAACCTCAAGGAAGAAACAGAGAACATTTAATTGAAATAGTTCATAGTACTATTGATAAATAAATTTAATAAAATTTCGAGAAAATTTTAATTAGAAGATGGAAATTTCTCTGCTTTTAGAAAGCTCATAAATTAGAATCAAGCTTTCTCACATTTTTCATGACACATTCTGTTGGGGGAGGGGGGGAACTTACTTTTGTTTCTTTTGGCCTTTTGAGACTTGTGACTAGTTTTTGATTGAAATAAACTGAGAAATCTTCGCATGCTTCACAAGATTTTTTTTAATCGCAGTTTACAAAATTATTCTAAGCAGTTAGAAATATTCATGCTAAATTGAGCCTAGATTTTTTTTCTCTTACATATTAATTTTATTCTCTTTGGAGAATCAGCAGATTGATGAAAACCTCCAGACAGCTTTTATTTTATGAAGGCGTGTGCATAATTTATCAATTGATTTAATATTTTATTGCGTTTATTATCGTACTTTAATAAAGTTTTACATTTATTTTAATTTGCTTATTTTACTGAAGATTTATTCTTCATCGCACGTATGTGAAAATCTCTAAATTCGTTTTAATATTACAGCTAAGCCGTAATTTCTAAAATTAGAAGTGCTGGAGCTGTGTAGAATGCCGTCAGGAGCGGGAAAAAATAACTAAAATAGAACAATAGATAAAGAAATAAGTTACGTATAGTTCAACAAAATACAAAGGGATAGAAATGTTAATAAATTAAGTTACTTATATGTAAAAAATAATGAATTAAAATATCACAAAAACTGAATGAGTAAATTAATAATAAATTAAAATAAAGTCGTAAAACTCAAGTGAAATAATTAAACAAATGAAAGGTGTATAAATTCACAGCAATATGGCATGATAGAAAGGATAAAAGATAGCTTTTCTTTCTCTTTTTGTTTTCAAATGGCTGACCTCTTACTTCGGTCGCATTTTCCGGGAAAAGCCGAACCGATCAGACATTTAACCGTCTCATCACCGAGGGCATTGTACGGTATACAATAGTAGGACTAGTCTGATATTACGTTCACAAAAGGGCGAAGCCTTATGTGGAATTCAAAGTCTCACCCTACAATTCAGGCTAGCAATCAATCTCAGCTAACCCCTCACAGTTCAAGGGAAAAGCAAAAGTAAGTTTTTTTATTAGTATTAATCACAAGCGCGTTTTTATTTTGCTTTTCATCCGCTTAATGACATTTTGACAAAATGAATATAGCCCATAAAAATTCCTCCTCCTGATGGATTCGCATTTTGACAAAAGGGATTTTCTTCCTCGGTAGAAGTTTTTCCACATATTTTGCTCTTCCCAGGGAAATGAAATCGTTCTTTCTGTATCTAGTGTAACATCAGTTTAACTAACTGTCAAGCAAAATCTGACATTAATGTTTCCTGTCAATATTGCAGTTCAGTTATACAACAGAGTCACTGTTATTTAAAGCGCTCTGTCTATAATTACGATTAGGCTAAAAAACTACTAGAAGTATCGAAACCGGGCATCCGCTGAATTCAAGCCTCAATCAAAGCGAAATGTTCCATGTCCTTAAGACAGAGACTAATAACATTTCAAAATTGCTAAATTCATAACTTACAATTAATCATGGCAAAAGAAACTTTTCTTTTAAATCATAAACTATTAATAAGCTAGTTTCCTTCCATTGTGTAATTTGCATATGGCTTGTGTTTTTAATCTTATTAAATTGCTGCATATGTCCGTTAAGTTTCATCATTTTTAAATAACTTTTATTTTATTTTATTTATTTATTTTATTTTTCAGAGGAGGAGGAAAATATAAACGTCATTAAGTCATTTAAAAGCCTCTCTTTCATTTCCAGTCATACTTTAAATACCCTGAAAAATGCTTCTTTATCATAAAGAGCTTTGAAAGAAGTCCAAAAATAAGAATAAACATCTTTAAAATAAGCCAGCTTTAAATATACAACTTTTCAAACGAAAGCAAACAGCTTTAAACTTAAATGTACAATACAATGTAAACTTCGAAGCAGGAAACTTGCCTTTGGGAAATAATAAATGCATAATAATGATGCCTAAAATGTAATTATAAATTAGGACAAATTTAATGCTAAAGAACGAACTTTTCCACCTGATACGATAAGCGCCCAGCTTGCAGTCAAAGAAAAGTTTAGCCGCTCTTTCACACTGAGAGAGAATAGGAAGGAAACGATTTCTCCCTCTGACCTTGTAAAACCATTTAACTTTTTCTGTCCCTAAGTAACTCCAATAAGTCCATGTTTTTTAACTTGGATTAAAAAGCAGGAATAAATTCTATGTCAGCAAAGTATCAAATAAAAAGAGAAGTTGTATATGTAGAAAAGTCCTGATACAAAGATACACTACTAATGTAGAATTTGTTAATGACTTTGCTTAATTGAAACTATGAAAACAAAATAAGGCAGATGTTAGTTTATACGATTACACTAATACTTTAAATTATCAAATAAACTCAAATAACCGTAGAGAACGAAAAACGACTTATCGTCCGTGTTCCTTCCAACTTAAATTATATTGTAATTCCAGTAAGAGTTTTTAGTCAACCTGATGGTTACACAAACTCAAAAGTTTGACAGAAACAGAGCTAAGAAAGATTACAGTCTGAATATTTAAAGCCCACGTTAAAATTAATTTGAATGAGAAGTATAAAATTACGGCGCCTTGGCTCATCTTATAGGTTCAAGAAACAATTGTAACTTAGCGGAAGCTTGTAAGATAAATTCAGTAGCAGGGAAGCTAAACAGAGTGATGATCTGCCTATGTTGCTAAGTCCTCTGTCTGTAAAAATTGAAAATCTGAGCTTACTTTAATTAATTAGTATTCTAGTGGAAGTTGACATAATAAGAAATGAAAATAAAGCAAAATAATAATAATAGATATCCGGGTTAACTATCATAAAACATCACAGAGTTTCTGCTTGGGGATGAATAAATTCATTCATTGCCAAAACTTGAGATTTGATATTATTTGTCAACTACTTAAAGGAAAGGAATCCTTGGGAAAAATATACAATATCTGGAATAGGTTAATGAAAAAAATATATATACTGCTCAAAACAATTAAAGGATATTGCGGTTTTAGGTGGATTTTGTGGCTGGGAAACTTTTTAGCTGATTGATGCATGGTCGACAGACGTAGTAGGCTATATGAGAATAAATTACACATGTTTGGAAGAAAAAAATGCATTTTATTGCGCATTTGTGTACAAAAGGAAAAAAACACAATTTGTGCATATGAGAAAAAAGAATAAGAAAAGGTGTTTTCTTCAAAGGAAATCATTTTCAGTAGGGGGTATGGTTTCCACGGACGGCCAGCAACGTTGAACACCTTTGAGGCATGGAGTCAATGAGGCTATTAATCACGAGTTGGGGTATTCTGTCCCACTCTTCCAGAAGAGCTCTTTCCAGTTCTTGGAGAGTTTGTGGGGGTGGTTGGCGGCCAGCAACTCGTCTTCCTAGAGCGTCCCAAACGTGCTCTATTGGATTCATGTCTGGAGAACACGCTGGCCATTCCATTCGTACGATTCCTTCCTCGAAAAGGAAATCCTCCACCAGGTTAGCACGATGTGGCCTGCAGTTATCGTCCATTAAAATGAAGTCATCTCCGATTGCTGCAGCGTAAGGGACTACAATAGGTCTGAGGATCTCATCCCTATATCGGCGACCAGTCAGAGGTCCATCTCGAATGATGTAGAGGTCTGTGCGCCCGTCAATGGAGATGCCACCATACACCAACACTCCCCCACCGCCAAATCTGACACTTTCGTGCACGAACGCAGGATTATTCCTACTGCCGCGGTCCCTCCAGACGAAAATACGCCTATTATCAGGATGAACAGAAAAACGGGACTCGTCAGAAAAAAGAACATTGCTCCATTCATTTCTCCTCCAGTTCACATGCTCTGTTGCCCACTCCCTGCGGTCGCGACGATGCCTTGATGTTAGTCTAACACATACCATCGGTCGGCGAGCATACAGACCTACACCATAGAGCCGGTTTCGGACAATGTGAGTTGAAACCGTCCTACCAGTAGCCGAGCGAAAGTGTTGTTGGAGAAGAGTAGCATTCACATTTCGGTGTCTTCGAGCCGTTAACACTAAATAACGATCTTCATTGGGCGTTGTTGCCCGTCTACGACCTTGCCCTGATCTTCGGCCTACACTTCTTGTTTCCAAAAAACGGTTCCAGATCCTGGAAATGACACTTTGTGACACTCCAATGGTTTGCGCTACTTCGGCTTGAGTTTGGCCCCCTTCTAACCTACCAACAACTCTCCAAGCTTCTGAATCGGTTAAATGACTTCGCTGAGACATCGTACTCATCGAAACAAAGCAGTCACTGAATGCCGATCATCCTTGTCTTCATTGTCTTTCATTCAGTTGAAAGTCAAATTTCATTCGCTGCCACTGAAGCGACGTTTTTGACGTCGAACTCAAAATTAGCATACTCCACAGTTTGAAAATCAGAAAAATTTGCATTTGTGATTCTCTTCTTCCATTTTCGGCAAAAAAAATTCCCTTATATCTTTATTTTATATAAAACTTACAATATCCTTTAATTGTTTTGAGCAGTGTAGTATAATAACTGGATTTTATATGATCCTCGTTTGAATATTTGAGGTAAATACTTCTACGCGTCTTTCATAATGATTTATAACATAGCCTATTCTTGATTTATTAACAACAAGGGGAAAATAAACATTTAATGTTAAGGTGAATTTCCTCTAACTACGAAATGGTTATCATATTTTAAAAAGTTATAGATAGAGCTGGCATTTCTAAGTTTCAAAGTAAATTCTGTTGTCAGTTTCGCTTTGCAGTAAGAATAACAGATTACAAAGAATATTTTACTATATTTTCCTATTAATTATGCTTTCCACTTCCATTCCAAAATTAAAATCAGGATATTTCTTATTGTGTCTTTTACGCATTGTATTTGCATTTGATAAATCTTCTGTCTGTTTGCATTAAGTAGTTTATCTTTGCTAAGACTATGGTGTTGAAAAAGGAATGTGAAGGTTCTTAGGATAAAAGATTACGTCGAAATGGTAGAAAGTGTACGATGAACCGAAAAGAAAGTCGATAACGCTGTTTGGATCATATGATAAGGATGGTTGAAGAAAACGAAAAGATATGAATACTTAGCACTTTGATATTAGCACTCAAAATTTTTTAAAAGCCGCTATTCAAACTGCGCATTTAAAAATTTCTAAATAGCTGATCCTTTCTGGCTGACTGAAAATATGATTCCTAGTTTTTACAACTAAAAGATATTAGCATTACGAATGAAATGAATTAATGAGTTATTCAGCTTTTAAAGTTTTTGATTTAAATTCGAATTTTAGACTTTGCTACTTACACTTCGAATAAATTTTACTAAAATGCTTGTTGCTTGTCATAGGAGGATAATATAGTTCCGAAATACGGAAAGGATGAAAACAGTGAAGCATTTATCCCTAAGTGAACATTTAGGATAGGTAATAAAAGTAGCTGCAAAAAATAAAAGGAAAGAAATTAAAAAAAAAGTTTTCAATATTAATTATTTAATGGCATTACCTCTTCATATGAATATTCTCGCTAGATGTAATTAGTATTTTTAACATACCGTATCTATCCGAAAATGGAAAAAAAAATTTTTTTTTTCTATATTTTTGTTGTAAAATGGAGTAAGGTCTTTTTTAACATCGTATTTTAATCAGTAAAACTGTGGTATAGAAGGGCGGAATTTAACTATGATACTATATATACTAATTACAACGCTTAAGTACGAAATAAACCACACAGATAATTATCTGAATTGCACAGTTACCGTTAATTAAAATACATTTGAGGCGTGCATCCACTATGCTAATGACTAGGTAAACATGAAAACAAATAGGTAATGATGATTTCATTCTAATCAGGAACAAACGTATTATAATCAGAATCATGCTCTCAACAAATATTCATCTGTATTTTCATTTTTTAAAATTTAAAAAAGTTTAAGGAAGGTATCACATTGGAGAGGGTCTTATTCTATAGTAAATGCAGTGTAAAGAATTAAGAGGCATGCTTTTTTTATAAAAACCCCAGATCAATCAACAATAGCAGAATTAATAATGCTAAATAATTCTCATAACTGCTTCAGTTTATTTAAATCTTTAAAAGTCTCTTCAATTTCGAGTCGAGCATTAATTACAAAAAAAGTTCTGTTAATAAGAATGCAACTACGTGCTTTCCATTCAAAACTTTTGAAGTTACTTCAGTTCTGAACTGAAAACGTTAGAATTTTTGTTTCGAAAACAAAGCACTAAGGTTTTACTCTAAAATTTTCAATTACAAAGACATATAGCGTTGTCTGTTTAATATGAAAAAAGGTGCAGTTTGCACGTTAATATTTTTATGGATGGTTTAAGTATGAAATAAATGAAAGACAATAATTATGCAAACGGCCTCTTTCACTATCAGATATATCTAAAGAAAAAAACCTAGTCATTCTCCTACAAATGGTAAAAATCCCTTTAAGCTAAATTTGATTTATTACGAATTGGAGCAACTAATACATGCATAAATATTATAGAAAAATGCGATTTATCTCTTTGACGCAGCGTTTTGAAAGAATACAAAACAAATCTGTAAAATGATTTGTCATTCAGATTTCACTTCACTGTTAAGACTTTTGTTGCATCAAAATAACATGAGAAAAATCCAAAGAAATGAGTATTGTGAGAAGCCATCTGTGTCGTCTGGTTTTGGTATAGGATTTGATTGCTGGTAATTATGAAAGCGCTACGATTTTTTTATGATTTTATTTAAACACATGAGGTGGAAATGATGTACTTTTTTTGGAGGAAATTCTTTCGGCCACATTAAACCAAGAAATAGAATCAGCATGCTATATGATTTAATAGTTTCCGTTGGTAGTTAAACATGTTATATACTGAAGGAAGCTGTTTAATTAATTAAACGAAGTCTGTACATATCTATTACAGACTTATGAATTCGTCTAATTAATTAAACAGCTTCCTTCAGTAGATCAAATGTTTAACAACCAACGGAAACTATGAATATGCCTTTCTGGATAACAAGTTATTAATGATAATTAATTACTAGTTAGTTATGATAGTTAGTTATGGCATGTTATGATAGTAGATATGCCTTTGTGGAAATTGTTTTAGTTTATGTTACATATGAGAAAAACTACTCAAATACTCTGCTACCAGTTCTTTCACCGGAATTCAGACACGGTTTGAACTACCACTGTTCAGCAGTCTTATGTACTGATGGGTCTTATTTAAGGAGAACATCTGCAGCTCTATTCGAGTTTCACTGAAATGGAAATTCGATTGAAGACTGATATCTACTTTTTCTGTTCTGTCCAATTTTGATTTTCTCGAAGACATTCCTCTTGCATTTCCTGCACGCGCATGTTACCAGCATGGTAACACTACTTAATTCAAAACCCTTTATGCGCTTTATTCCTTTGGAAACGAGATTTTGAAATAAAAAGGTTATTTGGAAATATCGTAATTTTTTTAAGACTTGAGTTCAGTCGATTGCCTTCCTTGAGGTTATTAGTAGAAGCAAATTCGAGGGAATGAGCTAATAAGCGAACAATACTCGTAATTGTTAGAGCGATTGTCTTTTGATTCTTAATTTGTGTCTTATTTTGTAGTCAAGAAAACTAACTCCCATCCGCAGAATGAAATGCGCATCTGAACTTCGAAGGGATGAATAATTCTTGTGATGGACTTCTTGTGAAGCTTTCAGATTTTTCTATGTCTGATAATTAATGTATTTATACAATTATAATATGAACAAACGCAAATTTAACGATACTAAAGAAGAAGGTTTTAACGATTTGGAGCTGAAATGCTTCCTTTGTATTGCTTTATTTGCATGACAGAAACTCTTAACTTCTTCAAACTGATTTTAGAACGGCTTCAGACTTTCTGAATCGACACCGTATAGGTGCTATCAATGTCTGAATCGTTAAGTTGACGAAATGTGTGTCGTACACGAATATTATGTTTGAAAAGAAGGAATAAAAAAATCTTCTATAGCAAATCATATCTGGGCCTATATTCACAACTTTGACTTTGGTTTCGCGAAAATTATGCACATGCTTGTCTTGCGTGACGAAATACGTTGCGAATCGCCGTAGTGAAAATTTCATGCCAGCTAGCGTTCACTTAAGTGGACAGCAGTTAGCATACTTACTTGTCAGGCATTTGACATCCTAATCTGATTAAAATTTTAGTCATCGTTCATTTTCTGCTATACCTTTTTAATCTTTCTGCTATATCTTCGCGATCTTTCTGCAATATCTTTGGAATCTGCTATCTCTTTGGGTTACCTTTTGATCCACTGGTTTTAAAACTTTAGCACCAGGGGGTTAAATTAAATTTTTACATAATTTAATTTTTTTCAGTACCTTGAAAGGATATAATGCAGTTATAACGCAGTCATTTTTAGGATTATTTTGATTATCGCAAAGCACGCGAGGACTATCTCCCTAAGCAGAAAGATGCTTTTGTGGAAAACTTCCTAAGAGAAACTGGCTCGTACCCATGTTATACATGAGAAAAATTACGAACATGCCTACGTAGCCAGCTCCTTCGTCAGGATATTATCAAGAAGACATTGAATTTTTTATTAGATTTTATTTAACTCGCTGATTGTCGCTACGACCTTCATCCAAGTCTGCTAAATTCTGGCAGGGACAACTTCAGGGATTTCTATTTATTTTAAATAACCAATTTAATTTAATTTGAAATTCCTTTCCTATAAGTCTTCATTCCTCTAATTGTGAATGCCGGAATATTTAAATATGGTAGCGCGCGTGAAGTAATGCAAATTCTACCAGTGGGAGAAAAGGTTTAAGTACTAAGTTCTCTAGAAGGGAAAGTTAGAGAGTGTGGACTAACTCTGTGTTTGTTATAGCGTGAGCTTCGGCTTAGCTTTTATTGCTGATTAAACGTGGCCTAACAGGTATTACTTTGCTGCCACTAGATTATCAACGCTCTGTTAGGAAACAGGATAGTCTGAGCCCTGTAGCGTAATTCTGCTACTTGTTAATGTCTTCAAATCTTTAGTTTAGTCCTTACTGTTTCAATTACCGCCCAAGCAGAGGCGTAGTTTGTTAGTGTCGAGTTAACGCACTGTAAATTTATAAAGAGTGGGTAATTTTAACCCTTCTTCTGTGCAGTCACTACTCTCCAGTTTTCACACAAAAGTTAAACAAGTAGACCCTACAAAGTCTTTAATTTTTTATCCGTTTTAAACGAAAATTGATTTTACAAAACCTTTTTTTCTTTTTAAAATTTTTTTTCTATCATACTGTTTTTACCGAAAAGTTTCATCTATTTTTGAAAGACATCATATTTCATTCATGTCCTATTTGCTTTACAAAATACGAGCAGTAATTGTCTGTATTATAAGCAATAATACAGGCAGTGATTTTTGAAGACAGATATATCTTTCACTGATATATTTTCAAAGCAGCATGGTTTCTGTGATTTTTCTATTGCAAGAAGTAGAAGTTTTTCTGTTCTGTTGGAAAGTAACTGACTGAACTGCAGTAAAATTTAATTGTGGATTTACGAAGAAAAAATCTATTTAACAATTTTCTAGAAAAAGGCTCGAGTTTTGCTTTATTTATGTATTCAGAGAGTTCGTTTGCCCTTTTGATTAATATATGTGTCGTTATATTGACGTAGAAAGTATGTTAGGTTTGTGGAATATTTGTTCAGATTTTCCTTGAATAAATGTCGTAATGCTGTTACTCGATTCTACAGGGTGTATCAGTACAGCGATGACAAACTTTCAGGAGAGATAGAGTACACCTAAGCGATGGGAAATCATAGCAATGCATGGTCGGAAACCCTTTCCTGGCTCGGTAGTGACGACACAAAACGTAAAAAAGGAAGGACACAAACAGTCGGACGAAGCATGTTTTATTATGTTCAGTACAACCTACAAATAAGAACTAAAATAAACAACAATCGCCATTAAAGAAGGTGTTCGAAATTACCACCAGGACCTCACTTCTCTGGCGAATAGAAGATCTGCATCACGAATGGAAGATGCATGACGCACTGTTCCTGCATCATAGTCCGGGCTGTAATTTCGAGCACCTTCTTTGATGATGATCGTTGTCTCTTTATGTTGTTTTTTTCTTTGTTTTTGTTGTACTCCGAATAATAAACATGTTTTCTCACCCCCGCTCGTTTACTTTCTTTCTTGACTTTTGATTCGTCACTACCGCTCCAGGAACGTTTTCGACCATGCATTGCTATGTGATATCCCATCGTCTAAGTATACTCTAGTTCTTACGAAAAATTTTTACCGCTGGACTGATACACCTTGTATATTAAATCTATGGTCAACAGTAACTCAGGGTCCCCTGCCAGTAAAACTCTCAAGGCATTGTTACTAAGACGAAGAAATATAGAATAAAGGGAGAGGAAAATGGATTCACTTAATGCTTTTATCATTAAGTACTTTGAACCTCTTTATTGCACAATTCCTCTGAATAAATGTCAGTTGTTTTGTAAAATGTTAAGCTGGCTTTGCAGCTTTTACAAATTTTAAAAGTCAAATTTTGGATTACTGGGAAAGCGTTTTGATTTCGCCAACACATTATGATTCCGGCGTGCCACTTCATCGACTGTACGTTAATTAATTATTAATTTAATTTTACATATTTACCCACAATAGTACATATATATGTCTTTCACATTATTATATGGGCGAGTTTGTGTGTGTCAGCATGAAACTCGATAGAATGTTGGCCAAATGAAATAGAACTTTCAACATGAAATGATTCCCATGCTTGGTTTACGTTTTTTTTCGAATAGCAAATTATTCATTCTCGTTTAACAGTTTACTTTGATTCATAATTTACTACTCATTCAATTAATAAGTTTACGCCGAGCATTTGAATGCTTATTTGCAGTACATTTTTTCCAACGTGAATACCAGCCAGTTTTCCTCCGAAAATCCTCTACGAAGAAATCTCTTTCCATAAACATAAATTCTTTCCGTCCATAGTATGCTTTGCTATATCCAAATAATCGATTCCAGTTCAATCCAATTAAATCATTAGTTTCATTGTTTTTTAGTCACAAGATATGTATGTAAGCTCTTTCACTGGCAGCTGCACAATATTATTTCATTAATTTTATGGTTAAAATTTGTTAGCATTAATTAAATGTACTTTAAACATTTTTAATACTTTAAAATCTTACTTAATTAAAACGTGAAATTCCAAAGCTTATCTCCGACGGTACCTTTATTTGCGATCGGTCGTTAGAATTTAAACTATAAGATAAGAAAACATGTAGAAGAACAGGCGAAACTTTCTAATTATTTCACAGAAATACACTTTCAATTTCTATTCCATTTCACGTTTTTTTTGTGAGGATTACTTTTTTTTTCAGTTTCCAGTTTACGTATATCCTGCAGCAAATGTAATTCTTTCAGCCGTACTGAACGTTTATTTGAATTAATTGCCAAAGTGCAATGATGGAGTGATATTTTGATTTTGCTGTAATTACAGCATATATGTAAAAGTTTTCAAATTTCTTTTTGAGTCATGATTGAATTGTTCTACTTTTGAAAGAGAACATTTCAGTTACACGTCACAAATCGCCTTCGGCTTGTAGTTAATGAGGTCAGTAGCACTGGTGTGAACCCGACTGGTCTTTTCCGATATTCACTACTTTGCCATAACTTTTCAGCCGCCTGAACTGATTGTGTTTTTTTTTATATCTGCTTGATTGATGTCCGTGTTCTGGGATACTTAAAAGTCGTTATCTTACACCTTTCTGTAGCTCAGATTTGGTATTACGACTTACATCTTACAAGTTAGAGAGAGAGGTAAGATATGTTAAAGAAAATTTTATGTTTGTGTTTGCATAATATTAATTTTTCTCTTTCAAAATGTGACGTATTCCTTTTCTTGAAACTTGAGTATTAGGTTAGTGAACAGAAAGCATATTTTAAAACTTTTATTTAAAATTTTGACGAAAATTTATAACGTTGAGATAATTTTTCAAAGTGCAAACGATTTTTTTATCCGTACATTATTAAATATACATTTTTTGCACACTTTTATTATTCATTATTAAATGCATATTTTTTCTTTAAATAAATCCTTTTTACTCTTTAAATAGATATATAATTTTGAGCAAATATGTATTCATTAAATGACACTTCGAATATTTAAATGCATTATCTTAAACGCCACTTAATAAGTTTCTATGTAAATTCGAGTATTACTTCAGTGTTTGAAAAGCCGTCTTTTTTTATTCTCTGGAAAAAGTGCTTTTCAACGATAAGCTTTATTGTGAGCATTGAGATATTACTCATCTCCAACGCCCTAAGCTCATTTAATACTACACAGTACATTGCCAGGTACTGAGACGAGATGAATGTGTAGTATGTAAGAGTATTAATAACAATTCATTCTAATTAAAATAATGAATGAAATTAAATTTTAATTGGGACGAAAATGAAACGCAGAAACAAGGCACACACTTCTTTCCGGACAGGAAATGATTTCGGTTGGCCTGACCGTTATCTATTTTTTGTTAAGATATCATACTACGAGCACAATACATTATTCGTCCCATATGGTGCTTTAATTAGATGGGAAAAAAACTCATTTCGCACGTTTGGTTGTGCCAAAAGAATAGTATAAAAGAAGTAAAAGTTTTCTTTTCAAATAAATCATAAACTGTGTGGCAGAGGCGGAAGAAAAAACAGTGTGTAATATCAATACAGTTCCAATGACAGAAAACTAAAATATCTTTCTTCACACTGCTAAAAAAACCAAACACATTTTTGCTAATAGCTTTAATTTTTGCTTTAATGATTATCCTAATTTTTCCATAGTAGTTTTAAAATCTTTTTATTCTTTTGTAAATATGAAAATTATATGGGCAGTAGACGAATTGTTTTAATTTCACTAAAAATAATTCGAAAATTAGGAAAAATTTTAATGCATTACATTTGGGAATGGGTTATGGATAGAAAATAAATTAATCATTTATTATTTCGGTTGAAACAAATAGATCTTCATTTAAATACAAAATTAGTTAATATTAATGGTTTTCTGCACTTATGTAAGACATACACATAATTTCAAGCCAATAAGTAGTAGAAGTGTGCACATATTTTCTTTTCCTTATCCCTATCTAAATTAACAAACCATTTGAAATTTTAACGTATACCATTTAGTGATTGAGAGTGAAACAAAAGCTTTCTGACACGGATTTATACTATTATTGTGTGCAGCAAGGAAATTAGAAAGTGGGAGATTATTTTACGATATTGAACTTCTTGTAAGAAAATGTGAAGAATAGGAATTTGTTTTATTCAAAGCATTCCGGGTAGAACACATGTACCGCAATTTTAAAATTAAGTAGAATATTGCACCAGACTAGAAATAGAAAGCCAAATAATGCTTTGCGTATCAGCTGAACAAATATATTTCTCTGGAATTTATTTATGTAAAAATTCCAATTTCGACAAGGATAAAAATTCTAAGAAAATGTGGCGGCTTTGAAGATTTGAACATAAGCTTTAAAAATAGGTTGAATTTCACTAATTACGCCATGTATTGAAAGGAAACTTATGCTGAGTTATTTAACTAATTATTCAAACAAATAGATCTACAACCCGATAATACGGTTGGTTACTATGAGGCAGATTCGTTAATTTGAGCACGAATATTGAGGTATCAGCTTTCTGGAGGTTTTTTAAAAACCTTTAAATGACACTGAGCATTTAAGTACATAATTCATTTTCATCTTTCCCTTTGCTTTCTTTCGTAGTGCAAGATAGCACATCTGGCCTGCAATCATAAAATTCGTGATTCAAATCCTGACGAATCCATAGCTCATTTTTTATGTTTCCTAGTTCCAAAAATTTGTTACAGATTCCACAAGCGGTTTCAGATCAGAAAATATCATGGGCAATAATTCGTCACCAACAGAATTTAGGCCGACTGGATTTCATTTCCCTCCTCAATATATGCTTTTTAATTGGAAGAGAATATAAAGAATTTTTGCTTTTCCCACTGCGTGAGTTCGTGGTGTAATGTGCGACTGGAAATTGCAAAATCCGCACTTCAAATATTGCCCAAAACATAACTGATTTCTGATCGCTTCAAACACTACAAAATGAAGAGCTGGGCACATAACTCATATATTATATTACATTAGTTATGTCTGTCAAATAAACTAAAAGAAAGGTAATATCATTTCATTTGAAATAGCTTATTCGTAAGTAATTCAATATTTTTAATTTTAAGCATTTTCAGACGGAGGAAATGTTGTTATTGTTGTCGTGTCTATGGTAAAGCCTATTCTAATAGGGCAAAGATAAGGGCAGTTGTCAGTTCTGTGTCCGGGCAGTTATCACAGTTTCTGTAGGTTTTCCCTTTATTTTTAAGCAGGATTTAGAAAAATCACTTTGTAGAGTCATTAGGTTATTTTTAAGCTAGAGAAGTGAAAAATGAGCAATGCCCTCGCCGAGATTCGAACCATGGACCTCTCGAATACGCGTCGAGCGTGCTGACCACTACACCACGAAGGGATACAAGAAGGCGGGAGAAATACCTGATATACCCCCTTTTAAAGGGAATTGGGGTTTAGGGGATCCAGTCGCCAAATCCCGGTGGTGAAAAATCATCATCCACCACTTTTTTTTTGTTCGGGGGCCACTTGTAGAGTCATTAGGTTTTTTTTTTTTTTTAACTGGAGAAGTGAAAAATGAGCAATGCCGTCGACGGGACTCGAACCACGGACCTCTCGAATACACGTAGAGGGTGCTGAGCACTACACCACAAAGGCATGCCAAGAAAGCAGGAGAAATACCTTATACCTTTTACTGAGGAAAGAATTATTTTACGCAGATAATTCTTTGTATTACTTCCATTATATTCAATTTTTGAAAAAAAAATTCCTCAAGATATTTTTTTTTTGAAACTGTCAGCATCAATCATCAATATCGTAAGTATTTGTTCATCATTATTTATCAGCATCAATATCGTAACTTTTTTTCCAATTATTTAGCCACCTTTTCTACGAAACTTGCTCTTTCGTAATGAACACGCACTGAGTGTCTTTTATAAAGTGATCTCGCAATCAGTTTCTCACGATTTTCCTTGCATTAGGATTGTCCGTCAATCAGTTGTCCGACAATTCAATTGCCCAACGCCACTTGCCCGATAGGTACGTTTGCTCAAAAGCTCAGTTGCGTTTGCCCAATAACTCACATTTTTATTCCACCACTAGATGGCAGATTATTATAATTCATAAAAATGACCCTAAATGTATATGTGTATGCCAGGGGCGATGGGATTAATCTCATCAACGTGGAAAACCTATTCATCATGACTTAAAACTGGAAAATGCTTATGATTAAAGAAATAAATTTATTGATCATTAATTAATTAATTAATTAAAAGGTAATTATAAACTAATTTAAATAATAAAAATTTATTGAAATATAAACAACATTAACTTTCAATCACAGCGATAAATGTGATCACAAAATATTCAAATTATTCCTTTAGAAGCAGTTACAAAAATAAAAATTTACTTTTTTGAATCCACATTAAATATTAGGTCACAATGTTTTATTTAAAGATATCAAAGCGATACATGTGATTTTCTAGTGACACAAAATAGAATATTTAAATTTTTATTTAAATTTAAAAAGAGTTGTTTATTAATACAAATGCATATCTCAATCACTTGTTGCATTTCTGCATTAATATATTACGTAATAAAACATTGACTACAACACATAATAAAAAAAAACGAATCAAATGTATTAAAACTATTTAAAAATTTTTAAATATAAATATAAAAAATTTTCAGAAAGATTATGGAAAAGTTCAGTAAGAAAAGAAACTTCTTTAATAGAATAGTTTTTTTAGAAAAACTTCACTTGATCTGGTTAAATCATTAACATTACCGTGACTTTCTATTTAGTTTAATTTATTTCTATTTCTTTATATAAATCAGTTTCATATTTCTTCAGCATAAACGATTTTAAATTTGACTCTACAAGGTACTGTGTGATTTTTCACATATTTTAATTTTGAAAATGAAATTTCACAAGCTATTTCAGATATTGGTAACGTAAGCAAATTTTTATAAGCAAGTGCTGGATAGGATTTTTCTGTCGTATTGTATTTATATATGATTGCACAGTAAAGCCGTGAACCATTTTTACAGCTTTTACAAAGCTGTTTGATCCTCTTCTCTAACTGTGTTATAAGGTATTTTCTCCGTTCTTCCAGCATGCTTTCGTGATATAGCACATTCGGCGCGTAGTCGAGAAGTCCAGGTTCGAGTCCCGGCTAGGGTATTGCTCTATTTTCATGTCTCCTGCTTCAAAACACCTAATGACTTTACACTAGCGCCCGAACTAAAAGGTGGTGGATGTCGCCCTTTAAAAGGGTTAGGTATTTTCTCCCTACTTCCAGCATTCCCTAGGTGATGTTAACGGTTAGCACACTCGGCGCGTATTTGAGAGGTCCAGATTCGAGTCCCGACGAGAGGACATTGCTAATTTTTTATGTCTCCTGCTTAAAAAACCCCATCCCAATGTCTCTAAAGTGTTTCAA
Source organism: Stegodyphus mimosarum (assembly GCA_000611955.2). Taxonomy (NCBI): domain Eukaryota; kingdom Metazoa; phylum Arthropoda; class Arachnida; order Araneae; family Eresidae; genus Stegodyphus; species Stegodyphus mimosarum. The sequence continues at coordinate 165,332 of KK122170.1, forward strand.
TTTCTTCAGTTGATGCGTCATTTTTTCTTTTGATATATAACTGTGTAACTCGTTTTGAAGTGTTTCTAGATTGACATTTGAACTCAATGTTTTCACATTTTCACAGAGTAATTATGTGGAATTTTTAGGAAATTTGCCTTTTATTTCATTAAAGTTTCTAGGATTTAAATGTGTTCAAATCTTTACGTACATCGAAGTTTTTGCTGAAACGATCTTCCATTGACTGCATAATTTTGTCAAGAATTACATTATACGTTTTATTCTATATCTATCATTTTAATCTTTTAGTTTTTCATCACTGGTAAGCTCTGTCATTTATTTTTATTTTTTTATTCATGCTTTTGGTATGGGTGTTTCTATTTCTGCATCAGTATAGCATTTGGATTTAATGACTTTGTCATCGGTTGTTTTTAGGACGTGAAATAAATCTACTTGGGATTTTTTAAAATTCTTCAAATGCTGTTTCTGCCACAATATTGCACTTAAGTAGATTAAAATCCTCCTGATGTACCAAAATACCTCCTAAGTATCAAAATAAAAGGCCGGTAGTGTTAAAAAGTTTGCAAAATGCATGGGCAGTCAAAATTGTTTTATATTATAGCGTTTGTGCAGCACAAGGGCACTCCAAATGTGCGGGGAACCGAAAGTCCTGTCGAGAGGCTGATGGTATCCTCTTATTGCAGGTGGAACCGAGAAAAATCGTACTGTCACCTGTATAGTGCTCAAGGCTCTTGCCAACGACAGGCCCAATCTTCCACTCCATGCCACAATGAATTTCGTGGGCTTGTTCTGATGTTACTGTCAGACAAATGAAATAAGGCACAACAACAACAACAACTTAAATTTAGGAAAATTTTGCTCTCATTATAAAAAATAAAATACAGAAGTTTGACTTCCTTATGACAAATATCGACCGAGATATTTCATTTTGAAGTTGAAGATCTTATTCTTCACAAATTGATGAGTGACATCTTTGGATTAGTACATAACTAAAAATAAAATATAAGTTTAGAAAAAGGTTTCTGATGTAAGCTTTTCTGTGCCAATTGTCGTGAAAAATACTAATAAATATAATTTTGATATCCCTCTCAGAATCTTTTAGAATTCGTGTTCTAGAAAACATTAGCAGGCTTCAGTACTAATACATAGCCAACTCATAAGATTATATGCATGAATTAAAAATCTAAAAAATATTTCTAGTTTATTGATTTATTGTATGGTTATTAGTATCGAGTATAGTGACCACAGATCCGTATAAAGAGTTAGATTTCATAATTTTTTATGAAACTGAGTTTTTTTTTTTCAAATTTAAGGGTACCAAAACTGTTTTGCAATTGAAAGTATATCCCTATGACGAACAATTGTAAACTTTTTTTTTTAAACTTTGAAATTTATTTGTTTATTTTTAAAAAAATTTTTTAATTATTTTATTTACATTTTTCGGTATATGTGAGTTTTTTTTATTTATTATGTCGTATTTTTGGTTGCCGTAGGAGCTTTTCAACGCTGCAGCCTTTCATATTTCTTCATTCTGTCAAAAATATTTATTCAGTTGTGAGAAGACGGCACTGGTACTATCAGCAAAGAGATAGGCAATAATTATTCAGCAGAATTTTTATCATTACTGGCCATTTTGGAAGAATGGTATCAGCTGAGTAAAGTGATCCAAAAGTTTTCTGCACCCAGTTCTTCTCAGATTAAACTTAGAATTACGAATCGCTAATTTCTTACCAAGATTAGCTGTGAAATACTTACTGTTCATCTCAGTTTTAAGAACCATACATTCTTGTTATTTTCGAAGATTCGATATTTTAAATATTTTATTAACTAAATAACTAAATTAATACTATCGCAGAGAATACCTTTCTTTAACAACGTTGCGTTTTTTCTGCTCTAAAAGATCTGCAGATAGATATTGTTTACACGGGTTTGATACTTCTAATAATAAAATGCAGAAGACGGCTGTAATTATGAAGCGGAAGCACATTTGCGTGTGCACAAATACACGTTATCGTTCCGCTCATAGCATATATACAGAAGAAAACAAACAATACAAATAGAGATAAGAAATCACTTTGCTTCGTAAAGCCATCTGCTCGAAAAGAAGCAACCAATATAAAAAGGAGAAATCATTTTATGTTGAAAATCCAAGTTTCTTTTAGTCGACAACTAACTAAACCCGTATGTCAAAAAATTAACTAGAACAAAAATGCACATTTTTTTCATCCACAAGAAGAATAATAGAAAACAAATAATGAAATATAAAAAAAATAGAGGAGATGAAATTTACCTCAAAAGAATCATATTGTATAGTCTGTAATAAAAAATACCATTTTCTAGTTTTCTGCGCAGCAAAGCCGGATAAAAGTGGTACCATTAAAAAGGAATTTTCATTTGTCACGGTCGAATATTAATAACAATATTTTAAAAGATATCTTTTTGTTTAATTATTAAAGATTGAGAATTAAATCTAATAAGTGCAATTTTGAAAACAGCATCAATTTATTTTCTGTTTTTATTCAAGAAATCAATGGCACGAAACAATAATCGTTTGGTAAAATCATATGTATCAAAACTTGATGTCGACGCAGTAACAATATTACAAAGACTATCCATTTATATTATGTTAGGTATTTAACATTAAAATTTCCTTTATTTTCTGTCATAATCATATAACATATATTATTTATGTGGCAAAATCTCATTTCCTATGAATCTTTCATATTAAATCTAGTAAAATTGTTACTGTTCGATATTTTAAGATAGTTATAGATAATTACTAATTATTCTGAATAAAAACATATCATCAGAAGTTATAGATATTACTAATTATTCTGAATAAAACATATTATCAGTACAATTATTTAGCTAGATTTCCCTACTGTTTGTTTGGATCAAATTTTGAAATTAATTTTGGACCATTTCTACGGAGTCAGAGCTTTTGAAATTTTGCACAGATGCAATTAGACTACAATATTCAGAGCCGTTCGCTAAGACAGATTTTGTTCAACAAGTGTAGAATTTTCTCCTGTAGCTTTCCTTAACGGTCAAATTAATCATCGATAAGTTCGGATACTTGCAAAATCGAATAGATCGAAAAACAATTTTCTAAGTTAAAATTTTTTAAAATCTTCAATGCAATTTTCTGAATATTGGAAGCTCCTAAAAAAAAACAAAAAAACTGTGGATTTTTTAACTATTGTGCGGCTACTAACAATAAAAGATTTTTAATCACAGATTTAATTCTTCATTGTTAGTAGGCCTCCGATCTTAAGTTACGATGACATCAGATTTTTAAATAAAGGAAAACTTATATGAACTGAAAGTAATTTTGCACTAATAGACAAATTAAAAGTAACCTCTTATATTTCGTTTAGAAGGAATACCCTACCTACATTCAGAAGTATTAACAGACAGACTGAAAGTATGAAAAATGCATGAAAACCTTTTAAGTTACTTGGTTTTCATTAAATTCCCTAAAATGTAAAAACATTTTTAGTCATATGAGACTAAAAATAAAAGAATGAAGTAACAATGTAAGAAACGCATGGAGACAATAATAAAATTTCAGAGACCTACAGAAGTTACAGCATAGAAAAGTATATATGAATAATTACATTTAATTCACTGAAATTTCTGTTTAAAAACTTTGATTTAGAACCTTTTAGTTTTCAGCAGCTTCAGGATTTTATTTTAAATTCCATTTGATCAAGAATATTTCCATAACTAAAATATTATTTTTTACTTTTTGATGCATTTAATTAAAAGAGTATAACTTAAGAATTGTCTCCCAAATTTTAATATCTAATTACTGATATTTCAGAAAAAATAAGCTTTCATAGTAGCTAGTACACAGGGTATTGCAAATACGTAAGCTCTAGCGACAGTGATCTGGTTTACGAGATGAAAAATACGTAAGAGTATGTGAAACGTGTATTTCTCCAAAAAATATACAGTATTTGAAATTTGTTAATTTTATGGCAGACATATTATTTTGAGAGCCGTGCAGAACTTGGTTTCCAATTTTCAGGATTTGAATGCTTTGCATAATGTTTGTATAATGCTCAGTTATAATGAGAAACATAAAACAAAATAGCACTAGCCAAATTTTTAGTTTTGTAAGAAATGAAAAGAAAGTGAGCCGCCTTCCAGCAACCTAATTCAAAAAACAAATGACAAGGCTTTCTATAATGGATGCGTAAAGAACTGAACATTGTGGGAGGAATCGAGTTCGAGCCTTGGCACAACTTCTTCCGTTAATCTTTCGTTCGAAATTTTTCATTAATTCCAGTTTAATCCAGAATGGTGTAAATACACTGATGTAAAATGAAACCCCAACACCAAGAATGAGTTGTGTTGTAGATAAACAAAATTTGGGAAGCGTGTTTGCACGCCTGAAAGATCATGTTTATTCAGATTTCGCGCTAGTCGAATAAGTGTGGCGCTAGTATCGCCACTATGAGTATACAATTGCTTTAAATATGCAATGCACACTTCTTGTGCTTTATTTATCTTCTGGACTGGGCGTTGTGAATGAGATCTAAAAAAAGAGTACCTTTAAAGAGGCAAAGAAAGGAACATCAATAGCTTTCTGAGTTTCAATGAAGTCGTGAAATAGAATTACGAAAAAGTGGACTTCTCGATAATGTCGAAAGTGTTGCCAGAGATATATCCACTGTGCATGAATGTTGGTAGCAGGTATCACAAGAAGGTCAAGAAGACCGGGGTTCGGCCGCACACTTTTCCACTCAAAGGGAAATGGCACCACTCACAGCGAAGACCGCAGTGTTCCCCACATATCTGTGACGCATTGCACTGCATCTGAAGCAGACATTTGGGCTTTTGCTGGCTCCAAAGTGATACAGCAAACTGTGGCAAACCGATTACTTGAGAGGCAACTCCGAGCCAGATGCTTTATAGCTGCCATACAATTAACTCCAAATCACCGTCATCTGCGATTTCGGTAGTTTCAAGCTAAAGCTCACTGGAGGGCGGAGTGGAGATCTGTTGCATTCTTAGATAAGAGACGTTTCTATCTTGCTGCTAGTGATGGCTGTATTTTGGTTAGAAGAAAGGCAGGTGAGCGCTTGGAATCAAGCTGTCTGCGGCGTAGATACATCGGACCTAACCAGGACTTATAGTCTGCGGAGCAATTTCCTATGACAGTAAGAACATTCTCGTTATTATCCGACACACCAAATCACCGCAAATTTGTACGTCAGACTGGTGATTGCCCCAGTTGGGCTGCCATTCTTAAGGAATATTCCATGGAGCATTTCCCAACAGGTTAATTAACGCTCGTCCCCATACCGCTGCTATCACCAGTGTGCTCTACATAGTGTCGACATGTAGCCTTGGCCTGCTGGATCCCCTGATCATGTACAAATATCAAAACTCCTGCTAGAAGCCGCAAGTAATTAGTTAACACTTAAATTTCGAGCATGCGTCCATGGAGTTAGATTTCGTAATATGAGATAATTTATTTTGCAATTTGTTTTAAGTAATTCATTCAAACATCATTATTGGTCACTCAAATATCACTACAGTGGTCAGTATACAAATTGGCGCCTTAAAAGTTATACATATTTTCAAATATATTCGTGAAGCTGATCATAAAATTGTCATCAATTTTATCCTAACAGCTATAATTTTAGTTATGCAGCATGACTTTCTTAAATGCTGAATGACTTGAAAAGGCACGAATAATACGAATACTAATTTTATCAATATGTATGTGATGATCTCTGTAATGACGTGGTTTTTTTGGGGGGAAAGATGGAATTCAAATTACTCTTGAGTCATAGCCGAGAAGACTTTGGAACTGGTGCAAAAATCACAACTGGTTTACTGATTAAAACTTCATTTTTATGTTTTTACAAGGACAATTATTTCAGAAATATTCTTCTGGTTAAAACTGAAATATCAGGGAAACTTCAACATACGCAGTTTACATTTTAGACAATGAAGAAGGCGGCGAAGCAAGAAACGTGGATTACTCACGCAACAACGAGCGAGAAAAAGCATTGCGTATTTATTTCGGTCCTGTTTATAGCGAAAAAAATCATTGTATTATTTCTTAGCAGTGATTAGATTACAGATGTCGCAGTGCAGACAGTTTGCAGGGAAAACGTAACATAGCATGCAGCAGAGTGACTCAGCAAAGCATATCCTTTGAAGCGGCGATGCGTTTAATTAAAATTTATAGATCTGAAGATCCGTTGCCAATTGACTGCAAATAACTTCAATCAAATAGACCTGAAGATCTGTTGTCAATTGACTGCAATTAACTTTAATCATTTTATTTCATTTTTTATATTTTACACGTATTAATGTTAAATATATATATATCATAATTTATTTAAGTTTAGTATAACATTACAGTTTAGTAAATAAATAATATTAAAATAAATGTAAATTTTGTACTTTTAGTCAAACCAGTCTTTTAATTTACTTAAAGTCTAATAATGTTTATACTATTTTATGAGTTCTTGTTCTTTACTAATTGAGAACAAGAACTCATAAAGTTCCTTACTAATTGAGCGTAGTCTTCTCACTTACGTTTGCAAAGAGAGTGTTTGGTAACCATATCAAGCGAGGACCAAGCATAAGACTTAAACGTATTTATTGAATTCCTTGTAATATCTTATCCGAGAAACATTAAAAAGTCCTACTGTCAATTTTAATTCTCATTATCAACTTGTCAACTTGTGAATACTCAGGTTAGGAATTTTCTATAAATAATTAATGCATTAACTTTCTTACTCAAAGTTGTCACGTGTTTCATTAGTCCTAATTTAATAAGTATTGACGACATGATGACTTTGTTTCTGATAACCAAAGGCTAATTAATTTACATTTTATTTTCTCAAGCAAAAGTTTTTCGAAAGCTACCCTTTTCAGATCCAGTGGTCTGCCTTTAATTTGCTATCTAATAGAAATATACAGAAAACAAAGATATTTTGTATTTTCGTTTTGTTAATCAAGGAGAAATTTCGTCATTTTTTGATCTGCTCAAGTCATTCATTGATGTTCTTCATATTATGCCTTTCTGAGGATTAAATTAAATTCTCTAATACATTTCTTTACCTATTTGTTCATACTTTACAGAGAGACATATTGGAATGAAACCAATTGATTGCCAAAACAATGCAATTAAAGCGTTTGCAATTATCTACAAATATTAGCATATAAAACTGCCGTAGAATATGTATAGCTAAATCCAAAATAAATACGACAGTAAATTTAAATTCTAAAACACCGGAAACTTCTATTATTGTTGGCAAGCTTTATTTATCTAGTCGAGTACACTAAGGCATTAAAATACTACTTTTGAGATAATTACTTAGTCAACTTCCGGGGAACGGGTTCCCAATCAAGGGGAATTTAATAGTTTCAAGGCGGTAGGCAGTTAACCTCTTATTAACTGTTAAGTTTTTAATTTTATTTTATGAATATAAAAAAAGTTGTTTTTTCAAGTCTTGGTACTTAACACTTTTTATGCTTTTTACCTGCTTGATTTATAAAATACGTTAAAGATAATCTAAATTTAAGCAAATGTGTATGTATTCTTCGAGTTTTGGAAAGGAGTGGCTTATCGTCTAGCAATGGTGAAAGGCGTGCATAGGATTAAAAAAAAAGCGGGGGCTGTGAATCACTGGTCTAGAATTCTTCACTATATCTAGCTGAAAATTCTGTAGTAATAATTATCTCAGCTGCATTCGCTAACTATGCTCTTGATCAAATTTGTTTTTCAGCTTCAAAGAAATAAAAGTATGATAAAATGTTGTCTCTTATATTTTCTCAGTACCATTTATATTTATCAAACAGATGTCTATGTGTGTTTTTTAACTCAGAAACGTTGCTCATTATGTGTGCATTTTTTTTTTCAGACTATGTATTCAAGTAAATTTTTTGGACACCAAGTTGTGGCTCAGCAACTGGTTCATGGCTTAATAAATGGCGGTAAGTTTTCCCTTTCAGGCAAAATTCCATTTCTTCTTCTATGCATTTTATTTAAATTCAAAAGCATTGCGATTAAACCAAGGGGGTAAACATTATGACTACATTTCGGTTGAGTTTTAAATTTAAAAATTTATTTCTGTTGAGTTTGCGTCTTCAGAGAATTTCTGTACCATTCTCTGTTCACGGAAATTATCTCATTTAAAATTTTGCAAAGAATCAGGAAACCGGAAACGAAACACCTGTTTCCTTTACCCCATTTCCATCCTTCCTGCGATTCATTTGTCAGATCGTAGTTTAAGAAACTTTTCACGCGGCAAACAGTATGCTTGTACAGTAACGTAGAAAAACATATATTTACAGTTATTTAGAAGTCGCGTTATTTACAAGCATTTAATGGTAAAATCTATCACCAAGATTAATTATACTATCCTCACTGTAAAGTAATTGTATCAATAGTGAGAAAATAAGTCGCTGAATATTTATTCAGTTATCTTCTATTGAAAGTTTAAAAGAAACAGTAAGTTGGAAGAAAGGGAAAAGCGTGAAAAACTCAATTACTTTTTACCTAATTTTAAAAGAGAGACAAATTTTCATTTCATTTATTTTATGCAATCCACGGAAAGGCATAGTTTAATTTTTTAAATCCTTCAAATTCATTATTCTCAAGCGTTATATTTGAAAACTTACTTTTTCTCATTTTGAGTTGTCTTACGACCGTGACCGCAAGAAATGGGTTATTAGGAGGTGGGGCTTATAGGCGAAAGTATACTCAGTTTGAGGGAAACTGTGCCAAAGTCTTAGCAATTATTTCACATGTTAGCCTTGAATTATTGTTTCCTTCTAATACTATCGGTATTAATAAATTCCGTTTTCTTTTCATATAAGAATTTATCGGAAAAAAGTCTATGGTTTACAGGATAAAGTTTTTTTTCGCCTTTTCCACCCTTCGCATCATTAACAACAAGAAAAATACAGTGAACAAGAACAAACAACAGGGGAAGATAAGGTTAAATAAAAGTAGTTTATTTTGAGTTTTAGAATAGTAACATACTCAGAATGGCTGACTCAATTCTTTGCGCTCTGTCAGCATTTTATAGAAATGACACGTTAGGTGCTTTTACTAACGTTTGCTCTTGCGTGATGTTACTGACTGAAAGTCTGCTAAGAAATAACTATTCTTTTTGTGACTTCGTTTTCCCGCTTCTGAAAGTAAGCGAAATCAACACTGGAAAAAGCCTAACCTGGCCTGCTACTGACTTTAGCTTTCCCGTCTCTTGACTCAATTATTGAAAATTTTCAATTCGATCAGAGGTTTTGAAATCATGTCGAATTTTCGCAGTTGTGAAAGAGCCAGGATCCGAGGGAGGAAACTGCAGACGACATTAGCCTGAGAAAAGCGTATTGGGTTGGACTCGAATATGCTCACGAAGAAAAGACAATATGCTCCGAAAGAAAAGACATCTAAGCACTAGTAGTCCGGCCCAAGAGTTCGAATCCCAGAGAAATGGCTCGTTGAATGAGCGCTGTCCTGGTTTTCTCCGAGTGTAAATAGCCAGTTTCTTTTAGAAACGTCTTCCATGCAAATATGCCTTCCTTGAGGCAGATAATTCTCAAGTGTATTGTCATAAATAAACAATAAATTCAAATACACGAGTAAGCAGATTCTTGAAGTTGAGAAAATATGAAAGGAGAGACTAATTTTTTTTTTTTTTTGGGTTAACACAGTCTTTAACTTATAACTACACCACTTTTTCTTCTGTCTGCGCTAAATCTTTCTAAAATTCTTTGTCTAGTATTTTAATTCTTCTATCATGAACTGGCGTCTGCTGCACGTTCAACATACAAAGTCTATTCAAGCAATCATCTGTCACTGTTGAAAGCAAACAAATGTTTCCTCAACGCAAGGTGAGGTGTTAATGAGCGCACTCGTAGTACGAGACTGAGATAAAGAAATAACAAGAGCAGTTGTTTGTAGAAAACGAGTCTTTGCTTGTTTTACCATGTCTTCTAATCTTAGCTACGTCATCTTACTTATTTTTGCTCTCTCCTCTTACCACAGCATTTTCTAGATCGTAAAAACCACACAATAACTGCCCGTTTTTGCTAAACTTGTCGTTTGAATCTCTTAATTTAACCACAGAGTACAATAATAGCATAGAAAATGCTTAATTGTCACTGGAGAATATTTTCTTTGTTGCTGATGTTAAAAAGATCGAGATATTACTAATAAGGAACTTTTCTAAAATTTGTCAATTCTAGAGGTTGGATGATTTGAATAATATTGTTGGATTGTTACAGGACTTGACATTTGCAATTCTGTGCCAGTGTTATTAGCTACAGTACTGGTTAAGGACAGAGTACCCTAGATGGGTCTCATTTCTGAAATTAAAAGGACTGGAACCCTCTAGAAGGCCAGCAGGAACGGTGAACAAACGTAACTAAGTAAAATAATAAAATAATTGGCAATTAAAATTTAATATAATGAAAAAATATGAATAAAAACTTGATAAATTAAATTAATGATACGTAGTTATTTAACATACTAAAATACCCAAGTCCCCCTCACTTGGAATACGAATGGAATTACCATTTCATTCAAAACTGAGAAATAAGAGCTGAACGCCATTGTTTTAAAATATATTTTCACAAGCATTAAAAATCAGTCTATACAATCCAGGCATTGCAATATATTCATATTTCTTGACTGCAAAATATTAGCCTCAGGTAACATAAACATGGCACAAGTAATATTTATATCATACTCAAGGCTGAAGAATTACAAAAAATCCCATGATACATATAATAAAATTCTTCTAGTGGCTATTCAGATTCAGACGACTGACGGTGATCACAGCAATATTTAGAGAATTTAATTACCAGCGAATAAATCATTTATATTAGGGATAATCTGAGTTAGAGAAAAGGAAATTTTATTGAATTTGACAATTTTTCATAAAAATGCTGTAATGAAAGATTCGGTTTAACAGTTAGTACTCTCATATAAAGGACAAACTAATGTATTGAAATTAGCATAGGAATAACATTATTATGTTTGCTCTTAATACCCACATTATTACGCTTATATCTGTATTTAAACTGGAGCTTATTCTAGCTTGTGTGGCTGAGGTACTGCTACACATAAATCACTACAAGCTATCGAAACTGTAAAAATAAACAAACATATAAAGTAATCGAAGGTTGTTCCAGAGGTGGAAACTCATGCAAATTGTTTTAAAAAATCCTTTCAAAATATTAAATTTCATGTTTATGAATTCAAATATGTTTCTTTTCTTTTCCTGTTGGAGTTTTGTTTTACGTGGTTTTCTTATTCGTTTGTTCGGATCAAATTTGAAAAAAAAAATTATGTACCGTCTTCCACAAAACGAATTTCTTGAAATTTTTTCACACGCTTATCCGCGATGATAGTGCAATACATCTTAGGAATATTTCAAAATTAGCAGCAGATATTTTTTCCTTAATTTTTTTTATTCAGAGTTACATTTTCTGAAATATTAGTGTATGACTAAACTAATTACCATAGAACTTAGAGTTTTACACCGTTATATAAACTAGAAAACAGCATTTCAAATGAGGATCGTTCGGAACTTTAAACTGTAGTAACTTAATAAAGGTTGATGGTTTTTGAAAAAAAGGTCAGTTTTTTTTAAGTTATTGCGCAATTGTTAATGGTAATGGCTTTGAAATCAAAAGACTTAATCCATTTTTCAAGCTCAGTAGTTTTAAATGATAGATATCTAAATCATGCAGAAATTTAAATTTTAACAGGCATTTAAATAAAGGCAGAATAGAAACACTCCAGAGTAAGACATACAATGTACAATTAAGCAAAGCAGCAGCCTTGTGTTTTGCATAGTTTTAGTCAAGACTACCGATTTGGAGGACAAACAGGTACAGGTCCCTCTTCATCAGGAGAAAGAAATCTGTCAAAATTCTTTGTTCCTGATAAAAGGGGACCTTACACCTGACTACCATTTAAATCGTTAGAGACTTATGCCAAACACAAGGCTGTTGCTTTGCTAATTTTAAGCATTTAAATGTTATTGATATCTTTACCTATATAAGACTTTCGTTCGCCGTGTTTTAAAATTACCAATATTTCAAAACATGGCCTTTACTTAAAGTTATTTCTCTTGAATAAAGCCCAACGTTCCCGTGAGTAAAAGACAGCAGATTAGAGATATTCTGCAGTTAGAAATTTTTAAAGAAGCCAGCGTTTTTACAAAGAGGCCACCAGTTAATATTTATGTGTTTAGCTGAAATGAAATAGAAATTTATGCATGACAAAAGTAAGTGCAACCTAAAAAGGAATAATTTTCAAATTGAAGTTAAGATTAAGCTAAGATTACAACGTGATCACAATAATATCTTACTCAAATGTACCATAGACTTGGGTTTTAAAGAACGCTAACTTTCTCAATACTTAACAAGTGCAGCCAAACATTCTCGATACCTTTTACCCAGCTCTGTAAACCACTTATATAGAAGCAAGCAGCCAGAATCACGGAATAAGCGCCAACATGTTCATGGTTAAGATTGCATCTGATTTTTAAACTACGCCGTTTGCCATTCATTTTGAGTAAACCTCTGTTCTGAGAGAGTATTGTGACAAGACAAGAAACACAGAATAGAAATTAACTTAAAAGTAACTGTTAGTAAAACTTAAACCATAAATGTCACAAAGTAACGCAACAAGAAACAGCAAAATGATATAAAATTTAAATCAATAAACGAAAAAAGAAGAAAAAAGCGTGACGCCTCAATTAAATGAAGCAAAAATGATGCCCTTGGAAATTGCCAGATGATCTAATTTTGGTACATCTACGCTGCCTGTGGAAATCGCTGGTTACGCAGACATAGGCTTAAAATGTTCCGCCTTTCCATTGTTTGGAACAAAGATTGTTTCCATTTGTCAAGACGGCTTTAATATTTGAAACTATTTACCCACCATTTCGACGCACGAAACTTTATGCGCATAAACAATTTAATAAATGAGAAAGAGTCTAGATTCATGATATATATTCAAAGGCTGATGAATATGATTCAAACATATTCTACGTTGCTGATATATATATAGTTTCACCACGTGAGTATTCTGTACCAGAATACCAGAATTTCACTGTTGGTTGTGCAATTATAGTCCCATCAACTGCTCAACTCCGCCCCAATTTTAGTAGAACTACCTCAGGGAATGGTCCGAAAATCTTCTGGTCCTCTTTCCGTACACTAAACCACTCAAGATGGCTTTCGGCTGGCCAGTATGTCGAGTGCCCAGATATTATACACTTATAAACATCTCCGGGATTCGAACTCGGCCCATCGGTATGGCAGCCTAATGTAATGAAATGCGACAGGTCAGGTCAAGTTGAAGTACAGTAGGCACCCAATGTTTAACAATAGGTAATGTAGGTCCTGGTGGCATTAGCAATAGTCTAATTAAAATTATTATTTATTCAAACAAGAAAATCTTCACCGATTTATATAACAAATGCCTGCAGTTGAACACTTTTCCTAATACCTTCAAGAATGGACAAGTCATTTTATTCAGTAAACACGTTCAAGATCTAAAGAACCCGAAATCACATTGACCGATAAATCTATTCCCGACAATGGTAAAAGTAGGGCTTAATTTCTAAAATCAGAAGTGCCGTACCTCGGTGGAAAGCCGTGAGGAAGAAAGAAAAAAACAAATAAATAAAATAACTAAGAACGTAATAAAATAACTAATAACTTGAATGATTAAATAATTAAATTTGAATTCGATAAAGACATAAATAAAGATTTAATAAATTATTAACTTCATGACACACAGTTAAATAAAAGAAGTAAAATACCAGACCTCGTCTTATTTCGGGCTCCGGCTGGACTTGTATTTTCATTCAAAATTAAGGAATAATTCAGCCGGCCTAAAGCTGAATTTAAGCCCTAAATGTACAATATAGCGTACTAGTTAAAGGATGAGCGAAACAAAAACTATTATTTTTCCAGCACAGCAATGGAAAAAAAGTAAAACGAATAATGCGACACTAATGAGAATACAGTAAATGCTAGAAACAATATGAGAGTAATAAAAGAAATTTTAAAGGAGTATAGCTTCGAAAACAAAGACGGCAAAAACAAAGTCCAACGCTTTCTGACCGCGATGCCCTGCCGATGTAATTCTAGCTGTCAAGCAGAATGCGACTGGGTAGAAAATTTTCCCCCGAATCCTATCCGATAACAACATGAGAACAAATGAAAAGTTTGTACAAGTGACAATATTTGTCCCTTTGTATTTGGTTACATTGTTCAAGTCTGCGGGATCGCTGCAGTAAAAGGTCTCTAGCGTTGGATACGCACGACCAAGGTAATCACTTTTAGTATTTTCGGAAACAAAAAATTTTACCCACTCTTACAAATTCATTGCACTACCTGAAGAATAAGCCTTTGACATGTGGACTGAGGACTTTTCTTTCCTTAGAAGTCTTAACCTCCGTCAAATTGACGGTGAAAAACAAGCATGCATTCGGAAGCTAAAATCGATTTTTAAAGCGTATCTATTTTTCAAATAAAATTTGTCCGCTGAAACTGTGTTTCACTTACATAAAAGAACTGCCGGAGCCCTTTTATTTAGGACTACGGTTATAAGGTGTTAGTATCAGAAATGGGCGCAGCCCGACCCACCTAACCAAACAAGTTGGTCTCATGGTCATAACAGGCCACGCCCAATTAAACAAAGGAAAATAATTGAACCATAAAATAACTAAATGAAAACAATCATGTGTTAATAATAATTAAAAACATAAAAGTGAAGAAAAAGGAAATATAACGAATCTGTTATAAGGTTATTTTCTCCCTCCTTTCTACATGCCTTCATGGTATAACAACAGCACACTTGGCGGTCCAGGTTCGAGTCATTGCTCATTTTTCACGTCTTTCTACTTCATATGTCTATACAGTTCTTTTGCTGACTCTAGTAATTTTCATATCTATTTCCAAAGAAAGCAGTTAAATAATCAGTGACACTATTCACTAGTGAAACTGCAGTACATAGCTTCACACAGGTGTTCTGCATAGTTTTGCTGACAATATTTACGCTGCCTAAGACATCATTCCAGACGTTTCTCATCATTATAAAGCTGCAATCTTTTATTTGTGTTAGAAGAATCATTGCTTCACGTTGTACTACAGAGTTAGACTCCTCGAATTCCCATGATTTTATTTTAAGTGTTTTGACCCGTTCTGTTCTGCACTTCCATCTGGTCTCGCAAAAAGGTTTGCAGTGAGGCAGTTAACATGTTTCTTCAGTATATGCCATCGCCTAGAAGAGGCAATAAAAAAAAAAAAAAAGCTGCGCTGTATAGAAAAAGGTATGAATTTCAGGCAACTTGATGAACTGTAAGCCAAACTGCGTTCAGCTAAATGCTGAATAAACATTCCAAAATTTTTCACTTTTTTTCCGTTCCATCAATGTTTTTATTATTTTCCATTTGTAGCTTCTTATTAATAATTTTATTGGCCTGTAATTGAAGTGATGTTTCAAACCATTTTTTTTAAACATTCCAGGTCATGCACTCTGATATAACTAAGTATTCATGAACATGCTTCCAGTTATTAATTCCAGACTTTCTTAACATTGATTTATTGGCGTAGCCAAAAATTCGTCAACGAAAGCAGTAAATTTCATCGGTGCGCTCTGAATAATTAATTCAAGTTATAAGAAAATTCTGACCAATTTTTATTGTCCTATACATTGTTCTCATAGAGAAATTACTTTTATTTGCATCTTACGGAAAACTGCACTGTTTATTAATAGTATGTGGCTCATTCATAATGATGTGATCCCATTGATGTATAGAAACTTCATCTGGTTAGTACGCTGGATCATTGTAATTGACATGGAGTTGTGAATTTGATCTTTTAATTAATGTATACAGTTGTTATATTCTTCCGAAAGTATAGCATTTTTAATGGCTTTGACCTGACAGTCATTAGATGTCGTTTCTGGACTTACACATGTAGCTCAAGAAGTTGATGTTGCACTCTTCCCACTGTTTGATTTAGCATTTAAAAAAAATTTCATACTTTTGGGTATTTCTTGACTGCTTTTCTTGTTGAAGACGTCCTTTTATGTTTTAAAATCCGGGTGACTGTTTTCCAGGTATTTCTCAGTTTTAAGAGTAGTAAAAACGCAATAAATCTGAGGAAAATAAATCAAAACTTTAAGGCACATCATTATAATTATCAGGAAAGGAAAAAAAAAAAAAAAAAGAACTACAACAATCTCAGAAACAAACAAGACGCTGATTCTGGCCGAACATCGATTTGGTGCTGCCATCTGTACCTTTTTTTCAAGTAAAAGGTCGGTATCTAAAAAATAAAAAGCCAGTAACACTCGAACTTGGACGCAAAAGTTTTAAAAGCATGAGATTGAAAAAAATTTGTATTTATTATTTTCACTTTTTCCGGGGGGGGGATATTCTTCATGGTGCCTCAGATAGCAGCAGGTGTTGCCGGGACCTTGAGCCAGTGCTGGTTGAACCCTCCCCACACGAAAATCTGTTGTCATTGACCCAAGCTTCGTGGGCCTAAGCGGTAATCAGAACTTGCAAGTAAGTACATACCGCTCTCATTATTCTATGAATTTAGTAAAGAACCTCGTAATTAGGCAAATATCCAAACATAAAATTTTTATGATGTTTTATTTGCATTTTATCCATTTTCCGAGACTTTTCAAGCAAAGTTCAGTTGAAGCAAAGTAACAGTAAGTCTAGGTAAAATACAAATGTGTGGAAAAGCACCCCAGGTTATTAAAATAAATTGTACGTAATATAGACATGCAACATGGAAAGTTTACTGATTCAGCATACTTATGGTAGCTATTCTGTAAGATTTTCTTTTACGCAAGGTATTTTCAGACCACTTTTTATTGCTGTGAAGATCAAAATTATTTAATGGTACGATCGCGTGTTTATGTATAAAAAAGTAATAAAATAAAAAAGCTGTAATTTTTTATAAATGCTACCTTTTAAATAATCTCTTTTCAATGATAACAGCGCAAATAATCAATTTTTTCAAATATGCAAGCTATTCAGACTTACACGAGCTATTCCGCAAGGAATAGCATGGAATCCAGCAACATGGGAATATTAGTAGAATCGAAGCGTGGAACCGAAGGCGAAATTTGAAACGTCGCGTACGACAATACACGCTTGTTTGAGCGCCGCAAGTGGTCACGTGATTTGTAAAGATTAAGCGATCGGCTGTTTGGCAGATTTCCGGGTTGTGAATATAATTCGCTTTCCGAAGTTCGACCGGAGACGACGCGTAGAAGTGGCCGATTTTTTTTTCATTAAACTGCTCTGTAAACTGGCGTAATTGACTCTTCTAAAGCTTTACACTACTTTTAAAATTACCCATCAATAATCATGGTTAATACGAGTGTTCTTACGAACAGTGTTTCAGGTTTGTATTTATTTTTACAGAAGTATTATAAGCTTAAAATGCATTGTTTAGTACTGTGATTTTTGATACTGCTGATTGTCGTTATGTTCTTTCGTTAAAGTATTTTTAATGTATTATGCTACAAGTTTCCATGTGCTTAGAATGAATTCGAGAACTTTATGCTTTAAATTTTCTTTTTCTCTAAATATTATTTGCGATTCAGGTAATTTTTATTTCTTGTGTGTTTTATTTATAGTTGTAATGCATTTGACAGCATGATATGTAAATGGTTTTTTTTTTTTTTACCCAACAATATTTAACGTGTAAATAAATGCTCAATCATAAGTATAGTAATCCGAAATGGTACTTATCTAGATTTCATTTGAAATATACGTCTCATTAAAAAGCTGGAGTATCAATTACATGATTACAATATATTGCCTTCTTTCCTAAAATATCTAAAGTATCAAAACCCATTTGTGTCATGGCTATGTTTCTCTTCTTTTTAGAGCAAGAAATGTTATGGTAAGTACAGATTCCAAGTTCAGATTTTAGTAACATTTCTTGTGACGAAATCTGAAAGAATAACACCGCGCTTCGGTTGAACAGAAATGATAAGTTAGGAGAAAATGTTTATCTTTAACTCTTAACAGGGAAGATCTCGTTTTCTGGGCTTATCGGCATTTTCCTATTTCCCTCTTCGTTGCCTTTTCCTCTGTCATAAATTTCTTTTTGACCTTCAGCGATAGGAAACGGAGTAGTTGACAAATATTTTCGGATGGACTTACTGATCTCTTCAGGGAAAGAAGAATTTCGCATTTTACTTAGACGAATGTTTAAAATATATTTCTACCTTGCCGAAAAGTAAATATTAAAATTATGGGGGGGGGAGATATATTTTGTGAAGGGTGCTATGGTGACGAGCTATGACGACTTTAGCAACAACATCCTGCTAAATGTATAGTAAATAATCTGTACCAACGAAATGATCACATGGGCGTTTGCGTGGTTGTAACGTTCATATTTAACGTTCATATGAAATAATTTCCCTTAGAAAGTCTTCTACGTCGGCATCGCTTTCCCCAGGCCGATAGCCCTGGTATATTTCACCTTAAGTAAAACAGCTCAGTTTACAGTAAATGCACTGTGATTTTTGCATGTTTTATTTGTTTCGAAAATTAGCTACACAGAGGGAAAAAAACGAATATTTCTGTTTTTTTATGAACACGAGGTTTTTATGTGAATAAGGGGTTTTTATGTGAATAAGGGGTTTTTATGTGAACAAGGGTTTTTATGAGAAGGGTGGCAGCTGCAAATATTTTTTTGTTTGCTTGTCATTCAGCATTACAGAAGCATGAGTTTTACAAAAAACGAATAAAGAACCATAATTAAAGAGAAATAAATAAAAGCATTAACTTCATGAACTTTAAATTATTTTTAGTAGCTAAATTTCACATTTAAGAGTAGCATTTCCTTTTCCTTTTCTTTTTGCTTTGAGTAAGTGTCTGTCTGTGTGAGAGAGAGAGAGAGAAGTTCATCTTTTTGTAACATAATCAGAAAAGTTTAAGAACAAAGGGCTTTAACCTCCAGAAACTGAGCAGCAACAAACTATCTGAGTTCCGCATTCAGGCTTTCGGTCACTTCTGTGCTTTTCTGATTGTAAATAAAATATCAAAGTTCATTAGCAGACGATGGATAAAATTTATATGAAATATAGTAGTTTACATATTTCTTATAGTAATACATTATTTGGTTGTATATTCATGTTAAATTATAAGGTTTCCTAATAGAAATTAATATAAATGCCAAATTTTGAATGCATTTAACTGTGGATGAATACTGAATACTGTTCTAATGGAATTGTAAAGAGTGACATCAATTTTCTTATTGAAAGAAAAAAAGACTGTTTGATACACTCACTTACAAAAGTTAAGCACGAAGATGTAAAATGCAAAAAAATCAACAAATACTGCTTTGATTGACACAAAATTCGGCAGGAAAGTAGCATATATACTTATGCATAAAACAAAATCAATAATTATATACAGAAATTAAAACAATATTAAATTTTTGTAAGTTATCAGATAATGACATACTGGAGACTTAAACAGAATTATGTATAAAGTGAAAATAAACAGCAGAAAATGAAAAAAAAACAATAATAGGGTATGTAATCCCCCCTCATCTGTATACAAAGTTTACATCTTGTGACCATGCTTTCAATTAGGTGGTCAACCACCGCAGAATTAAGCAATCGCCATTCATCTTGTAGAGCAGTTTCCAGCTCAATAAGAGTGGCTGGAGGTGGGAAATGTGAACATACAGCACGGCCGAGAGCATCCCAAAGATTTTCAGTGGGATTAAGGTCGGGCGAATATGCTGGCCACGCCATACGCGCAATCCCTTCACTCTCCAGGTAGTTATCGACGATGTCAGCTCTATGGGGACGTGCGTTATCGTCCATTAAAAC
>KK122171.1:7392-17615 GCA_000611955.2 Stegodyphus mimosarum
AATTTTATGGGAGTACGTAGTACATGATATTTAATTAAAAAAGGTAGCACAAGAAACGTTAAAAAACGCGCCTTTGGACGTAATTTAAAATCTGAAATCTTTCAGATTTTTTTTATTTTTTTTTAATAAATAACTTTGATTTTGAAATATGGCATTTGAACCTATGAACATGTGTGGACACTGAAAAAATGATGCATTTATAAGACCATTATAATTTTCAATAAGTTTTCTTATTGAATAATAAATTTTGACTGCATCCTTTTTGGCAATACATTAAAGATTTTTTAACTAATCACACTTTCTCACTTGCTATTAGAACCATCATTAAATCCATACTTGATCTTATCTCTTTCTGAACATTATCATGTATATAGATTGACCTCGTCTTTGTAACTGATAATAATTACTTGCAAATTATTTTCTTACATATTCACTATATATATTTTGATGAATATTTAGTGACACCATGTGTGTTGTACTTCATTAGCTAATTATTTTATTTGTTATAGATTATACTACTTCATTTTAAGGTAGAATACTACCTATTTGATTGCATTACATTATATTGTGGAATCTAGCGGTATTATCTATATTTTTTGCATCGTATTATATATTGTGATCTAGCATCTTTACTGTCACATATTTCATTACAGTTACATTGTATATATTATTACTACACTGTATTTATATTATTGCTGTATCATAATTATATTATTGAGCAGTTGACCTGAGCGATTGATATAAATAATGTGTGATCATTATGATTTAAATTAGTTATGCATGGTTAAAACAAAATGTAATAATTAAATGTCATTTATATGTAAAATCATTCTATGAAACACATTTGTTGAACATAAACTGTTAATGAGCTTTATGTCAATAGTTTGTGTTATAAATTAGTACTTCGAAAATTTGACTGTTACTTATTGCTTTAAATTTTGATTTTCTTTGAATGCCAACGTTCCCAGTAACACACATTATTTTTAAATAATTAAATTAAAAATATGAAATGAACTCAGACAATACATTCCACAAATTAAATAATTTTTAATTAAGAAATAAAAAGATTTCAAATCAATGTATTTTGCAACAAATGACAGGTATTTGCAGTTTGGACAAAACCCATATTTGAATGGTGAATAAATTACAATATTTTCACAAGTCAGTTATACCAATTAAGGCACAAATCAGACTGAATACAATTATATTCTAAGTCTTCTAAACAGTCACAACATTTCCACCACATGCAAATGATTGCATTTTTTAATTGCTCAATTATCAGGAAAGCCGCTGGCTGAAGAAACTTTCGAATAGATTCAATGTTTACTATTTTATCTCTCATACATTGCATGGGTACAATTTGTGGAATTATACATACTTCACCCTCTTCAATTAATTTGCAGAAAATGCTCGTTTAGCAACTCTTGAATCCACAAAATAATTTAGTTCAATCTAAAGTTTTTTCCTTATCCGTCTTCTTTTCACACACGCACAATTTAAGGTTTCTTTTTTTATCTGCCCTCGTTTCAAACCAATAACAGTTTCAGTAACAGTAACTCGTAAATTTCAGTAACAATAACTAAAATTTAATTAACAAAGAAATCGCATATAAGGAAGATAAGCAGAAACTTGTAAGATGATTGAAACTTGAAAGATCATTGAATGAAAAAAAGCTGTGCGCATGCACCTTGCCACAGATCGGTGTAAAATGCTTGCACCTGGACTTATTGTGCGCATGCGCTGACGTAGGTGGTGGGAATCTCTAGATGCTATTCGCAGCGTCGGTGCGATTAGCCACTGCGCTTCATGGCCTCCTAGAATGAAGTGAAGTGAGCAAATATTGGCATTATGTATCGCTCACGTGATCCTTGTTTTGGGAATTTCTTTCGAATAGGTATTTCCAAGCGTTAACCCTTGTATCGTATTATTTTAACTGGGCTTCATATTTTTCATTAGTACAGCATTCTGTAAATTTTGCTTAATATGTCTCTAAGGGTACTTAATATCAACGTAGGTGTTTTGGGCCATATTGATAGCGGTAAAACTTCTTTATCGAAAGCTCTTAGTACTGTATCATCTACTGCTTCTTTTGATAAACACCCGCAGAGTCAAGAAAGAGGAATAACTTTAGATCTCGGATTTTCTTCATTTAGTGTAGAAATACCAGATCACATAAAGGTCTCAAATAACGAATATGACATTCTTCAGTTCACTTTAGTGGATTGTCCTGGACATGCATCCTTGATCCGAACAATTATTGGAGGAGCACAAATTATTGACTTAATCATGTTGGTTGTAGATGTGACCAAAGGAATGCAAACTCAAACTGCAGAATGCCTTATTTTAGGCGAGATTACATGCAATCGCTTAATTGTCGTTTTAAATAAAATTGATCTCCTTCCTGTTGACAAAAAAGATGTGCTTATACAAAAAATGTCGAAGAAAATTCTTAAAACGTTAGAAAAAACTAAATTTGCGAATTCAACTGTTGTCCCTGTAGCTGCTAAATCTAGTGCCGAAAACACAAATGCGAGCGTCGGCATCAATACTCTTATAGACTGTCTGAAGGATCACGCATTTGTTCCTCGGCGTTCTGCGGACGGGCCGTTCGTATTTGCCGTGGATCATTGTTTTGCCATTAAGGGGCAAGGCACAGTTATGACTGGTACAGTCATCCAGGGTTCGGTATCGATATCAGATACTGTAGAGATTCCTGTGGCAAAAATTACCAGGAAAGTTAAAAGCATTCAGATGTTCAAAATGCCTGTAACAAAAGCAAAGCAAGGAGACAGAGTGGGTATATGTGTAACTCAATTTGACCCCAAAGTCCTGGAAAGAGGTGCCATATGTACTCCTGGATACATGGAAACGATCGACAAGGCTATAACGAGTGTACATAAAATACCATACTTCAAGGGCAAATTTCTGAGTAATACAAAATTTCATATTAGCATAATGCATGATACAGTGATTGCCAAGTGTTCCTTTTTTGTGCATCTGAATAAAAATCAGAATGGTTGTGCTGTTACAGATATGTTTGATTATGATGTCTATTATAAACATGTAGAAGAAATTACCAGTGAGTATGACATTGCTGCAAAGCAGGAAATGAAAACAGATGAACGTTTGATGGTATTTGCATTGCTTCACTTCGAAAAGCCAGTAATTTTATGCAAAGATAGTATTTATATTGCATCAAAGTTGGAAACTGATATCCACGCCAATGTTTGCCGATTAGCCTTCCATGGCAAAATTCTATCTGTAGAGTGTAACAAGCAAGATAATAGCATACTCTCTCAACTTAAAGTGTTGAAAGAAAAAACTAAAGAAGGTGTTGTAGATAGAATGGTAAATGAGTATCAGATTATCGTGAGAGATTTGTTTAAAAAAGAAACTAATATTCAGATATTCCAAAATCTAAAAGTTGTTCTGTCTTCTGGTGAAGTAGGAATTATTGAAGGATCTTTCGGTCAGAAAGGAAAGGTAAATGTTAGAATACCTGATGGTTTGTTTCAAGATACAATAGATAGTTTGAAAACTGGGAAAAAAGTTAAGCAGGATCAAAATACGAAAGAAAGGAATGATGCTATTACTGTGGTATTAAAATTTGAAAAAAATATGTATGATACTAAAAAAAAGATTTTTCAGGTATTGTAGTATTTTAGTATTAATTGAGAGTATATTTTCAATTAATTTCTAATTTAGTGCAGCATTTTTACCTTCACCAAAGATGTTGTCAAATTTAAATGGAAGTAGAAGACTGTAGCCATTAATAGACATGGGAAAAATACTTCCATTTTTTGAAATTAAATGGACGAATAATATATACAAACACTTTTATCTTTGAATTGGTAAATATGAATTTGTCCAAAAATACTTGGTAATGTCTGTTTGCTGAAATTACACAAGAAAGTACGCTTAAAATAATTTGCATTGAAATCAAAACTTTAAAAAGTACTTTCTGATTATTCACACTACCACAAAAAGTAAGCAAATTATTGCCAATTTTGTGAGTTGGCGAATGTATATGTGTATAGTATATAAGTATACTACTTATGGATGAATAACAATAAAGAGGTATATTTTGTAAGAAACAAGAAATTGTGATACTGTAGCCATCTCGGCAATACAAAACGGCATTAGTGCAATTGGAGCCTAAGAACCCGATTTGTTGCCACGTTATAGGCATTCATGGAAACGAAATAAACTATGATAAAAGAAAATTGACCATTCAGTATCTGTACAGCAAAAGTTGGAGAGGAAATTTAATATAAATTTGTGTTTATTATAGTATTTAATATAGATTTGTCAGCAATTCATTTAAAATGATAATTCAACAGAACTTGCTTAATGTCTATATTAATTAATGTAGCAATTATTTAATTAATATTATTGAATTGCTTATTGAAGCAATTTGTTAAAAATAACACATAAACCAGCCAAAAAATTCTATTTATTGTTAAACATATCAGAAAATTTTATTTTACTTAATACAGTAGTTAACAGTTTATTAAAAATTATTTAGTATATATAAACATACTGGAAAATTCATCGGTAAAAGTTTACAATTGGGGGCCCCTTGTTTCTCTCGCAATTTTTTTTGACGCCAACAATGGTGCCAGAAAGGCACAGTTTCAAGATGGCTGCTACACAAACCTAAAATAAGAAGTCGAAGAATTGCACAAACTCGGTGTCCATGTACATATCAATCTATTTTCAATTAAAAAGACATAAGAGAAATTGTACAAACTGCCTTGACTTTGTCCATGTACACATCGATCTATCTTCACTTAAAAAAAAGTCAAGAAGCTAAAACTGTCATAGTAACCAGAAATGGGGAACTGAACAAAATTTGTCGCCAATCGAAAGGGACACCCAGTTCTACACTAGAGCCAGTTAATCTTATGTAGAGTCTGGTGATCACTGTTCAGCAACTGCTGCTAATAATGCCTCAAACATAAATTACATCTCCTTTTTACATTGATGGAAGATTGAAAATAGTAAGCAGAATGGGTATTTTACAGTAAAAAACCATTTTATTGACAAAATGCAATTATGGTAACTTTCATATTATCGCAGCCACCTTGGTGCAGTTTGCCAAATTTTACAGAACGAAAAGAACAATTACTTTTATTGTAGAATATTATATATTATACAGATACTTATTTTACTTTTCAACTATATATTAATTCCAAAAGACAAATAGTTCCCCCTTTCCCCCCCTCCACCCGTACAATCTTGCCATTGCTCACTTTGAAATTGTTGACTTTGTTAATCAAAAATTCATTAACATTTTACAAAATATGAAATACACAATAAAACAGATTCAAAATTTGGGCTTTCAGGTATCCATATTTGGATGCAGAACTGTGCTATTTAAAATTTGATGGCTCTTTGTTTTTTCACAATGTGAGAAATATGCGTACATTCATGCAAATTCTTCATTATTTAATTTTATTAAATATAATACAGGGCGATAATATTTGGTGGCAACAATTTGAAAAGTGATTCAACAGAAAATCCTGTTTTGAGATTAATTGCCTTTCTGGGCTAACTCTCATTTGGGCTAGAAACAAGATAATTTTAAATTCTTATTAACACCTGAATCTTACACACATTTTTATTATATCAAAAGTTTTACCAGTGAATTTAGTGCATATGAATTTTTACCAGGAAGTTATGCTGTATAATTTCTTTTTGTATTTGGTCTGATTTCAAAATGGGTACTATTTTAAGAAATTGAAAAAATATTTATTCTGGCTTTTTAAAAGAGGTTTATGTAACAGAAACAGCATTTCCTTTAAACAGCATTTAGAATTTAATTTCATAGATTGCTGTTGTAGAAACCCTGTTGCAGAGAATCCGATAAACAAAAACATTATGAAAAATGATGCTAATGGTACAATTATGGTAATCCCACAAGTGAGCTTGTTTGGAGGTAGTAACCATTTCTGTTGTATTCCAATTGCTTTCTTTGAGTGTTTTTTGTAATTTATTCTTCTCCGATTTCTTATCTGTATGATTTCCATACTGTTTCTTCTGAATGTGATGTTTCCAAATATGTTTACAAAGAAAATCTAAGATATTGCTTAGTCAAATACTTATTTTCAAGGCAACACCAATAAAGGAACTGAAATCTTGCTAAATATAAGTGTACAATCATTTTAAACTCCTTTTTAATAGAATTAAATAAAAATGTTTCAATAACTAACATATACTTTCCTGTTATGCTAATTTTTATTTCCATATCTATTTTTTGAATAGGTTTATTTTATCTTTTTTTTTTAGTTTATACGTACTAAATATCGGAACTAACAAGCTGACTCTATCTACGCATGCTTTTTCTTCTAACCTGAATTCATATGCACTAAGTTTTAAATATATGTAAGTCTTTTTCACCTAAATTTAATTCATTTCATATTATTCATTTAACATTAAATATTATACTTTGTCTGTTAACTTCATCCTTAATATCATGTTTCTTAGGCTTAGCAATAACATTCGCTTAACTGTACATGGTACAGTTTTGACAATCGGTCCACTAGAACAGGAGATATAGAACTGTCTCTTTTTTTTTTTTTTTGTGCAAGGTGTACATATACTTATTATCATGAAATAGTATGTTTAGGAAGCTAAATTTACTTATTTAATATCATATATATCATGTTAATCATTTAATATCATGTTTTTTCCCTGCTTAAGTTTCGCTTAAACATTTGTGCTTTAATTACTCTTGATTAGTCATTGCCGAATTTAGCAAGTAAAAAATGCACTGTTGCCAACAGGTTCTCTGTAGGAGTAAACTCACTACTGTATTTTATGTAATCTGTTTCTTTGTCTCAATTTTGATAGGAACACATTTGGAAGCTTTTGGTTTGACTGACAAGATTCAGGCTTGTGCTAGTTTTAACAGTACAAAGTTGTTGAGTGTGTTATGGTTTCGTGCCTATAAAATTTATTTATCGAATGAATTTTATATGCACCATACTGACACTTTTCAGCTGTAATGCATTGTGCTTTTGGCTGCTCTATCATTGTTTTTCTAACAAAATCAGAAAAGAACACATTTAATATATGCGGCAGAAAGAAAACCTGCTTGTCTTCTGTAACAGCTGAGAATGCTGATTTGGCACATTCCTACATCAGTCAGAAACAAGCAGTTCCCCTTCCATGTATATGCAAGAACACATATTTGCGATTAATAATCAGTGCAAATACGTTTCTTCTATTGTTGCTTTTAAAGTAGAAGGTTCTACCCCCACCCCCAAGAAAAATGTGTTTTATACAAATGCAAGAAATTATGGTAATTTTCCATTACATACCAGCAATCTGAACAAATTTTCTGTTTTTTAAAAAGGTTGCCTACATTTTTATAAAGTGCTGAAAATAAATATTAGAAAAATATAAAATATCAAGAGATTAAATTATTATCAGATTAAATTATTATTATTTATTGACATAAACTTCATTGGCCTTTTTCAGATGTCAGTGTTAATTTCTGGCGGAAACTGTTTAGCAGTCGCTTTAATGATAAAGTCGAATAAATCTCTTTCAACTTTTGTTTCCATTGCCATATGAATTCTGCTAAATATGATAGTAATGTCAGGTGGTTGTGTTGTTTATTTTTTTTTTGGCTGACCCTCATAAGCGCTCTACTCTCTGTGTATGATCACCAGTTTCTTAATCCACAAAGTTGAATCTGTCATAAGAAAAGCCTGCACTTTTAAAAGTTTAATACCAAATCATTGAAAATATGCATCATTGTTTGGAAGATTAAAATGAAGCATTGTTTATGACAAAGAACTTTGAAAGTCGGAGCAAATTACAGAAAAAAGATGGCCACCACAAAATAATAAGATGTTTACAGGTTACTATTTTTTTTTCTTCTCTGAACACAACTGGCTGTTTCTTTAGGAAATTTGTTTAGACTGTGGGCACATAGTGGAAAAAGGGCCAAATTTGTGAAAATCTGCATAATATGTAATTATATGTTGGAAAAGAAACCATTTGATGATGTTGTTTTCAGGTACCAAGTCAGTCATGATAATGTGTTTGAGACATTATTAGGCAGCAATGCCACAGCTGTGACCGTTAGAAAGAGTTTGTAAAATAATGAATCTTTATGTTTATGCATGTTATTTTCTTATTTCTTTCAACAAAACCTTTCTAATAAAATTGTACTAAATAAAATAATAATATATCATAGTCAGTTTCATATTCATGCATGCTTGTGAAATTTAGTTAAACAAATATACTTCCATAATACTGAATTGGGCTAATGTTGTTTACTCTAACCAAGTGAATAAGACAAGTACTAAAACACATGACTCCGAAAAAATGCACTTAACAAAATACTTTTCTTGGTTGGAATGCGCTTTAGCCCACTGCTTGGCGGCGATTGTTTTTGAATGAGCAATAAACGCGCCACCATGGGTAACTCCGTATATCCGCGAACATGGCTGACAGGGTATTTTGAAGCTACGGAAACATGTAGT
Source organism: Stegodyphus mimosarum (assembly GCA_000611955.2). NCBI lineage: Eukaryota > Metazoa > Arthropoda > Arachnida > Araneae > Eresidae > Stegodyphus > Stegodyphus mimosarum. The sequence continues at coordinate 15,888 of KK122171.1, forward strand.
TTTCGCGCATGCGTATTTCCTATTTTATAAAGAACGGTTTTATTGGTAATGTGAGATGACGTAGCGGTTTATTCGAAATTCTTACGTATTAATTTTAGTAGTTATTTCAGTTCTCGTTTTATTCTTTGAATGCGGTGTTTTTCTATTGAGTGTTTGCTATTTTCGTACGTATATTTCGCTAAATACCAAGTCGCTATGGATTTAGCTGTGATGCTGAGAGAGGTGAGTGAATGTACATGTACATTTATTACTTTATTGGAAGTGCAAGTTGCTTAATTTTTATATTTTGTTGCCTTTTATTGAAATAATTTGGCTCAGCTGAAGAACAGAACGCTGGTATCGTTTGCAATTTATTTTATTTTGTTGATTTGTGCACATTGCCTACATTGTGCAATTCGCTGATGTTTTTTTTAAGTTAAAACGGAACGCTGTGCACATGGCATTTTCTTGTAATTTATTTTCGTTATTTTAGCTTATTTTGTTCATTTGTGTACGTTGCGTACATTGTGCAATTCGCTGAAGTTTTTTTTAAGTTTAAAAGGAACGCTGTGCACATGGCATTTTCTTGTAATTTATTTTCGTTATTCTAGCTTATTTTGTTTATTTGTGTACGTTGCCTACATTGTGCAATTCTCAGATTTTTTTTTAAGTTAAAACGGAACGGTGTGTACATGGTATCGTTTGTAATTTTAATGCCCTTTTAAAAAAAATTCCTTCTTTCTGGGATGCCATTTTGGTTACGTTTTCGCGGAGCGTGTCGGGAAGGTTATGTAACGGCATAAAATGTGTAAGTATTACAACATAAAATGTAAATAATTAATTTAAACCTAACTGACAAATATTTTAATGATCGTAATGTTCGTTTTGCATATTATTTTATTATCTTTTTGTGGCAACAGTTTCCATACTAATTTATGCTTTAGAATTCTATGTTTTGTTTACAATAGGTTTTCGCGGAGCCTGTCGGGAAGGTTGCAATTAATTGCAAAGACGTTTCCCAGAAACGCGCCGAATTGGCGATTTTCAAAACATCGCCAAGCAGTGGGCTAAAGCGCATTTTCACCGCAAAACGAACATTACGATCATTAAAATATTTGTCAGTTAGGTTACATAACCTTCCCGACACGCTCCGCGAAAACGTAACCAAAATGGCATCCAAGAAAGAAGGAATTTTTTTTAAAAGGGCATTAAAATTACACTCGATACCATGTACACACCGTTCCGTTTTAACTTAAAAAAACTTCAGCGAATTGCACAATGTACGCAACGTGCACAAATGAATAAAATAAGCTAAAATAACGAAAATAAATTACAAGAAAATGCCATGTGCACAGCGTTCCTTTTAAACTTAAAAAAAACTTCAGCGAATTGCACAATGTAGGCAACGTACACAAATCAACAAAATAAGCTAAAATAACGAAAATAAATTACAAGAAAATGCCATGTGCACAGCGTTCCGTTTTAACTTAAAAAAAAATCAGCGAATTGCACAATGTAGGCAATGTGCACAAATCAACAAAATAAAATAAATTGCAAAAGATACCAGCGTTCTGTTCTTCAGCTGAGCCAAATTATTTAAATAAAAGGCAACAAAATATAAAAATTAAGCAACTTGCACTTCCAATAAAGTAATAAATGTACATGTACATTCACTCACCTCTCTCAGCATCACAGCTAAATCCATACCGACTCGGTATTTAGCGAAATATAAGGTACGAAAATAGCAAA
>KK122171.1:17994-98114 GCA_000611955.2 Stegodyphus mimosarum
GTTGGCGCGTTTATTGCTCATTCAAAAACAATCGCCGCCAAGCAGTGGGCTAAAGCGCATTCCAACCGTTTACAATAGGTTTTCGCGGAGCGTATCGGCAAGGTTGCAATTAATTGCAAAGACGTTTCGCAGAAACGCGCCGAATTGGCAATTTTCAAAACATCGCCAAGCAGTGGGCTAAAGCGCATTTTCACCCTTTTCTTTTATTAATGCAAATTATCACATTTCTTAATAAATGTAAGATATTTTATTTTTAAATGTGTAAAATATCAATTGAATTGAATCAATCATTGAAACTGCTGACTTAATCTGATAAAATTCAGGCATGTACCAGTTTTAGTAGTACGGATTTGTTGAATGTGCTATAATTTTGTGTCTTTAATATCTATTCATCGAATAGTTTTTTTGTACACCAAACTGCAGTTCCATTGTATTATGCTTTTCCGCTGCTACATCTTACAACATTGTTTAACTTTGATGAAAGGCTGAAAAAGTACATTTAACAAAATTCAGATTTTTTTTCATTAATACAAATTGTTACTTTTTTTAATGAATTCAAGATATTTTAATTTTGAATAGGTAAAAAATAAATCATTGAAGCTACTGTGGTAATCTCATAAAATTCAGGCATATACTGGTCTTAGCAGTGCAAGCTTGTTAATGTGTTATGGTTTTGTGCCTTTAATATCTATTCATCAAATGGATTTTATATGTGTCAGATTGACACTTTTCAGTTACTTTGTAAAGTGCTTTTAACGGCTTATCTATAGCAATGTTTCACTTTGACGAAGAAACACATTTAACAAAATTCAGAATACTTTTCTTATTAATGCAATTGCATTTTTCAATGAATGAAGAATATTTTAAACATGTAAAAAATTGAAATTGCAGACTTAATCTGATAAAACTGAGGGTTGTTCTAGATTTAGTTGTATAGAGTTGTTGATTGTGTTATGGTTCTGTGCCTGTAATATCTGTTTACCAAATGGGTTTTATATGCAGCACACTGGCAATTTTCGGTTGCAAGGCATTGTGCTTTTGTCTGCTACATCTTATCCTATTTTTTAACGAATGCAAAATATTTTATTTGTAAGCATGTGAGCCGTGGAAAAACTCTTAAATGATTTGCTACATTTTTGCTACCTTGCGTAACACCTGAAACTGAAACAATCATAATTATTGTATGTAACTGAAAGTATTGTGAAACTGGGAAGAAAAGGCTTCTGTAATCTGATTCTTTGTAGAATTCCCTTTTTTTGGGGGGGGGGAGGGCTGTGCGTAATAATATTCTAGATCTCGAACAACTTCCTTAATTTCACCTATTTATTACCGGAACTTAATGCTGAAATTCTGAATGAAAATCAGTATTGAAAATATGATGAAATACTCAAAATAATGTCCAAGTTCCAAATGAAAATGAGTGTTCAAATTTATAATGAAGTAATAAACAGTGGCGGCTCGTAATAAGCACTGTGGAGCTGCAGCACCCCCTATTTCCACTTATTATTATTTTTAATATTTAGTATAATGAGCCGTTTTTTCTTTCTTTATACTTCTACAATATATAATCCTTAAACTTAATGTCAGTAGCCATCCTCCAGTTTATTCAAAAGGTACGAAAGTCTTTGTATGGAATTGCGGGATTCGCAGTTTCAGCGGCGTGGTGTTTGGTTGATCTGCGCATGCGCACACAGAAAGCAACACTCGAGCCACGCAGCGAGAAGAGCACTGTCGCTCTTGCAGTGCCGAAATTCTGGAACCGTGATTACTTTTTACTTCGCGCGTGCGGAAGTTTGTTGTTTTGCGCATGCGCACTCAGGAAGCAGCGTACGAGGCCGAGAGGAAGAAGGGCAATGTCGCTCTTGGAGTGCCGTTTGGAGGTGTTTCTTTTTTCTTTTTTTACTCTGCGTGTGCTGTGATTAAAAAATCATACACCATATTCTTGGTTAGATTATTTTTCAGCTATTCTATTTGATTCATTTTTTTTCAGTTCTTTTATTTTACAGAAAACTTTAACCATGTCCTTGCATCCTCAAGTAATAAATTCTGTGACTGTTAGTGAACTTCAAGAGCTTTCGTTTTCACAGCTGTCTATCCATGAGAAAATTACAATTGAGAAAAGAGGTCATTCAACAACTGATATTCTAATATGCCAGCCAGACATAAGAAACAAGAAGAAATATATTCATAGTTTGAGTTCTGAATGGTACCAACGGAAAAATTGGCTTTGCGGTTGTCAAGTAAAAAATGCTCTGTTTTGCTTCCCGTATTTGCTGTTTGGAGGTGATGCAACGTGGACAAAAGACGGTTTCAGAAATATAAACAAAATGAAAGGAAACGCTGAAAAGCATGAGAAGTCAAAGAAGCATGTTGATAATGTAGTTTCACTGCACTTTTAGGAACCGTTAGTATTAAGGAGAAATTTAGTGAGGGATACAGACTTTCAGTCAATGAGCATAACATAAAGGTTAAAAAGAACCGTGAAATTTTGTGCAAAATAATAGACTGTATTTTCTTTTGTGGAAACTTTGAAACTTCCATACGTGGACATGATGAAAAAGACGATTCAGTAAATCCAGGGGTATTTAGAGGATTAGTAAATTTTACTTCTAAATTAGATTCAGATTTGAAGAGTCACTTAGAAACTAGTGCAGTCTTAAAAGGGGTTTCTAAGACCATTCACAACGAGATACTTGACTGTCTCTTTCAAATATATCATGAGGAGATAAGGAATGAAATTAGAAAAGCTTGTAGCTTTAATGGCTGATGACGCAACAGATGTTTCGGAACACACTTAAATGGTCCTTGTTCTTAAATGGTCGAATGTATTGAATGGAGAAATATTTGAGCGTTTCTGGGGATTCTTTATTCCAGAAAATCAAACTGCAGATGGCATATCAAAATGAATTTTAGAACAATTGGACATAATCCTTCAAGGAAATGAACAAAAGTTGATAGCTCAGATATTTGATGGTGCAAATGGCATGAAAGGCAAAAAAGCTTGAGCTCAAGCAAAAATAAAAGCAATTTATACTAATGCACATTTCATTCACTGTTATGCACATCAACTTAATTTAATAATGAGAAATGCAGCAAGTATTTCACGAAACGGAAAAATATTTTTTTCTGACATTCTGGCTATTCCAACGTTCTTTTCAAGATCACTGCAACGTGTGTCCATTCTAAAGAAGCATATGGCCGTTAGCATTCCATGTTCCTTCCTCCACAAGGTGGAACTTCAGCATAGGGACCATAAACACAGTTCATGAAAATTTACAACCTTTAAAAAATTGCCTTACTGAAATTCAATCAACATCAAATGCAGATTAAACTATTGCAGAGGCAACAGGAATTTCAAAATATCTAAATGATGATAATTTCAAGTTTTGGTTAGAGCTTTTTTTATCAGATTATGCCTCATGTTGAAATAATATTTAACCGAATGCATTCCAGAGAAATTAGTGTGTTTAAAGTTAATGAATATATCACAAATTTCAAAACTGCTATTTTAGAATTAAGTAACTGAAAGTACTGTGAGAATTCTTCAAAGACACTGATGGCAGAAGCTAAGGAAATATGTGACTATATGCATTGATATAATGGAAGGACATTCTTCCACTAAACGCTTAGCAGCTGCTAAATTGTTTAAGCTTCGCTACTTTTAGGAAAGAACATCCTGCAGAATAAATAGTACTGACCACTGAAGCATATCCAATGACTGACAAAGGAAAGTTTGAAACTGAACTAAAAGTATTCTATTGTAGGTCTGATATTCATGAATACTGCAAATTAATTGAGCTACTGAAATTTATCTTGGAAAATAATTCAGATGATGTTCTTAGTGAAATTACGAAACTGATAAAAATTCTCTTGACAGTTCCCATGATTACATCAGACGCAGAACGCTGCTTTTTAACATTGAAAAGAATAAAAACTTTTGTAAGAAGCACTATGAATTCGGAGAGACTAAATGTGCTTGCAATGCTTTCAATAGAGAAAAATTTCCTCTATTATCATCCAGAGATCAAGGAGAAAATTATTGATCCTTTTGCACAAATTAAAACAAGAAGAATGGATTTCATTTTTAAATGAACAGATAAAGATTTCTGCAACAATTTAGGTTAAAGTAATTAAGAAGTGTTTAATTTTTCTCTTGTAAGATTTCATGGAAATTTCAAAGTAAATTTTCTTTTTATACATGTTTGTTTCCTTTTACACAATTTTAAAACAAAAGTTAAAATTTTTTGTAACAGCACCCCCACTACTTTTAGCTACGAGCCGCCACTGGTAATAAACAAAATGAAACAAAGAATTACAAATTTAAAACATGGCTCCTGGACAAAATGGATACTATATGTGGAAAAAGTTTTTATGGAATTACCAACGCAGCATTATATTTCCTAATTTGATATGTTTATATTTAAGAAGTTCTCTTCCGAAGTGCTTCCTTAATTTGTTTATGATTTAAAATTTATCTTTAATTTGTTTGTAATTACAGAAGGACCTATTAATTTAGACACGTTAAAAAATTCTTGAAATCCACAAGTTAGCGTCTCAAAGTGTAGTGTTAAGTTGAAGATTTATTTATCATAGAAGTTTTTTTTTTATCATTATTATTTTTTAATTAAAAATTTTCAGCAATAAATGATGATGTACTCAGGGATAATGTGTCCCATAACTCATATTTTGCCCGAACTGTAAATTACGTGAGTGTTCCTAAGAAGCTGCAGTATTAATTATTATTGTCCTTATTATTATTCTGTACACGAAATGAATTTCAGAAAAAAAAAAAAACCCTGAAAATTAAGTAAATAAGAGATTTTTAACGCCATTGTAGGGCTTGTTATATTATTAGCATATAAATAGTGTGATTTAACAACAAAAGTGGGTAAGCTTGATGCCAGTACATAATCAAAAGAATTTTGTCTGGTTTTATGTAAACCCAATTAAAGCTTGATGAGCCAATTTAATTTGTGAAAAGGGATCTAAGCTTATTTTCTTCATTGCATTGAAATCTTCAATGTATTTCCGATATAAAGTTTATCACAAAAGAATTAAACCTTACACAAAACACTTTTTGATAAATTATTACTACGCCTTAGAGCTTCTTTGAAAGTCATCTGACATGAAATAAGAAGGAAATACACAGTCCAGTCACATTAATGTGACCACCACGTACTTTCCATGTCAGAGTTAAATAACCAATCACAGAAGGCAGGTGGCAGCACAGTGCAGTTGAGCGTATATAAAGGGTGTGTGAGGGCTTCGGAAAACATTTCAATCGTTCGCGTAATGCAGAAACGAAGCGATTTATCCGACTTCCAAAAGGGCATGATCATTGGCTTTCGGGGCAAGGGTGGAAGCATTTCCGAAACGGCTGAGTTTGTGAACTGTTCGCGTGCCGCCGTGGTAAAAGTGTACCGTGCATGGCAAAATGGGACTGTCCAAAATCAGCGACGTGGCAAATGTGGTGCACCACGGGCCATAGATGACAGAGGCGAACGACGGTTGCGGAGATGCGTTCGGGCAGATAGACGGGCTACCGTTGAGCAACTGACCACCAAAATGAACCAAGGGGCTACCAAAAGTGTCTCCCAAAGTACTATTCAGCGAACATTGCTGCGTCTGGGCCTCCGAAGCAGACGCCTGGTTCGTGCACCTATGCTGACTGCTGTTCATCGACGGCGAAGGCTAGAATTTGCACGCCAGTACAGCAGCTGGACGTCCACTGAGTGGCGACAGGTTGCGTTTTCGGATGAATCGCGTTTTATGCTCCATCGGACAGATGGACGTTGGCGTATAAGGCGTGAAACCTCTGAAAGGAACCACCCTGCAACCATTGCCGGAACGGTCCAAGCTGGAGGCGGGAGCATTATGGTCTGGGGAATGTTTTCCTGGCATTCTCTAGGTTCACTGATCATTGTGGAAGGCACAATGGATCAATACAAGTACGCATCTGTCCTTGCGGACCATGTTCACCCCTACATGCGCATTGTTTTTCCTCAGGATGATGGCATCTTCCAGCAGGACAATGCGAGGTGCCATACAGCTGCCAGTGTACGTGCGTGGTTCGAAGAGCACCAGGATGAGTTTACCGTCCTCCCCTGGCCAGCAAACTCACCTGACTTAAACCCAATCGAGCATCTGTGGGACCATCTCGATCGAGTTGTTCGCGCCATGGATCCTCAACCGCGTAATCTAGCGCAGTTGGCCACGGCATTAGAGTCGGCATGGCTCAACATCCCAGAGAACACCTTCAGGGACCTATGTGACTCTCTTCCTGCACGTCTCGCAGCAGTCCGCTCTGCGAAAGGTGGTTATTCTGGCTTTTGACAGATGGTCACATTAATGTGACTGGACTGTGTAATTTGTGACACTTTTGGCATAAATTGTGTGGCACTTACCAGTCATTAATTTATGAAATTTAATGAATTATATGATCAATTAAAAAAATTTTTTTTGTTCTTATTCTGTTCATGCAAAATTATTTGTATTGTCTTTTTCTGGTAAAGAGTAAAATGTATAGTTATAATTTGACATTTTGTTGCAATTTGTTTATGGTAAAATGCAAGTTCTTTGTTAAAATTTCAAAGCTGACTGCGGTTCCATGTAATATATTTTTTATCTATAGGATGTATATGTTATATTCTTTTATTTGTAAGTTATTTCTTTCTTTATTTGATATAGTTTTTAATAAATTTTATTTTTTACTAACTAGGTCTCTTGTGTTATAAAGCTTTGAAGCTAATGTTAGAAAATACTTTGAAAATCAGCAATTTCCAAATTCCAGCGTTTTTGGTTGCAAACCCCTAAGACGAAAACAATATAAGTTGTACACCATATAATACATAGTGCAGTATAGTACGATGTATGGCAATAGATTATAATATAATATAGAACAGAATAACATAATAACATAGTGTATTATATTAACTGATCTTGAGCCTATTTCTTTAGAGTACCCCCCAAATATTGCTTATTACTCTAATTTGGAGACCAATGCTCCAGGTATTCAGAAGTGGGTTCATAGAAGTTCATAGAAGTTGAACTAGTTCCCAATGGGGGCTCCAGATCATTAACTAATTTGAAAACAATGGTTAAAACGTCTTGTACTCGTATATTAATTGTAAGAGCTTGCAATATTTCATGTGAGATGAGGCTCGATCTCATAAATCCATCATTCCATTTATATGTATATCCCTTCTCTATTAAAAATATTTGTCTATTGCAAGACCATCAAAGAAACTTTTACTCGAGCAATCTAAAAATTTCTATTTTACAGGTAACTAGCGATTATTTTCCAAATTTGATAGCATTTATCGCCAAATGTTACAACCAGTGGCGTGCGGTCCATATGTGCAGGGTGTGCACGGCAAAATTATCAGAGACAATAATTTTCTGCACCTATCTCTACTTATCTTTATATGGTATATAATAAATATTATTTATAATATATTCAAATATTATGTTGATTTGCTTGCTTGTATTCCCGCAGTGCGTGAGGTACTACGTGCTGCACCACGTAGCGCGTTGAAAAGCAAACGAACATAGGAAGTTTTGATGTGTACGCACTGCGCACTAACAGAAAATCACGCTTTATATGTATGGGCTACTGGAGAAGTGTAGCATACTATACCACTGAGGCAAGTGCAGCTATTTTTCCTGCACTTGGCATTCAGAATCACCTGAAGGTACGGTTTATTAAGCGTTGTGTTAGAGCAGGGACTTAGGTGCTGAAGCGCTTTTCGTTTTTTAGCTCATTAACTGGCCATACGATTTTGCAGACGGTTAATGTTTAAATTTGTATACTGTAAGATTTTGTTTTTATGGAAATATAAAAGAAGTATTTCATCAATATAAAGGGAAATGTTTTAGTGCGGTAAAGTAATTTCAGTGATGTATTATATTTATAGAAATAATTCGCTGAAAAACAAGTTTGTTTTGATAGACGAAAAAGAAACGAATTTTAACAGAACAGTCCAAATTGTTTCTTACAGATAGTATATAAGTAATATCTGTAACACCATATCCTTGGTTTTGTTAAATTTGTCAAGATGTTTGATGTCAAGATGTCAAGATGTTTTCGCAAAATATATGATTTCCAAATGCTAAAAACAATTAATAAATGTAATTTAATCCACTGACCGAACAAGAAACAGTTCGTTCTATTGTGCCGTTCTATTGTTCGTTCGTTCGTTCTATTGTGTGTGTTCTATTTTACGTGGAATAAACGTTCGGTTTGTCGGCACCAATGAGCATCCTGATGACTCATCCCGATGTCATCAGGCTGACAATGAGGCACCGCAACGGCGGGCGCCTTGTGGTGCCATCGATATGACATCATACAACACAAGACATGATTTTTGCTTCAGTGCTTGTAGAATTCTCATAAGTTTAGCTGTTTTTATAGTTATACCTCGACTACTCGTAGGTAAATATTCTATTTATTGTATTCTTTAAATTTATATTCATAATAAATAACCCATTTCAGAATGGAGAACTCAGATGTCTCAATAATTAGATTTATTGGAAAATCCATTTTCGAGACGAGGCGTTACTACAAAAAACAAAATAGTTAAATTAAGTAGACCGATACCGGATATTATTCTATCGCAAAACGTTAAGATTAAAGGACAATAGTGTGTCCAACATTTTCAAAAATCTATGTATGAAAAATTTAAATGGTTAACCGGATGTAGTGAATTGAATAAGTTGTACTGTTTTCCATGTTTACTTTTTGTTGTTATTGAAAAGGATAAGAATATTTGGACAAAACAAGGCTACAGTGATTTAAATCATGTCCGCGAAGCTGCAAAGAAACATGAAAAAACACAGTCTCATATAAATGCCATAATACTATTAAAAACATTTGGTACCGCCAGGATAGATTTAATGTTAGATCAACAAAAGTCTTCGTTGATTGTTCAACACAATGAAAAAGTAACAAGAAATAGAAATATTCTGGAGAGATTAATAGATGTAGTTTGTTACTTAGCAAAACAAGAAGATGCATTTCGTGGACACAATGAGAATATAAATTCCCTTAATCGAGGAGATTATATAGAATTAATAACTTTAATTAGTAAATATGATGACCTTTTAGCAATCCATCTAAGAACTGCAACTGTATTTTCTAGAACCTCTAATAGAATACAAAATGATATTATTGCATCGATAAAAAATATTGTAATTTCAGAAATTAGAAATGAGGTAAAAGAAACGCCATTCGTTGCTATTATGCTGGATGAAACATCTGACATATATCACAAATCGCGATTATCGGTTGTGCTACGATATGTTAATAATTGTAGTGCACCAGTGGAAAGATTTTTGTTTTTTAAAGATGTTAGTGGTGATCGTTCAGCGGAAGCTTTGTGTAATGTTGTGCAAGAAACGATTTTGAGTTGGGGGTGTGAGAATAAACTGATTGCTCAAACGTACGATGGGGCGGCAGTCATGGCAGGAGCGTCGAATGGGACGCAGAAAAAAGTAAAAGACATTTTCCCAGAAGCTATGTTTGTGCATTGTTGCGCACATGTATTTAATTTAGTTCGGTCGCAATCTGTATTGTTTATACAAGATTGTAAATTATTTTTTGAAACAATTTCTGCTATAGCCTCGCTTTTCCGGTGTCTACAAAAAGAAATCATGTTTTAAATGAAATTATTAAAAGAAAATTTCCAAAATTAGCTACAACACATTGGAATTATTCATCTCGTTTGGTAAATACCATAAAAAGCGAAAGGCAAGGCTTATCTGATTTATTTGAAAATATTATTGAGAATCCAGAAGGCTGGGATAACGATACAATTAATATTGAAAAGAGTTATCACATGTTTTTTTAAAGAATTTAACGGTAATTTTCGCCTAAATATTTTTGCCAAAGTGTTTAGTTATACTGATGTTCTATTTGACATTTTACAAAAAACTAACTTAGATATAGCATATTCTAGTCAAAAAGTAGAGGAAGTAAAAGATGCAATTCAAAATATACGAACTTCTGTTGCATTTGATGAAGATTATGAAGAGACTATTTCTGTAGTGGGTTCTCCAAAATTAAAAACAACGTCGTGTAAATTTACAAAACTCATGTGTAGACCAAGATCAACATTTTAAAAATTTATATTATGAAATAATGGACACTATTTATTGTCAATTAGATGTCCTTTTTAAAAAATTAAATTCGCACAAATTTTTCGAACTATTGAATTTAAGTTTTTTTAAGAAATATCAAAGTAAATTTCCGGATGAATGCCTTAATTCGTTAAAGAACGCTTATGCAAAGCATTTCGATTTTGTAAAGCTAACCAATGAATTATGCGTTGTTTATCGTAGTGAGTCATACCACGAAATGAATTTATCGAAACTTATTCAGCATATAATGCTGAATGATTTGACAGATGCTCTAAGCGAAGTAAATAAATTGGCACATTTAATTTGTACAATTTCATTTTCAACTGCTTCGGTGGAGAGATCATTTTCAGCATTGAAAACAGTAAAAAATTATGCACGCAAGCAATACAATGAGCCAGGATAGATTAAGCAATTTATCTCTAATAACAATAGAAAAAGAAATGTTACACTTTTTACAGTCAAAACCAGAGTTTTATGATCATGTAATTGATGATTTTGTTAGTAATACGGATAGACGTATGGATTTTGTGTACAAATGAATAATAAAAAGTTAAAGAAGTGTTTAATGTACATTTTTATGGTTTTATTATTATTATTGTTGTTGTTCTCTGCACACCCTGCATGAAAACCTACTGCATGCCACTGGTTACAACATAATCAAAACTACGTAAATATTTATACTTTCTGATTATTTTACACCCTCTAGAAAAGTATTCACAAGACTTACTCAGAGTGGCTCTAAAATTTGAAAAAAGTTATTAATTAAAAAAAAAACTACTACATTTTTGTGCAGTAGACGTCACTTAATGTCGTCATTCGGATATTGTTATCGATTTGCCAAACGTTCCGCCTCTTTGCATATGAAAACATGGAAATAACTTTGATTAATATTGTAGAATACATTTTTAAAACTAAAGTGAAGTTGTCAAATAAGGTCAACATAGATTATACAAATTGCCAAGTGACAAAAAATGTCAGATGAGGGGTTAAGTTGCCGAACAGCTTGTCTCGATTTCAATCGACTATTTAAAATTAGACAAAAAAGCAACCTTAGTCAGACGTAAATTTTGAATAACTCTATCGATTTTGAGAGCAATCACACAAGTCTTTCTTATTCAGAAGTTAAAAAAAAAGAATCTGCCAAATTTTTGCTTTTTCCTTGAAAATAAAATTTTCTGAAAACATCTATGACTAACTAATCTAAGACTTGCAATACCTATATCTTTTCAACAGAACTTCTAAAAAAATGCAGTCGATTTTTGTACATTTTGAGTATTTTTGTTGATCAGGTTCTTTGTATTTATTTTTTCTTATCGTCTTTGCATTTGCCATTTTAATTTAGAAACTTGAAGACTGTCTTAACAATGAAATTAATTTTTCAAAAAATGCCCTGATTATCTTTACCCTAAAATGTGGCGAAATGGCCTTAAAATAATAAAATTCCACTTCACAGGTCTTAAATACTACGGTGTTAGGCTAAAAATAAGAAACGAAGCTAGAACAGGTTCGCATCTTCATTCAACTGCCATGAAAAAATTCAAAAGCAGAAGTAAAAGATTTTGTTGCCATTTTACAAATGATAAATTTAAGGCGATATCATTATTCATTTTCAACATTCTCCCCACCTTACAAAATGGGAATTTTGCAACATTAATATAACTCAAAGTTCTAAGCTATAAATAAAGTTCCCAGAGTTTTTAAATTACCACTAAATCTCACAAAGTTCTAGATTATCAATAAAATTCACAAAGTTCTAAATTAGGAATAAAGTTCAAAAATCAGTTTTTGAGAAGTATGCACTTCTCTATTTTTTCGAAGTCTTTAATACCTGTACTTTAAAGGGCGTAGGTCGAGCCTTTTGATCGTTTTGTTCAATTTGGTTGTTTTCTATATTACCAGTTCAGAAAGGAGTACCTTCTTCTATTCAAAACTCCAGTGGATGTTTTCAGCTTCGCAAGACGCATGATATTATGTTTACCCGAGAGCCGTTCGAATACTCAAGCCAACATCCAATCCATTCGTGTCATTATCATTTTCGATGAAAACAATGTCATTCACTTTAGTTATTCCTTTCTTACCTTTTACAGTGTTTTGAAGAAGGCCTAGATATTCTTTCTTAAAACGATTTCAAAGTCCTTCTCTAACTTGCGATTATTTCCATCTTTCTGTTATACTCACAGAATGGATTCTATCTAGATCATACACATTGCTACCAGTTAAGCTTTGTAAGAACATAAAGGGCTTTAAAGGCGTCAAATCACCACCTTCCTCGGACACTCAAAAATTTGTTGTTCATTAAACCTTCTCAGTCACAGAAAAGGATTAGGAAATCTTCATATCCTGAACAAGTGTGTTTCAAATGTTTTCGAAGAAGGTCCTTTAAAATTCTCATTAACCTCTTCCCAAATCCTCCCCACCATGACACTGTGGGAGGACTGATTTTCCATTTTATTTTCCTTAAGGTACATTTCTGTTCTATATCAATCCAATCCAGCTGATTCATAGCTCTATTTAAACCTATAAAATTCGAACCGTTCTCCGAGTATACGACTTTAACTCGATCTTTTCGTGAAATAAAACGTCTAAACGCATCTATAAAGGTGTTGGTGCTCAAGAAAGTGATTAATTCCCCTAGAAACTGCACTCGTGAAAAAAGGCCTTTAAATTCTCTTTCAAGGAAACTGGGCTGGCGTGATCGACTCCTATCACCTGGAAAGTTTCCACCGTTTTCATTCTGTCTTCAGGTAAAGAAGGAAGAGGTACTTCTAAGGTCTTAACTGCGTGTCTCTAGCATGTTAGATATCTTTTTGCTACAGATCGTACAGCTTTCCTACCGTTGATAACCTAAACTCTTTCTCTTAAAATCATTAGAAGTATTTGTATTCTAGTATGTTTATGCTCTAAGTGTAATTGCTCAACCATTCTTTCCGCAATTCTATTTTTCGAAGCTAACAAGAATGCATAATTAACATTCCCGTAAATCTGGAGAATCTAAAACTCGAGATTTCATTCCCCAAATTCTCTTTTCATCAACGAAAACCTGAAGACTTCAGATCACTCTTTCTTCCTTCTTCATCAAAAGCATATTTCTGTATAAGGGGAAATAGAGTTTTTCTGCTTTTCCGAATTCTTCAACAGATATATTATCCCGGCAATTTTGAAATAAGTGGACTAAAAGCTTAACATCCAAGCAACAGTTCCTACAATTATAGAATATTTCGAAAATCTGGATGCAGATTTAGCTGGGGTGGTATCCACCGTTCAGTTCTTCTCCGAAATGACAGTTCGACGTCATTTTCTGTTGATTTTTTCATATCAGAATCAGGATCATTTTAAAGGTATTTCTCCCGCCTTCTTCGCATGCCTTCGTGGTTTAGAGGTCGAACGCTCGGCGCGTAATCGACAGGTCCGTGATTCGAGTCCCGGCGAGGACATTGCTCATTTTTCATCCTAACGAATAAATTGCTCATTTTTCATCCTAACGAATAAATTGCTCATTTTTCATCCTTCGAAATAACCTAATGTCTCTACAGTGACGGCCGAGCTAAAAGGTCGCAAATGATGATTCTTCATCACCATGATTTGACGACAGGGTCCCCTAATCCCCAGTCGCCCTTAAGAAGGGGGTGTATATAAGGTATTTTCCCGCCTTCTTCGCATGCCTTCGTGGTGTAGTGGTCAGCGCACTCGGCGCGTATTCGAGAGGTCCGTGGTTCGAGTCCCGGCGAGGGCATTGCTCATTAATCATGTCTCCTGCATCAAAAAACCTAACTAATCTACAGTGGGGCCCGAACTAAAAAATATGGTGGATGATGATTCTCCACCACCAGGATTTGGCGATTGGCTCCCTTAATCCCCAGTCGCCCTTCAAAAGGGGGGTGTATAAAGTATTTCTCTCGCCTTCTTAGCATGCCTTCGTTGTGTAGTGGTCAGCACGCTCGGCGCGTATTCGAGATGTCCGTGGTTCGAGTCCCGGCTAGGACATTGCTCGTTTTTCATCTCTCCTGCTTCGAAATAACCTAATGTCTCTACAATTTGAAGGCCAAGTTCCTGGATGTTTCTTCAGAAATTCAGGTCTTGTCCACCACTTAGATTTGAGGAGATGCAATGGATAGCATCCTCTTAACATAAATAAAGCAGCAGTTTAAGATTCCTGGTATGTTTCCAACATCCTGCTTTGCTACAATCTTGAATCTCTTTTTCTACTTTGTTTTTTACAAAAATAGACCAATTATTTCGTTATAGCCACGCCAAAACCATTGAAGAATCTGACCAGAAATGAGTTTTCATATTTATACTGTTCAAACTTTTAACAGTCAACTGATATAACCTTACACCCAGAAGTACAGCCATCAATTCCATCCGCGGTAATCTTCTTCAAGGCTGCAAGTCTGGATTTTGCTAGGACAAGATTCAAGAAAACTTCATTTTCTTCTGTACTTAGAAATATAGTACCTATACAAATTAGCACCATATGCTAATTTGCTTGCATCATAGAAGAAGGAGCTTGTACAATTAATTAAGATTTTTCTTAGGATTCTGCAGCCATTCAAAAAATGCATTTCTGTAGCCCATTTACTAAATTCTTTCTGAATGTGTACCGGCAGTTCTTCGTCCCAGTAAGGTTTTAATTTCCAAGTCTTGTGCAAAATAATCTTTGGAATAAGAAGGGCTGGTGAAACTCCTATAGAATGAAGAATCTTGTTTTTGAATGCATGAAAGTAAGATTCGTCTTGCGGTAGCTTCATTCCAAGATGCTATTCGGCACCCCAATTCATTCGATGGCCGCTACCGCTACAGACCCAACACCTTTTCTCGACCTTCATCTAAATCTAAACTATTTTTTCAGCCTCTAAGGTTGAATCCAGCTGAAAACATTATTCCTTTAGCTTCATTAATATGTGATTCAATTTCTTCATTTTCAGAGATACCAGGAAGACAATTATCCATGTACAATATACCTAGTAAACTTTTTGCGATCTTGCTTAAATATTCGGGTGGATTTTCTAACAAGTTATTTATGCATTCTGAAAGAAGAAATGGGGAGCAGTAAACACTGAAAACTACTATGCAGCGTTCCTTTTTCCCACCCAATTCTAACTTCTTTAACTACATACTAACTGATTAGACTGAAGAAAATAACATAGCTACGTACCCAAAGAGTCTAGTGCTCTCAGTTCCGATTTTAAACTACCTTATAACTGAACTGCAGATTTCATGCATTTTTTTTAATACTTAAGAGTTTTCTCACTTAATATTCAATTAAAAACTCTTCCTTGCCACATCTACACTTTAAAAGCTCAATAGCGTTTCCATAATTCTCTTTAGAGGAGCGGGAACCTACTAACAATTTATAAGCTAATGAATTTGGTTTCATGCATTGAAATAAATAATCAAATTTACCTCAGCCGTAAGAGATTCATCATTACGAATTTTGGAAAACTGAGCCCAAAGCCTGATCCAACCTTTAAACCCCCCATCGTACTTCTTTAATTCAGTTTGAGGTAATCGGATTTGAAGCTTTCTAAAAACACATAAATCGGAAACTTCACATTTATCTAAAAACTGAATTTGTTCTCTAATTTTATAAAATTTAAGAGCATATTCAACTGTCTTAGTCGATACCTCTTCAATTTCGGTTTTTGTTACATTTCTTTGACGATCAGGTCTTGCCGTTCATAGACTCAAATGTAAAGTTCTACTGTCTTTCTGCTGTGTAGAATCTTGAGAAATAGTGATTGCACTGAAGAAGGTTTAAATTGCCCTTATTAAATTCTCATACAATCCTGTATCCTACAGCGCGGTGATGAGTCTAGTGGCAGCAAGATAATAGCGATTAAGCCACGTCTAACCAGCAGTGACTGCTAAGCGGAAGTTTGCGAATAAGCACGCACGGAAATTTCCCGGACTCTCTCTCTCTCTCTGGAACCTCGATATTTAAACTTATTCTCCTACTCGTAGAATTTCATTTCTTACGCGCGCTACCAAATTTAAATATTCTGGCACTGACAGTTAGGGGAACGAGGGCTTATAGGAAAGTAACTTAAAATTAAATTTAACTCGTTAATTAAAATAAATATGAATTTCTACATTTGTCCATGCCAGAGTTTAACAGAGTTGGATAAAGGTCCTTAAAGACCTGTTACAAACTGATAAATTCTACAACTAACAAGATCTAAGTCCCGTTTACATTTAAAATACTAGAATTTGAATTATCACAGAAGAAAATTTTGTTATCACAGGTCTGCTGGACATCCTTCTTCCCCTTTTAATTGGGCTTCAGTCAATTCCTTCCAGTAACCTGAAAGGAACACTTATGAATACATGATTCTAAATAAAATTTTAAATTCACAATACAGTCTTTTATTAAGTTCTAACCTTTTTGCATTTAGCGTAGCTTTCTCAGATTTTTCGAACGTTACGGTTTTTCATGCCACAATCATTCAATTCCCTTTCATGCTTAAATTTTAAACTTTAATCCCCTTTTGGCTCTCCGCAATGTGTGAAAACGCAAGTATACTATGTTATAGTGGACAAAATCTCCTCCTAAACGCACATCGAATGTCAGCACATAGAAACCTTCTTAGACACACCCTAAATTCATTTCTAAGTTCTCCATGAGCTAATAAACATGAAAATTGACTATAGTGTCGGTGAAGAGCCCTACAAATCACATGCATACCAAATATTTTCTACATTCATCTTAAACGCATGCAAGCTTTCGCTCAAAATCGCATGATTTGATTTAACTAAAATTTCTTTTGAGCGAACTCAATTGCTACATTAAACTTTAAATGCATTAACTTTTCGTAAGTTTTAGCACTAAATACATATTACATCTGCTCTTTTGAGCTTTAAACTTTCATTAAAAGTATCATTTACTTTAACACAACAGATATTTCAACATTTTACAAACAAATACTTTTAAGACAATAGAGAATAAAATGAAAATTTTACTTGAATGAATCCTTTTCTTCGCCAAAAGTGTGAACCTAAAATAAATTTTCCTTAACAAGTACTAATACGAAGCTGCTTGTATCAGGCCAGATCTTTTGGCGCTTTAACATAAATAGTCTTTCGACAAAGAAAACCGAACTACTAGTTCTTTACTTTAACGTAACAATTCTATAATACACTATACTTTGTGCTTTCGCCAAATAAAGCTGAAATAACTTTAGTTCTCAATCGATTCAATAGCTTTTGTTATGTAACTTCGTATTGGAAACATTTTCATGCAACTTTACATAACAAAAGATTTATAGAAAAACTCACATATCTCTGTTTCTTTAAGGTTGAAATTCAGTCATTCGTTTCTTTCAGAATTCTGTCTAAGTTAACTGGTTCATCAATGAGACTTTCTGTATCTGCTTCCCGTGCGCTGGCGGAATTGGCTTTTCTTTTTCCACTTCCTTTTTCCTTTTTCCCCCACCGCTGTGGGTCTTATAGGACGTACTGGCGGCATGTCTTCTCTTTTCCTTTTACTGTCCGGCAAACTGGTTCTTTGTACATCGGTATTCGAAGACGCTTGCCTGTAAACTCTAGGTTGTTGCGATCTTTGCTCTGTGCCTTCGACATCGGCAGGCCTCTTCTTCATTTTCTCGACGGGTGGTCTTGTTTGTAATAATCTTTCAGTCCGCCACCTCCTTGATGTATCCTGGAGCTGTCTGCTGCGAGACCTTGACATGACACAGCGATGCTTGTTTTTAGCCGGGACGTTTCTTTCACTCTTGAATTTTTTCTTCGTTGGATCTTCCACACGATGAGGGATTCCTTTCTCCGGAATTCTTCTGCTGGTTCGGGAACTTGTAGTTTCTTTGGTTCTTTGCTTTTTCGTGGGCGGTTGAAGTTGTGGTGCTGTTAGAATTGCCCCTGGGGAAGCCGCCTTTTCTGATTCGGAAACCTGGAAGAAATCATGTAAGACCTCGAAATCTTTACCATCGTAGTATTTCTTCAATTGATCCAGACTAACCTTTTTCTTTCTCCCAACTCTGTTTTTAAGTAGATCACAGTCCCAGTGATATGCCTTCGAATTTGTGGGCAAATTTTGATACGACGTTTTCAGGTGCACTAGACAAAGTGAATTTCCTTTTCAACACCTTATCCCCCACTTTAGAGTCTGATTCGCGGCGTTTCCTATCATAATAGAGTTTCTGCCGCCTTCTTGCTACATCAGAATTTTTCAAAGCTTCATCAATCAGCTTTTGAATATTTGCCTGTTTAAATTCTGGTTCTCGCTCTTGAACACAAAAAAATGTCTAAAGGAGTCAACATCTTCCTACCCAGAGATAATTCAGCGGGCTTTTTACCCGTTGTATCATGCTTGGCAATTCTTAAAGCATAGGCTAATTCATCAACGCAGCCATCCCAGCGTTTATGATAATTTTTAACTTAATTGATAAATTCTACAATTCCAATTATTTAAACTAACTTCTAATAACGTAACTTCTAATTATTTTAACAATGTTTTTATTAACTCTTTCCGCGATGTTTGCTTGTGGTCTGTACGGGACCATTTTCATATGCTGTATGTCAAGCCCTTTACGCAGGTTCTCATAAATTTGACTAACAAATTGCCTATCATTATCGCTTTTTACTTGTAACGGTGCCAAGTATTTTAAAATATACTTATGCAAGAACGCATTTGGAACTATTTTAGCTGAAGCTCGCTTTAAAGGAATTATTGCTACCCACTTAGAAAAATGGTCTGCAATCACCAAAAGATATCGGTTTTTATTTAACTAGCTTTGGGAAAAAGGGCCAAGAAGATTTATTCCGAGGATCTCGTTAAGAAAAGTGGCGCAAATACTATTTAGATACCCGGCCGAGCTATAATTAACGTCGTTAATTAACTGACATAACTTACAGGACCTGACATAAGCTGTTACTATCTTCTGTAGTTGCGGAAAATACACCGCCTCGCGTACTCTACGCACCGTTTTCCTTTCCAATAAATGACCCGCTGTGGGGCTATCATGAAGTTCCTGTAAAGTACTCAACCGTAGTGTGGCGGAGAGGGCTGGTTTCAGTTCGTGGTTTTCATTTGTTGATTTAGTATAGAATTATCTATAGATTATCTATGGTCTCGTAAATTTGGGCCCTATTTCTAATTGCAGCAAGAGCTACATGTTCAAAATTATCCGGATCCTTTAAATAAGCATAGATATCACCGAATTCTGGATTCTTCCGCAATTCAGCTATAATTGGTTTCTGAGAATCTAAAACTTTAGAAGTTAACACACCACATTTTATATGATTCCCGTTTTCATCCAGTTTAATTCTTGACAAGGCCTCGGCCACTTTATTTTCCTTGTCGGGAGTGTGCTTAATTATTAAGTTGTATTCTTGTAACTTTAAGGCCAATCTAATTAATCTAGGAGTTAAATTCTTTCCAGAATATAATCTGTCTACGGCCGCATGATCAGAGTAGATTGTAACTGGGGCTTTACGGAAGTAGACCCTAAACTTCTGAACTGTCATTAACACTGTTAACGTTTCACTTTCTGTCGTTGTGTAGTTTATTTGAGTCTGACCTAGGGTTTTGCTAAAAAATGCCAAGGGGTGCCTTTTTGTGTTAAAATTGAACCCACGGCGTAATCTGAAGCATCCGCCGCGATCTCCAAGTTCTCGTCCTCTTCCGGGAATTTTAACACTGGGCCATTAATTAGAGCTGTTTTCAACTTTTCGAAAGCGCTGTTTGGCGGCGTGGATTTCTTTCGTTTTAACGCTAACAAGGGTTCAACAATATCCGCAAAATTTTGGATAAACGAACGATAATATGAGCACATGCCAATAAAAGATGAAAGTTTTTTCACAGTATTAGGCGGAGGATAATTTGTAATTGCTTTTTAGAATCCTCAATTTCGATACCTTTAGCTGAAATTTTGTATCCTAAATATCGCAATTCCTTGGTTGCGAATTTACATTTTGCGGCATTAACAGTTAAATCTGCTTCTTTTAATAATGAAAAAACTTCGTGTAGGTTTTCCATGTGTTGTTCAATAGTGTCATTATTTATGATAATGTCATCGATATAAATGAGAGTGGATTTTCCTAGGACGGTACGTGAAATTATGTCCATAGCGCGTTGAAAAGTTGACGGAGCGCCGCAAAGCCCAAACAGCATGCGTAAAAATGCTTAAGTACCCGATTTTGTAATAAACGCTGTTTTATTCACATCTTCTGGTTTCACGGCTATTTAAAAGTAGCCTGAAGTAAGATCAAGAGTGGTCATATATTTTGTAGACCTAATTTTCCGTATTATTTCTTCTATTACCGGTAAAGGGTAAACAGGGAATTTAGTCATGCTGTTAAGTTTTCGGTAGTCTATTGCAAAATGATAAGCGTTTGGATCCGAAGGGGGAAGTTATTTCTCTTTCTGCATAGCACAATTGGGCTAGCATATTCACTATTGATGGGAATAATTATTTTATCCCTCAACATTTGTTTTATGTGGTGTTCTATTATTGCTTCTTTATCCTTATCATAACGATAAGATTTTGCTTTACAAGTGTTTACTTTTTTTTATACTTCAAGAATTTTAGTGTATTCAGACTGCAACAGATGGCGTTACCGCCGTGTGATGTCATATGGTCGTCATGCGAGGCCAAGTCGTCATGGTAACGAGAATTTTTCTTTCTTTTTTTATACAGAGTGTGCATTCAAAACGTCATCTGCTTATGGTGATTAATAGTGTAAGAAAATGCTATTGCGTATTCTTTAGTGAAAAATATACAAGTGCGCAGTTGGCATGTGGACGGCTTACTTAATATTAAAAGTGATACTAAAATAGAGTGGTTATTTACTGTTAGTGTATATAGTATATTATCTCGTCTTCAGGTGAAAACAAAACAAACTATTTTGGTCCGTCGAGCTGGAGTGTTACTATTTCGATTTTGGAATAAGTGAAATAAATTTGCCTATGAATTGGCAAAATTGATTAGCGTGTATAAATATGTGGTTTAGAGATAAAGCTGCAACACTGGGGTGAGTACGTTCCATTTATTTTTATTTTGCTAAAAATTGTTAGTACTTATTGTTATTCATAATGGCTGAATTAAAGCCTCATTTAACTAAAAAGAAAGTTCTAAAAAGCAATATAACTACGTTTAAAGGCAAAGTAAATTCAAATTTAGAACACGCAGAAATTTTAGAAGTAAAGCTGTTCGAAATGAAACTAAATGATTTTAGCAGTGAACTGCGTTCTATCTTTGAGGAAATATTTTGTTGCGTTCTGAAAAATATTGTGATACATTCATTACAGAACAACAAACGATACAAGAAACGTTAGATGATTTATGGATTGCTATAAACAAAAAGCTATAGAAATCTTCCAATGATTCTAAAAACGAAACAAATAGTGTAGAAAATGTAAATTCGTCTGAAGTTCGATTGCCAAATTAGAACTTTCTTCCTTTACAGGTGATAATATAGAAAAGTGGATTAGTTTTTATGATCTTTTTAAAGCAAGTGTCAGTTAGGTTGGATCCAAATATTTCTAAATATCAAAAGTTGCAATATTTAAAGGCTTCTTGTAAAAAAAAGGCTCTGTCTATTATTGATTCTATCAAAATTTCAGATGCTAATTATGATATCGCTTTGCAACTTTTACAGGAACGTTATTCAAATAAAAGAGAGTTAACTAATGCATTAATACGAAAAATGTTTAATTTGCCTAAAGTTTCTGACTCTGCACAAGCTATTTTACATTGTGTTGATGTAGTGAATGAATGTATACGTTCCTTAAGAACACTTAAGTTAGAAGTTTCTGATCTTTCTGATGTTCTTTTTGTTTATCTGATAACTAAGAAATTAGATAAAAATATAAAATTTTGGTGGGAACGAACTTTGAAAAAAGATGAATTAGGTACTTTGTATAATTTGCTCTAGTTTCTGCAAGACCATTCTAGAACCCTACACAATAGTAGAAATCAGTCCAAGGATTATAAGATATATTCTAATTCCAAAGTGTCTTCCTTAGTGTTGAGTAAAAACAGTTGTATCCTATGCAAGGAAAATCATTCTCTTTACCTTGATTTGATGATTACCTTGGTAGATTCTAAATTTGAGTATCCAAAAAAGAATCGAATTTGTTAAGAAACACAAATCTTGTTTTAATTGTTTATCTTCTGAACCTCATTTAGTGAAGAATTGTCGTAGTTTACATAAATGTATGACGTGTAAATTGCCCCATCACACTATTCTTCATTATGAACGAAATTCCAAAATTGGAGAAAATGAAACCGAAACTAAATCAGCACTACATCCAGTGCGGAAGTATTCTTACCAAGGAATAAAGAGGTAGTTACTAAGGCTACTACATGTACAGGATCCTAAATGCAGCGGAAAGCGTGTTTTGCTGTGCACTGCTGTCATTAAAGTAAATGATTCCTCTGGTAAAGCTATACCTTGTAAAGCTTTATTGAATTGTGGCAGTGAAGCCAATTTAATAAGTGAATAGTTGCCAAAAAGCTGAAGTTAAGTAGTTGTGAATCGAAAATAGAAATATCGTGTCTAGGTTCATTCAACACTGTAACCAGTGGACAGGTGGAACTGAACTTTACATCTCATTTTGAGTCAAACTCTAAATTTCGTACTTATGCATATGTGATTCCAAATATAACTTCCGATGTGCCTAATGTGTCTCTTCCTTCTAAATCGAGGATCATTCTGAAGATCTTGTCTTAGCTGATCCTATGTTTTATGAAACAAAACCCATTGATATTTTGTTAGGTGTAAATGTATATTTTACTATGCTTAAGGGAGACATTATAAAGCGAGGACAATCAATGCCCTTTGCTGTTTGTTCTCAGTTAGGTTGGATCATATCCGGAAACACTTTTACCGATAATTCAAGTATCACTACCACTTACGCCGTGAATAATCTTAAGTTGAGTAAAAATGAATTAGTTGAAAAGTTTTGGTCTTTAGATTCCGTTCCTGACGTCAAACATATCTCTAGTGAAGATAAAGAATGTGAGAAATTCTTTAAAATAACACACTTCCGTGATCAAAATGGTCGTTATTTCGAGAAACTTCCATTTAAGGACAGCTCTTCAAAGCTGGGTAACTCTAAGGATCTTGCTTTACAAAGATTGAAATCTTTAGAGCAAAAGCTCTTAAGAGCTCCTGATACATATGAGATGTATAAGCAATTTATGAAAGAATACTTGGACCTCTGGCACATGGAACCAGTTTGTGGTACAGAGTCCCCGAAACAGGCGTACTACATGCCACATCATGCAGTAATTAAGGAGTCTAGGTCTACGAGTAAAATACATGTGGTTTTCAATGCTACTTGTAAATCTTCATCTGGAATATCTCTTAACGACATATTGATGAAAGGTCCCCGAATACAACAAGAACTATTTCCAGTGTTGATAAAATTCAGATGTTACCCTGTAGTTGTTACAGCTGATATCATGAAAATCTTTAGGCAGATTTTTGTAAATGAAGAGGATAGAGATTTCCAAAGAATATTTTGGCGGGACATTACAAGTGAACCTATAGAAGAATTTCGTGTTAATTCTATCACATATGGCACTGCCTCCGCTCCCTATTTGGCTACTCGCTATTTAAATCAACTTGCCTACGACGAACAGAATAACTTTCCTTTAGCTGGGAAGGCTGTATTTCAAAATTTTTTGTAGATGATTGTTTGGTAGGTGCAAAAAATACAGAAGAGTGCAAAACCCTAGTAATTCAACTCTTGCAAATGCTTGAACGTGGAGGATTTCTTCTACGTAAATGGTCCTCGAATGACTTGTTAGGACTAGTGAATATACCGAAAGAACTGAGAAGTGATTCTGTGTCTACGAAAATTCAAGATGATAGCTCAATCAAAATTTTAGGAATTAATTGGAACCCCCGTGAAGATTACTTTAACTTTTCCGTGTCCATTTCTGGGGTTCTAAGATTGAACATTGGGACTAAATAAGTAAATAGCACCCGAAGTTATTCTTAACGAACCATGCCGCTAGGTAGTGAAGATTTCTCGTTGGCCGCTCCTACCTTTCAGTTCCCTCAGCCACAACCAAACCGCATGGATTTATTGTGGAAACTATGAGAGTGGCGATGAAGCCAACAGCAACTTTGGATGAAAGAGGATCCGTAAAGACCCTCCTGGAGGAGCTGGATATACACTTCACATTATAAACTGTCAACCAGCTGCAGAGAATTATCATAGCTACGACGAGCTTAAAACGTCAAACCCTCAGCTGATACAAGAATATTGGCAAGAGTTTGTTGAGAGATCTAGGATTCGAAACGTACACGTGGGAAAAATTCTCTATTAAAAGCATTCCCAGTTGTAAGAGACCGCGTGAGACAGGAATCAGAATAATTCAGTAAATATTAAACTAATGCTAAAGAGTTAACCGAATGAATGAAATTGATGAATCATATTGAATTGATGAATCAGATGATTGAACCGAATGATGAAATTAAGAAAGATCCATATTGTCAAATTATTATACGGAAAAAGGTCCGACAAGTAAATCATCGAAATAATATTGTCGCGGTTGCTTCCGTCAATTCAAAATTTTCTTGAAGTTAGAAATCCACATACCCTGGAAACCTTATTCCAACTAGCTGTCAAATTTTAGAGTAGGCGAACGGCCGAAAATGCACGTGGGAACAGCTTTAGGCAGTATTAAAGGTTTCATGCTCAAACGAAATCTCAAGGTCAGCAGAATTCCTATCTGCAAGAGGGGAAGTTTGCAAAGCCAGATAAGAAAAAAAACTAGTCAGACAAAAGCGTGGGAAAATAAAAAGCAGTTCGATCAAAGGGTTGAAAAGAAAAATTTAAACTAGTTACGGTGACCAGAAGGAGGGTGAAGTCACCGTGTGAGAAGGTAAATCAGTCAGAATTCAAACTGAATACGGTAGTGGTACAAAATTTGGCCTTGGCAGATATCCTGATATTACTGAACGATGCCCCTACAACCGCCTTACTGTAGACCGCGGCTTAATGCAGCTTCCTGTCGCATAATTTTTTTAAAAAGCATTTTCGTCGTTATAGACTGTTTAACACAACGGGACAACGGGTGATTGCTGCCCAAGGCAAACAGTGTGTCTGCTTGGGAAACGTGGGGCTGCATGTTGAAATAGAGAATGAGGTTCAGAAAGTAAAGTTTCTCGTAGTAAAGAATTCGCTAACCGCATTTCTATTGGGGGTTGATTTCTTAGCACGGCTAACGCAAAAAATTAATTTTAAAGATTCTACCTTACAAGTCAAGATGGACAAAATTCAAGATGAAAAAACCGCAGTCCCGGAGGTGAATCTAAGTCACCTCGAAGAAGGAGAATAAAATATTTAAGAATTGGTAAGAACATTTTCCCAATTATTTGATGACAAACCTGGCTTCTGCCAGATTGTCTCGCATAGCATGAATACTGGTAGTGAGCCCCCTGTTCGTTCAAAACCTTATAGATGTGACCGGCTGAAGGAAGACAGTCTCGAGCAACACATTAAGAAACTGCTCGAGGATAAGATAATTATGCCAAGTACCAGCCCCTGGGGTAATACTGTAGTTTTATGTAGAAAGAAGAACAGACTGCCACCCGGAGATCCGAACGCATGGAGATTCTCTATTGATTACCGAAAATTAAATATCATAGCGAAATACCCCACATCCTCTCCCGGTAATAGATGAAATTATAAGAAAAATTCTGTCGACTAAATATTAGACCACTTTAGACCTGACGTCAGGCTACTTTCAAATTGCAGTAAAATCCGAGGATGTCGAAAAAACAGCTTTTATTGCAGTCAGGCGTGTATGCCTTTTGAGAATGCCGTTTGGCTTAAGCGGAGCTGCGGCTACATTTCAAAACGTTTTGAATATTGTTTTAAGGCCAGTCTTGGGCAAAAGTACAGTGATCTATCTCGATGCTATTATTTTGACAAGCGAAACCCTAGAGGAACACAATATTTAGAGGAAGTTTTTACATTATTAAATGAGGCGGGCCTGAAAATTAATCCAAAAAGTGCAAATCTTAATTTAAGGAATTGAGCTACTTCGGCTATAAAATCTCATAGGAACTGACAAGTCTAAAATTTTAGCGATTAAAAGATATTCACATCCAAATACGGCCAAGAAATTATCGTGTTTTCTGGGAATGTGTTCCTATTATAGAGTATCCATAAAAGATTTTGCAACGATCGTTGAACCCTTGTTCGTGCTGAAACGAAACAAAACGAGGTTCACATGGACAGCGGAGGCGAACACTGCGTTCGAAGAATTGAAACACGCCTTAATTAACGCCCCTTTTCTTAAATTCGCGGAAAGGGATCAAAATTTGAAAATCGCAGCAGACGCGTCAGACTACGCAGTTGGTGAAGTTCTTTCCTAAAATAGGCAGCCGATTGCTCTTTTTAGCAAGTCGCTTAATCAAACGCAACAAAATTATACCGCAACTGAACGGGAAACCCTCGCGGTCCTATTAGCGTTGCAAAAATTCATTGTGTACTTTGGAAGTGCTCCGATAACTGCGTATTCAGATCAAGCGGCAGTTTGTCGCCTATACTCGGGCAAAAATCTTTCGCCCCGGCTAATACGTTGGACGCTAAAACTGCAAGATTTTAATTTAATAATAAAACACAAGCCCCGGGAACAAATGTAGTTGCGGACGCGCTATCAAGTATAAAGACCGATAAAGACGGAAATACAATTAAATGTACGATGCTAACTGCGAAAATAATTGAATCCCGGGAAACAATAATTGCCGAATTAAAAACGGACCCATAATTTCAAGACATTTACGCTTATCTGGAAGATACCGAAATTTTTGAACATGTAGACTTAACGGCTATACGTAATAGGGCGGCCCATTATGAAGTTATTGATAAGTTGCTGTTTTACACGAAAACAACCAAAGATAATCAAGAGTGGCGACCGGTAGTCCCAATTAGTCTACCCTTAAGTATTCTAGAGGAGCTCCATGACTCGAAATTAGGAGCTCATCCCGGGGTTAGGAAAACTGCAAAGGGTCTGCGAAGCGGTATATTTTCCGCAGTTATACAAAGTTGTGACGGCGTATGTCAGGTCATGTCACTTGTGTCAATTAATTAACGACGTTAATTACAACCCGGCCGGGTACTGAAATAGCATAAAACCACTTTCCCAAATGAATTGGTTGGCACTGATTTGCTTGGTCCTTAGCCTAGAACAAAAATTAATAAAAGTAGATGCTTGTTAACCACTGTGGATCATTTCTCAAAATGAGTGGAAATATTTCCCCTTAAACGGGCTTTGCAAAAATAGTAGCAGATTCGTTTCTTAATAAATATATCTTAAAATACGGGGCCCCAGTAAAAGTAATATCAGATAATGGTAGGCAATTCTTAAGTATTTTATTTGAAAATCTTTGTACAGTCCTTGGCATACGCCATCTAAAAATGGTACCTTCTAGACCGCAATCAAATCTTGCGGAATGCGTCAATAAGAATATAGTTAAAAGTATTCGGCGATATGTTAAGAATTATCATGACCATTGGGACAGCTGTGTCAATGAATTAGGCTTTGCCTTAAAAACAGCAAAACATGATACGACACAAAAAACTCCTGAAGAATTATTCCCAGTAAGAAAAATTTTAACGCCATTGGATAAGCTATTTTTCATTCAACAAACACAGGAAGAGTTTCAATTGAATGATATCCAGAAATTTATTAATGAGGCCATCAAATATTCTGATACCGCAAGATCAAAAGAAAATATCTCTTATAATAGAAAGAGACGCAAAGTAGAATATAGGATAGGGCACAAAGTTTTAAAAATAAAGCACTCGCTATCATCTGCACCCGAAAATAGGGTAGACAAATTTGAGCCCAGGTTTGATGGGCCTTTCATTATCAAAAAAATTAAATTTTCTACGGTTTACATAAAGACGGAAAATGGACAGCAAACAATTGCTAATGTGAACCAGCTGAAACCGTAGTATAATCGTACGGATTTTCCATTCTTAAAAGATCTATTGCAGGTTCCTGGGAGCGGGCCAAGAACATTGATTTCGCAGTCACCTGGGAGAGATCCCCTCTGCAAAAAAAGAAAAGAAGCAGAGAATAATGAACAATGTACCGCGAAGCAAATGCAACAGCAGCCACAAGATTCACGGTCAGCGAGAACGAAACAGACAAACGTTCCCCTTCAACAGAATTTAGTGCCGATGAGAAAGCGGAAGAGACTCATGGAGAATATTCAAAGAAAACGTCCATCGCCAGAACTGAAGCCAAGTACCTCGAAAGAAGCAGCAGGAAAGCCAAGATCTATGAGAAGAAAATGATCCACCGAGGCAAGATCCATTCCTTTTCAGGAAACCAGAGAAGTCAAGAGAAGACTGAAAGATCCTGAGGGAAGGTCCGGTTACTACAAGGAAAAGAGGACGCCAGAGTTCCAGAAACCTCAACCGACGAGAAAAGCAGGCCGATTCACGCCCGAGGAACAAAAAGAAAGGAGAGGCTGGAAGTGAATGCCAGACGGCCGAGAATTCAAGGTCTAAGATCTCCCACTTTGCAAGAATTCTGTGAGAAAAGAATGAAGTATTTTAGAAAGCAAAAAGATAAATGAAGATTAGCCTTGTTTACCATTTCGTATCGAAAGTTCGATTTATGTCATGTGTTTAAAGTTCCTAAATATTGTTTAAAGCAAGAAATTGAATTCGCAAGTTTGCGAGAATGTAGTTGTAATTATCTGTTAAACATAAAAGAATTTTCAAATCGCAAGTTGGCGAGATTTTATTTTGTAAATACCTTTATTTGAGAATTCTCAAGTTGCGAGAAACTAATTTATGAATATATTTAGTCGAAAGACGTCAAATGTATTAACTGAAAGAAACATTGTAGCAAAACTATGTAAATTTTGTATAGCAACTATAACGAATGATGTAAAATGAATTTAAAATATTGCATCTTAAAATATTCTATTGAATGTAGAAATGCTAATGTCAGCTTTTAAACTATTCTAAAAGTTAAACTTGTACAAATGTAAGTTTTTGTCAAGCATGACTTTAAATACTTTGTATAAGAGACGAACTGAAAGAAAGTATAGATTGAATGTGTTTAAAGTTAGGCTCTCCAGGCTTCACTTAGGAATTTTAAATTAAGTTCCTGTGTTAATACATTAGAACTAGCTTTGTGTTTAAGGAGTCTTCTGAGGTCTCGAATGCTTAGTTTCTAACAAATCGTAGCTGTTGGATAGTTGCTAGTGTTTCTTCGCGATAGCACAATAAGATGCTCGTTTCACTCAGAACCATTTCTGGAGAGCGTGGGGGAAAGAGATTTTAAAGTTTGGTGTGAATGAAAGTGTTTAAGGGCCAAAGTAATTTCAATAATAGGATAATGGTAGGAAAAGTAAAATTGTTTGTGAAAAATCAGCTAACATGATTTCCTTCCAGAAAAGTGGAAGGATAGAGAATGAGAGCATGCTCAAGAAAAGAAGCAGATATTTGTCCCAGTCAATTTGTAAAAATTTGTCAAATATATTTCTCTGAATAGCTTTAGAAATTGTGTAAAGTTGGCCCTAAACAGGAAAAGTTTTAATGATGAATTCAAGAAAGCACACTTGCTACAAGTTTGAAACTTTGATGCGAAAGAGTTTTGTAGAATTTACATTCTTAAACAAGATCGTTTTGAGACCTTATTCTTCGAGCAGTTAAATTCTGATTGGGAAAGATGTAAGGTTTATCCTAATTTTATTAACATTTATTTTAAGTTATGCAACGTTTCTATCTATTCTAATTTCAGCTTACAATTTCCTATGAGAATGTAATTTCAGAAAAGCAATTAATGCAAATGAGTAAGAGTACTACTTAAGTCGGTGCTTCACCGACTTCGAGAGAGAGAGAGAGTCTGATTTTCCTGACTAGTGCGCGTTTGCCTTTTGGCTACGTTCTCTCTTAGCTACTACGCTCAAACATACTTTAAAGACCCTTGCTTGGATTCGCCGATTTAATTAATATTTATGGGCCAACTACTTAGAAAGCTGATAGCTTCGGCTATATCTTGCAGATAGCTTTAGTTAAGCTTAGTTTAGTTTAAATTCATAATTATTTAAGTTCAAGGCCAAGTGGAGGCTTTGCGTATACTCCAAGTTAGGAGTTGATTGTATTTATTCTGAGAAATAAAGGGTAGTTAACCCTTCTTACGTCTTACCTGTTTTTTCACACATCTAAAGCGATTAATCGCTTGTTAGTGTTTTCGGGCTTCTAAGATTGAACATTGTAATTAAATAAGTAAAACCCCACAAAATATTAAATGGACGCACTCTTGTATTTTTACTTTTTCGATGCAGCTTTCTCTTCAAATTCTTCTGCGTTGCACGGGAAAATAAAACAATTTGAATTACAATTCTAAATAAAATATTCTAGCTAAGTAAATATGAAATCCCCAACACTGCTCCCTTCCCAAGGACTGCACGTCCCGGGCAGTACAATCCCTGGACAGGAAGCCGAACGTACAACTAAGGCATTAATGCACTAATAAACATTACATTACAATAGCAAAATAAACAATAATTGCAATAAGTAAATTTTAGCAAATCAGACACTATCAAACCACAAATAGAAATCAAATACTATCAGACACTAAATACACTATCAGATACTAAATAAAAATCAAGTACTATGAAATACTAAGTACAAATCAAGTATTATCAAATACTAAATACGAAAAGAACTATGGTCTTATACTATTTACATTACTATTTACAATTATATACTACGTACTATGGCCATAATAAGCAGCTAACCTGTCCTAATGAACGACTTTAGGCTTAGATTTCGATGACTTACGGATTCGAACCAGGGCGTCGTTCAGAGTGTATAGGACTGTGTACAGACCATCCCAAGGTGACTGCAGTTTCGGACAGATTCCTTTGAGTCGAGTCGGATTCCGCAAACACACCTTGTCTCCTTCGTTGAAACGATGTCCAGTAGCTCTCGTGTCGTAACGGGTCTTCATCTTCTCAGTAGGCGAGATGACTCTGTCGTGCAAAGATGTGGATCACTTCAAACTGGGCCTGGAGATGTTGGATGTATTCCTCAGGCGATGAAGACGCGTCGGTGTGGCAACCAAACCGGAAGTCACAAGGCAGATGGAGGTCTCGACCGATGAGCATCTGGGATGGAGAATTGAGGGTAGTCTTATGTTTCTCTTCGACTCTAGTATGATTTCGGCAGCTTTCTGAGCCGGGTCTTTCAGACAACGCGTCGGCGTTTCGAGGTGAGGATCCCTTTTGCTGATTTACAGTTATCTCCTCTGATGCTGAAAACACATTGTCGTCTTTGAAATCCAAAGGAAAATTGTATTTCCTTAAAACGTCCAACCAAATATGCAAAGATCTGTAATAACCGCCACATATATCGTGTGATGGTAGGCGGCACTTCCAAGCTTGATGCTCACGTTTAAGT
This sequence comes from Stegodyphus mimosarum, assembly GCA_000611955.2. Classification (NCBI taxonomy): domain Eukaryota; kingdom Metazoa; phylum Arthropoda; class Arachnida; order Araneae; family Eresidae; genus Stegodyphus; species Stegodyphus mimosarum. Next base: position 49,529 of record KK122171.1, read on the forward strand.
TCTCATCTACGTCGATCTCGCCGGAGGCAGTCTGGATGGTAACACCAGGATGGCATCCAAATGAGCTTATCTTTAAATTGTTCAGCTAAGTCTTTCCGAATGATGGTAACATTCAATCATGTATCGATCACCTTACTGCAAGGAACTCCATCGATATACCCATGATCGATAGTTCATACTGTCGCCCCTGACCATAGAAACCTTGAGTGCTTTAAAACATGGTTTTTCATTATCTGGCAACCTCCGCTACTCTATATGGTCATTAATTTGCTTCCTGTGTCGTTGCTGGAAAATGATCTTACTTTCCGTGCTCTGGGATGTTCTGCAGTTCCGTACGTGGCCTTACGCTCCGCAGTTCCAGCACTTTAGTTTATTGTCACTCCTTTTCCATCTCATGGCATTTAATTGTCTGTTTACATCGTCCGTCTTATACTTGGTGCTCTGGGGTGCTCGGGAGTTCTTTCGCAGTTCTGGGCAGTCCAGTTTCTGGGCAGTTCTTCCTAAAACACCGCCGTTCCAGCACTTTACGTTCGGTTTCTTATCACTAATATACTGTTACGGATTTCGTATTTTTTTAGCTTTTTATTTAGAATTTCAATTAAAATTGTTTTATTTTCCCGTGCAAAGCACATGATTTTTGAAGAGAAAGCTATGTCAGAAAAGTAAAAAAAATTTTGCGTGTCAGGAGTGGGGTCTGAACGCCATTCACGAGAGCAAGGGAAGAACAAATGAGACAGCTCGTCACTGCTTTTGCTGCATTCCAACAAAAGATGGCAGCTGGCCAAGCATCATTTAAAGAAGAGATGAAAGATTCCGTAGAAGAGATGAAAACGGCTCAAGAAAGGATGGAAGCTGGTCAAGAATCTGTTAAAGATGAAATGAAGGCTGTTCAAGAAAAGATTCAAGCAGGTCAGGAAGAAATGGGAAAGGAAATTACGTACATGATAGAAAACAAATTTGAGGATATGGAAGGCAGAATAAACGCGGTTTAAAATAAAGTCGTACAAACTGAAGAAAAAGTTTCTGTTGTGATAGAGCAAATAGAAGAGAGAGAGTTACGGCCGTGGAACAACAAATAGGTTACAGAGTTTCTTCTATGAAAGAGCAAATAGAAGGTAAAATTTCTGCCGTGGAACAACAAATAGGTTATAGAGTTTCTTCTGTCAAAGAAGAAATCGAAGAAAGAGTTTGAGCCGTTCAACAACAAATTGATGACAAGGTTTCTTCGGTCGCTAAGGAAGTTGGTGCCTAAAGAAATTCGTAGCGACAGCAGGGAGCAATTCTAATAGATTTAAATTTTTATCCGTGTCTTCTTCCTCCCTCAAGTTACCCATATATGATGGGAAGACCTTATTGCAAGTGTATAAGACACAATTTTATGCAGTTGCGGATGCGAATGGGTGGGATTTCCAAACTAAGGCCTGCCATCTCGCCACTTCACTGAGAGCCGACGTCGCGGGTATCCTGCAGACTCTTCCCGAAAACCAGAGACTAGACTTCGAAGCTCTATCCGGCGCATTACAGCTGCGCTTCGGGAAGGAATATTTGAAAGATTACAGTAGGCTTCAATTAAAATTCCTTCAACAGAAGGCCACGGAAACTCTCCAAGAGCTTGCCACGGATGTTGAAAGGCTGTCTCACCTCCCCTTTACAGAATGTCCAAGAGAAAGAAGGAAATCCCGTCCCTGCAATACTTCATCGACGGCATTCGTGATCCTGAAATACAGAAAACACTGCGAATGGCTGATGTAAAGGACTTAAAAATGCTTTGGTGTACGCCATGAAATTTGAAGCAGCTCAGCAAGCAACTCGCAGAGACCGACACCCAATCAGAGCTGCGCAAGTCCAAGAGCCAGTGGATGAAATGGCTGTTTTTCTAGATGATTTAACAAGAGAACTGAATGCTTTGCAACGGAATATTGGTGACAAGAAACCGATCGTAAAGTACTAGAAATGCAATGCTGAGGGGCACATTCGAAGAAACTGCAGAACACCCCAGGGCACGGATGTTAAGACCGCGCCTATCAAGAAGGAGGGAAACTAATTAGTGGCCATCTCGCGGGGCGGAGGTTGCCAGAGAATGAAAAGCCCCAGTTTAAAGTGCTTCAGATTTCTGCAGTGAGTGGCGGCAGTAATGGACTTTTCATCATGGGACACATCATAGGAATTCCTTGCAATATAACCATCGATACAGGACCCAATGTTACCATCATTCGAAAAGATGTGGCTGAACAATTGAAAAGCAAACTCATCTGGACGCCGCTATGCGTTACCCTCCAGACTGTATCCGGCGAGAAGATCGACAGCGAAGGAAAAATAAACGTTAACATCACATTTGAAAGTGCCGCCTACCATCACTCGGCCTATGTGGCACAGATTACAGAACTTTGCGTACTCGGATTGGATTTTCTAAGAAAATACACCGTTTCCTTGGACTTTAAAAATAACGAACTGCATTCTGCATCTGAGGACATAGCCTTATTCGGGATTAATCATGAAGAAGGGAAATCTATCCACAAAATCATAGCTTAAGACGATATCACAATACCGGCAAGAACAGAAATTTTATTTCCTGGATCCATAGCCGAAAATAGAAAATTCCGGTACGGCATTATCGAATACCCCAGTAACTGTAACAACTATAACTTCCCGAAAGGAGTACTAGTAGCCTCAGCACTTGTCGGCCTATCGAAAACCGTTACCCCGGTGAGAGTTGCCAATGTAACTGACAAGGCGAGAGTTATTAAGAAAGGTGAAGTGGTACTCCAGCAACCAGTGTTGAAAGAAAAAGTAACATCTCAGAAACCGTGTCTTCAGAGAGTGTTATATCGGAGTTATTGCAGAATGCGCAGTGAAACGATGAAGAAAGGAATCCTACCGAAAGTGTCATTAAAGATCTTCAAGATGTTTTCTTCCGTTCCTCTTCTGACGTGTGTCGAACCAGTTTGACGCAACATAGAATCGATACTGGTGATCATCCACCAATCAAGCAACATCAAAGGCGTCTACCGATTGCTAAACAGAAAGAGGCACGAACATTTTTAAAGGACGTGCAAGAAAGCGATGTCAACGAGCCTTCAGCAAGTCCATGGGCATCTTCCATCGTCCGCGTCAGGAGGAAAGACGATTCAACAATATTTTACGTTGACTATCGCCGGTTGAACGAGGTTACGAAGAAATACTGTTACCCTCGTTCTAGAACTGACGACATTCTGGACACTCTTTCTAGAAGCCAGTGGTTCTCGACACTTGGTTTGAAGAGTGGTTATTGGCAGGTAGAAATACATTCTGATGCCCTAGAAAAGACGGCATTTACTACTGGACAAGGACTTTGGCAGTTCAAGGTGATGCCATTTGGAGTATGTAATGCACCGGCTACGTTCGAATGCCTAATGGAGACTGTTTTGAAAGGTCTTTCCTATGAAACCTGTCTGATATACCTGGATGATATCATCATGGTCGGGAAGAGTTTCGAAGAACTTCTAGAAAATCTTAGAAAGGTCCTTCAGAAAATGAAAGAAGCCATCTAAAGTTGAGTCCCGCTAAATGCAGATTATCCAGACAGGAAGTGACTTACCTCGAATATGTCATCTCTGCTGAAGGTGTGCGCACGGATCCTGAAAACGTGTCAGCAGTTAAAGACTGGAGAAGTTCCGAAATTGTCCACCATCTGAGAATCTTCTTCTAGGGCTTTGCAACTACTATAGGAGTTTCGTGAAGAATTTTTCTTCCATCCCAAGACCCCTTCATAAGCTGACAGAGAGCAAGCTGGAGTTTTTGTGGACAGAAGAATGTGAGAATGCATTTAAGAACTTGAAGGAAGCTTTAACATCTGCTCCAATCCTGACGTATCCTCAGCTCGACAGATCATTTATTTTCGACACGGACGTGAGTAATGAAAGAGTTGGCGCTGTTTTGTTCCGAGAAATAGAGAGCCAAGAACTTGCAGTGGCTTATTGGAGCAATGGCCTGTCTAAACCGGAGAGGAATTACTGTGTTACCAGGAAAGAATTGCTCTCCATTGGTAAAGCCGTAGTACATTTCCATCATTATCTATACGGCTGAAAATTCCTTCTCCGCATGGATGACGCATCACTGGCCTGGCTTTTGTGGGTCAAATAGCCAGGTTCATGCAGAGACTCCAGGAATATGACATCCCTATCCGTCATCGGAAGGGATCATGGCACGGGAACGCTGACGGCTTGTCTAGAAGACCTTGGCCAGAAAACTGCCGATATTGTTCCAGGGTCGAAGCTAAATACCAACTGCTTAATCCAGTTGCACGACAATTTACAGCATCAACATCGGCTGATGCAGACCCATGGAGTGACAGAGGAGTCAGGAAAGACCAGCTGGAAGACCGTGACATTCAACCCATACTTGATTTAATGGAGACCTTAAACAGAAAACCTACCTGGCTGGACACTTCGAGCTATAGTCCCACGACAAAAAAATATTTGGGTCTCTGGGACTCACTCCATACTCGAAATGGCGTCTTGTATCGGAAATTCTAATGGGATGATGGAAAGACATTCTGATGACAGCTGCTACTGCCAAGATCTCGGATCTCGGACGTTTTTAAAGAACTACATAGCAGGCCTACAGGGAGTCACTTCGGAATAATCAAGACTTCGCACAGAGTTCGTGAGAGCTTCCAGTGGAATAATGCAAAGGATGACGTGCAAACGTGGTGCCGATCTTGCAATGTCTGCAGGTCGGAAAGGACCGAAAAATCGCAGCCGAGGGAAGTTGCAGCGTTACAAGGAGCACCTTTTGAACGTATCGCCTTTGACATCTTAGGACTTCTGCCGCGAACTGTTGATAGCAACAAATATATTCTCGTTGTCACTGATTATTTCACCAAGTGGCCTGAAGCATATCTTATTCCTGATGAAAGGGCTATCACAGGAACAGAGATGACGATACAACACTGGATTTCCAGGTTCGGAGTGCCTCTTCAGTTACTTTCCGATCAGGAAAGGAATTTTACCTCGGGTGTAATCAAAGAACTCTGCAAGCTACTCGCATTGACAAAACCCAAACGACGCCTTTACATCCCCAATCGGATGGCATGGTAGAGAGGTTTAATCGAACCATCCTCAATATTCTCTCATTAGTGGTTTCCAGAAACAAACAGGTTTGGGACATGAAGTTACCACTGTTTCTACTGGCTTCCCGCAATGCTGTTCACGAGACTACCGGCTATTCTCCATCTCAGATGCTCTTCGGTTGTGACCTTCCTCTGCCATGTGATCTTTTGTTTGGTAGCCCTTCGGATGCGCCTTCGTCGCCTGAAGTATACATCCAAGATCTTCAGGCCCGCTTTCCAGTGATGAACAACTTTGCACGAGAGCGAGTCAACTTGGCGACGCAGAAAATGAAGACACATTACGACACCAGGGCTACTGGATATCGATTCAACGAAGGAGACAAGATGTGGTTGTGGAATCGGAATCGACGGAAAGCACGCCGTCCGAAACTTGGGATGGTTCGTACACAATCCTAAACAAGCTGAAAGACTTCGTGGTTAGGATTGGTAAGTCAGAGAACTCTGAGACTAAAGTCGTTCATTATGAGAGGTTAGCTCCTTACTATGACCATAGTACTTGGTATATAATGGTAAATACGTAGTATTGTAAATAATATAAGACTATGGTGATTTTTGTTTCTAAATTTGACTGCATTTGATTTATAGATTAGTATTTGATTTGTATTTACTATTTGATTTTTATTTAGTATTTGATTTGTATTTAGTGTCTGATCGTATTCGATTTGTATTTAGTACTTGAAGGTATTTTATTAGTACACCGGTGAAATAAATTAAGAGGATTTGCATATTTTATCGAATTGCATGAAAAGAACTGAACTGAAGGAAACATTACTGCTTCTAGATAAAAATGCATTTCTTCTACGGCAAATACTTAAGCGTACACGTGTGTGTAGGCGGAGCCAGCAGAAAAACAGGCTTTATAAGCGCTTGGAGGTAAGACGAATTGCGTTCGCTAGCACACCTCGGAGAATTTCTTGGTGTTATCTTGCAGCAATCAGTTAAATTCACATCGGAACATTAAAAGTGAGTAACCACCAACGTTTAGATGATGAAATGAGTTGGCGAATTGTGGGGAAGCTAAAGGCGGGCCAATCGCATGTCCAAATAAACAGAGAGTTTAATTTAACGCCCAGTCCCGTAACCTATGGGAACAGTTCCAGGATACTGGATCCATCGAGAGAAAGCATAGGCGAAGTCGTGCAACAGCCACGACGGCCAGAGAAGATCGCTATTGTCTATTTTAAGGAGGCGTAACAGAGAGGCTACAGCTTCTCAGCTCTCTCGGGACTTGTATGCAGTCACAGGAAGCCATATAACAAGGGTGACTGTTTCCAAAAAACTGAATGAGAGAGAGTTGTTTGTCAGAAGACCGGCTGTTTGCGTTCCGCTGACGTCTACGGACAGTAGAATCCGATTAGCATGGTGCAGCAGCATAGTGATTGGAGTACGGAGCAATGGGCCACCGTTCTGTTCACCAAAGAGTCCCGTTTTAGCCTAAACACCGATTCTCGCCGTATTTTCATATGGAGAGAGCCAAGGACCCGCTACCTACCATCCAATGTCCGCGAAATCAACAATTATAGCTGTAGCGGTGTAATGGTCTAGGCAGGCATCACGTTGGACAGCTGCACACCTCTCCACGTCTTTGTCTGTGACTGTTGTGAGGTATACAGGTGTGGTCTTGGAGCCCTATGTTCGCCTTTTCCGGGGTGCAGTGGGCCCCGAGTTCATCTGACAGGACGATAACGCGAGGCCACATAGAGCTCTTTTGGTCGACTAGTTTCTCGAGAGTTAGGATATTCGCCGGATGGATTGGCCAGCCAGGTCTCCAGATCTCAATCCCATAGAACATGTCTGGGACGCTCTGGAGAGGGTAATTGCAACTCGACACCTCCCTCCGAGAACCATCCAGGAACTGAAAACTGCATTGCGGAATGAGTGGGACGAATTGCCACAGGCACTGATAAACTGCCTTATTTCCAGTATGACATCACGCTTCGAGGCCTGTATGGCTGTAAGAGTGGACCGTACTCCCTATTAATCCACTTCCTTTGTGTCTTCTGACATGAGTGTTACACACGAACATGTGTGTCTATTATAACTGTTAATTGTTTATTTTGTTTGTAGTATATCAACCTGTGTTCAAACCAAATTTTACTAAAATCTGTCCAGTAACGTACTTCCTTTACTTGCTTTTCCAACCTTTTTCTGTAAATTAAAATATAAATTTAAAAAAAGTTAAAATTCAACTTTTTGGATTTTTCGACTCATATATATAATTATTAAAATCTTTTTTACCACTATTTGGGTACATTTTTTAACCCATTTCTTTAAAGAATAATTGATTTAAAATTTGATTAAAGTTTTACACTGAATGATATTCTTTATTCTAATTTTTGTTTTAGAAAAGGTCAGAATTTACTTAAATTTCATTCTATTAATAAAGCAATCTTTTTTTTGTGAAAATTAAAAATTTTTTTGAAATATTTAAAAGTTCTTTCGGTTTCAAAATTCCATCTTTTGTTCCAAATTTTAGCCTTTTAGCAAATTTTAGCATTTTAATTACTTTCTCCCCAAGGTTTTTCAGTTTCGCCAATGAAGCCAAAAGGTATTATTTGTTTCGAATGTGGTGTATTGAAGGTGGTCGAAGTTTTTAGTTATTTCCTGTGAATTTTAATTAAGTCTTTTTACCTAAGTTTTATAACGTTTTAAATTCTTGGGATTTTATGCTATATGTTTAAAAGTAAAAATTTTAATTTAAATTTTTCACTGCTTTTTCACTGAAGTATTTTGTTTTTTCACTTTCATTTTCAATTCTTTAAATAAAATAAAATTCTCTTTATTTGAAGTTCAAGATTCTAATTAGAATTTACTTTATTGTTTTCCTTGCCTTGGGGAACGGCCAGAATTTTCGGATGAACTTAAAATTAGAATACATCGAAAGGGTTCATCGTTTAATTCTGGATACAGAAAAGCAGGGATTTTTAAAGACGAAAGATTTCAATTGATTTCGATGTTCTTCCGCCCTGACGAAGGGGCATTGAAGTTGATGGAAGGCGTCTTCTGTTATGTTCATTTTTCTTTAAATTTCATTAATTTTTTTAATTTGGGTATTGTTTGTTTGAAAAGTTTTGGTTTTAATGTTTTTAAAATTCTTTGTAACATTTAATGGATTATTTGAAATTTATTAATTATGAATTTCAAATTTTTCGTCTTTGTGAAAAATTAGTTCTAAATTTCTCTCTTTCTGTGCTTACTGATAATTTTTCAGGAGCTTAATGCCCGAAAATACTAGGCATGTTTATAATTTGTTTTTTAAAAATTAAAAATTAAAATTTTTTATGATTTTTTTAAAAATTTGTTCTTGAATCTACTTTTGTTTTTACTTTTGTATTTGAAATGAAAAGAGCGTGTAGGAGATATGCCTTCTAAAGTAAGCATCTCGTTCACATTAATTGTATTCTTAGAGAAAAATTTTAATTTTAAAGATTATTTGCTTTTTAACAGGATTCTTTTGGTTTAGTGACTAACATCTTTATTTTGATAGAATATCAATTAGATTTATGATTTGAATCTAGCAAATAATTTGATGCTTACTTGGAAGAAAGATGAAACACTCTCTCTTATTTTAGTTACTGTTTATTGATGGTAGATTGGTTTATCCCCTTGACAAATCGATTAATCTTCTATCAATAACAATAACTGGTTTTTCAATACTTAAAAAGTTTACTTTTGATTTTGGCATTTTTGCGATTTAGTTTTTCCTTAACTGTGTTTAAAGCAAGTAGGACTAAAAATTCTGTAAATTTTCTAAATTCTGAAAAATACATTTTCAATGTTTTTAAATTGAATTTCCGTTGCTTGGAGATGTAATATGGAGAGTTTTCTTATTATAATTTATAGTGAATTATTGCTTTATTACTTTGCAGCTTTAGCGCAAGTCTTGGGCTTATTAATTTACTTTTAATTACTTTTATTAGTAATATATATCTATAATATATATACATACATATATCAGCTGCATATATATATATATATATTATTCTATCAGCTATGGTTTTTGTTTATGAGGGGACAAGACCCCTGTGCTCATATCATTTGGCACTCACGTGTTAAACGGCAACTTTGCCGGAACTGTATCAGATAACTTTTGAAAAGAGTCCTTTTGAAAAGACCTCTACTCATACCTCTCGAAGTGTTAATAGATTACCTTCTCAGCCTACTCGTACCTCTCGACACACAAGTGATAGACCATCTTCGCCAAATTCTGTTAAAGTTTGATAATAACGTCATCTTCCCTTATCACGGCACATACTCTCTGGTAGATGTATAAAAGGGTGCCTGCACGTTTTCAAATCATTTCATATTTTAATGCTCTTCTAGAATGAGAAAGATTATTATAGAATCCATAATAATAATAATGATCCATAATAATCTTTCTGCTTCCACATACGGCCTTGTTCGCATCCGTTGGTAATCAGATTCTAAACCTAAAGTCATTCATTACGACAGGCTAGCCCCTTACTATGGCCATAGTACATAATCACCATAGCGTAAATAACGTAAATAGTATACTAACATCATGATTTAAGAAATTATAATTTTACCATGGCTTCGAATTTCCTTAATTGTAAGTATGGCTTCTTGTCCAGAGCTTGTACTGCGCTGGACATGTAATCTTTGGGAAGGAGACAGTGTCAGGTATTTTGTATATATTTAAATAATTTTAGTGGCATTATATGTAAAAATGTAGACTCTATTGTAGAATGTGATAGGAAAAACTTCAAGAAGGTAAATTCCGTCGAAAAAAATAACATTACAGGGGCAGGTCTATTTAACATTGAGCTAAATGGCTATCTCGCCAAATTCGCGAAATAACACCAAGCTGGAGATTTTTGTCGCGAAATTTGGTGAGACGCTGCCCAAACTCGCTCAACTCGGCGATTATTTGGCGACATTTTGGTCGGGCTCCTGCATAATTACAGTCGAACTCGTTAATAACGAGCATGAAAGGACAGCGATATTTGCTCGTTATAATCGAGTCCTCTTAAAAAACGAGTTCGTGAAAAAATTCATAAAAATTCATACATGCTTACTATAATATATATACTTTATTTATTTTTTTATTTCTGGGCAGTAGAAAAGAAATTGAAACTGCCTTACTGTCTCTTTTTGTGACATTGTTCTTCGGAGAAGACACATGTCCCGAAAAACATCGGGCTTGAAGTCTTTCTGCGCACTCAGATGCACTGAGTATGTTGGCAGCGGTTCATCTTGAAATTCTTCACATTCGTCGTTGTCATCGTCGCTTTCATTATTTTTTTCATCTGATTTAACTTGAATTTCAGTTACAATATTCTCGGGATTAGATATCTGGGAAGTGATAACATTGTTGTCAACAGACGTCTAATTTTCAAACTTTTCTCTTCTCATCTCCAAAATGTCTGCTTCTTCCTCTTCTTCTTCCTCAGTGATTTGCTTCTCTTGAGAAATGTCCAGTCCCACCTTACGAAAGCAATTGGTAATGCATGTTGATGTAACGTTGTTTTCCCATGCAATTTTCGTTAAAGGTATCACTTCGAGTACGTTTACATTAGCATGATGTTGTTGCTACTTTTTTTCTTCTATCGAGAAGCATCAAAATCAAGTGCTTACGAACATTAGCTTTAAAACGTCTGATAATCCCTTGGTCCATAGGCTGGATAACACTTGTAGAATTCTGTGGTAAAAATTCAATCCTGATCACTCCCCTAGATAAAAAAGGCCGCCGTCATATAGTCGCAGGATTTATGACTCATCACTAACTTTCGATTGGTTTCGGAATGCTAAAGAATTTTTCAAAGAAGGGATTAGTTGAGCTGGAGAGTTGAAGTTAATAGAATTTTTTTTATCACGCAACTATCGTTCTATAACTGCGGTTTATTTGTTAAAATTGAGTTATGCCCTCATAGACTTAACATTATATCAACACAAAATTTTCGATTTTCTCGTTATTCGGATTCTCGTTATCAGAGCTTGTTAAAGGGAGTTGTATTGGAATTGATGTTGTAACTGAATAACTGAAATTAATCCCTACATGTAACTGCAACCATATCCGGTGCTTAGATGTAATGTTAACTGTATATACCTTCCAGTAATTTCGAGAAGCGGAAAGTATTAGAGATTTCTCTGCAGCCGCATGAAAGCTATATAAACCAGAGACAGCATTAGTTCTCACTTGCTTAGTTCAGCTTGAGTTCGGAATACTGAGAGATCTCCGTAGGAGCTTCGTCTTTTTAGATGCGCTTCGCGTTGCGCTGAAATTAAAGTTCTTAATAGTTTGAAGTATAACTACTGAATGCACTTTGTGGTACAGAAAAGAGCTGTACGGGTATATTTGTGGAAAGTATTTCTTTTGATAAAAATAGACACTTTATAGTCCAGTCTCTTTTATCTCTCTTACTTACTCTTTTGTCTTATCTTAGTCTCTTTTACCAGTCTTACATTTTGGTCCAATCACTGGGTAAATATAATTATTATGATCCCTATATGTAACTATCCGGCCTTATATGTAATTGTAACTATATATGCCTTCCAGCATTTTTGAGAAATCGTAGGTACTGCAAATTTCTCGGCGGCCTAGGGAAAAATATATAAGACCGGAGAAAGCATCTATTGTCAGTTTATAGTTCAGAGTTGAATTGGGAGAGAACGAGTTTCGTGCGGAATTCTCTGTTTAGATGAGCTTTGCATTGCGTTGTGTGTAACGTTCTTAGTAATTTGACGTGATGATTACTGCTTGTGCTGAACTATACTGAGAAAAGCTGCACGAATACTTTTGTGAAAAGTTCCAGAACTGTAAAGTGTTTCTTGTGTGAAAATAAATGTTAGCAAGCTATCATCGATTCCGTGTGCGTTTAATCCATTACGAGCCCGTACGGACGAACACTAAGTTAATTTTTTTTAGCGTAATTTAAATTTTACTTTGGCATGTTTCTCTTGCAATTTCTGATTTAGTCTTCTACATTTTCATATGATAGGTAAAAGCTGAGAATGTTCCCAGCAGTTTGTGTTCAGCTTTTAACACCTGAAATAAATGTTACAAATTGAAAGCATAATTTTTCTTGGAGGTGAAGGTAACAAGAGAGGTATGTTATTAATATAAATTAAGTTATCGCAAATAGAAGTTAAAAATGCAAATTAATTTATGTTAATGTAAATATTTATATAAATATATGTTTGATTAATTTGCTGTATAACATTATTATAATGGAAATGAAATGAAATAATGGATAATGAATAATGGATAAAATGAAAAGTATTAATGAATATTAATAATTTTGAATGTGAATAGTATATATCGTGTTACCTTGCATATTTTTTCCCATAGCTTTTTAACGCCAGGATCTGAAAATATTTAAAATATTCACGTAATTTTCTCCTTCTTCAATGCGTTCAGAGAACGAGCTCCCCTAAACTTTAAAATAGATTAGGCCATGTAGTGGTTGTTTTCGTTTTGCTAACAAAGAAAAACCCTCGCAGACTACCTGTAAAAAGCACGCCCAATCTTTCTTTTCTAAGTGTTGAACTTTATACAGCCTAATACAAGAATAAACAGCGAAGATATAGGAACTAGCATTCATTCTACGATTTGGGCAAGTCGGCTGCATATTCACCTTTTCTAATTTCGTACGGATGATTTGAAGCCAAGATGTAGCAGAGACAACAATAAGAATGAGCGAGATTCAAGTTACAGGAAAGTAGAAATGAAAATATCTTATTAGATATTGTAATGTTAATAGTACTATATGGATTCTTATTGACATGGAGGCTTCTTTTAAGGAAATATTGTTGTGCTAATTAACGGTAATTTATTCCTGACTACGTTTCATTTGTTATGTTCGTACTTTCACCGCATCCTTCGGAAATTAAATCTTTCGCATAATTTCCCCTCTCAGTTTTTGAATGATAAAATTAGTGAAAAAATGGGGGAAATCTGGTATGTAAATATATATGAATATTACTAATTTAGTACATAAATTAAATTATGTAAATGCAAATTAAATTAATATAAATATAAATTAATTAATGTAAATAGCTGTTTAACCAATTTATGCAACGATATTAGTGTAAATTGTATAACAGTATTAATATAGCCAGAAGAGTATGGTATTTATATCTTCAACATTTTCGTTGTATTGCATAATAAAAAAATGTACTAGATGAAATGCATTGAGAAAAATTAATAATTTTAATTTAAAAAGTGAACTCTTAAGCCCATGGAACAGCCTAATTTTTTTGTTCTTCTGCAACATGTTTGCTACGATTGATTACATAACAATTGATATTATTCGTTTTATATTAAGTTTGGATCTTTCTTATTGCCCAGAAACTTCTTACTACATCTTTAAGGTTCCCCAAGCTCCTTTATCTGGAATTTAATTGTTTCTCAAATTATCTTCTTAGAGAACTGTTAAGTTTGGAGGGCTGATAACGCTAAAACTTTCTCACAGGTGTACTTAAAACATTGATTTTTATTGATAAGGCCTTGACATATTTGCTTCATCAAGCTTAACTTGATATGCAGAGATGAATGGAGAACTTTATTCGGACTTATAAGAGCTTTTCGAAGCACATTTTGGGTTCCAGTTTCTGACAAAGCCCTTTTTATTCAATCGTTCCTTATCCAATGATTTTCTCTATCTCTGCTATCCCATTCACACACCCAAAAAAGCAGCTTTGTGCATCCTCCTTGCTGTCCTTGCTATGAGCGTCGATATTATATCGAGATCACCGCACGTAATCCATTCAAAATAGTCGTATTTAATTTTATCAAGAAAGCATTCCAAATCTTCATAAGGTATTTTAAATGAGCAGAATGTCCGAAGCATCCAATGTACTCTTAAAAAGCTTTTAAAAATTGATGGAAATAAATAAAGAATTCATTATAATAGAAAATCAAGCTTATTCATACCAGTGTTCATTAGAAAACTAAGAGGTCAATTGCTCCTCTCCCTTCATCACAGCCCGCCAACTGATTTGCTATAATAAGGCTTAGAAAAAAAAAATGAGGAAAAAAGTTTTGTGTTTATTTTAATGTCTTATATTTTAGCAATTTTGAAATTTGGGATTGGCGAAGATGGTAAAGAATGAAGATCATTTTCCGATTCAGCTTTCAAAAATATATAAGCATCAATTATCGAATTCTCTTTTATGAGCAGATGAATTACAAATCCGATTCTAAGAACGTTTTTAAGTATGTAACAACTTAAGGGCTGGTCCTTCCCAAATTACTAAAGCCCCCTTCAAGGATCGTCATCGAATTTTAACTAGTGACAGAGATACTGGAAATGCTTTATCTCGTTTTATTGTCAATCACAAAGGCTGAGTCAAGATTCCAGGAGAACTTAAAAAAATGCTGAAAAGTAATAATCACAAAGCTGTAATTGATCTTGGCCTGCATCAGTTGGTGTTTACTGCCGACTTCACCAAATTTGAACTCGAAGACTCTATTAAATACCTTAAAAACGGTGAGAGCCTCGGTCCAGTCTGTCTCCACCCAGAATTTATTTAGAAGCTATCTCCTAGTTGTCACTCCGTGCTTTTAATGCTGATCAACAGAAGCTGGAACTCTGAAAGCTATTATTGTCTCAATACATAAGCAGGGCAAACCTTCTGACGAATTTGATGGATATAGACCGATAGCCCTTGCGAGTATTTTGGCAAAAATTACTGAGCGGATGACTGCCGTAAGATTGACTCGGTTTCTCGAGCACCGCGGTCTTATCTGTAGTTTCCAGACGGACTTTAGATGTTTTCATTCCATTACCCAGCAGGTGGCTTACCTTAGCCAAAATATTAAAGATGATCTCGACAGCCGCAGATCTGCTTTGGGGGCCTTTGTTGACTTCTCATCAGCATATGATAAGGTCTGGCGTCCTTAGTTAATTGTTAAGCTGATTTCCACGGGAATTCGAGGTAATATGTTGCGCTGGCTACGTGATTTCCTCGGTCATCGGTTTTGTTCAGTGAAATTTGGAAATTCTTTATCCATATTCAAACAAACGGAATCTGGATCTCCTTAAGGCGCTGCTTTGAGCCATATACTGTTTAATATTTATATCAACCATTTGACCAATTCATTGGAAAGCATTCCCGGGATAAAAACTGCTCTGTTTGCTGATGACCTGACAATGTGAGCGAGCGAGGCAAAAAACACCCAGGGCAAGCTTAACGCTACACTTAATAAAGCCATTGAGCAACTCAGTTTTTGGTGTTCTGACAATGCCATGTCTGTTAACAAATCCAAAAGTACCTGGCAGTTTTTTTCCCTAAATAGGCAACCTTTTTTTTACCTAACAATAAATTCCAGGATACGGCAATTCAAAGAACAGAAAGCACGAAGTATTTAGGTTGCATTCTTGATTCTAAGTTGAGTTGGAACAGAGATGTTGATTATGTATGTGGAAAAATTGTTAAAAGACTTCGTGTTCTTAAAAGGCTGGTTGGTTGCAAATGGGGTTCCAGCCGAGATACTTTGAATACCGCTTTCAAGCTTTCCATTCAGCCAATCTTCAGTTATTGTAACGAAGTTTTGGTCTTTGCTGCTACTAGTACTATTCCAAAATGTGAAACTGTCCACAACCAAGCTCTTTGTATTATTACGGGCGCTGTAAGATCCACTCCTATTCTAGCAATGCAGAGTTTAACTTAAAACTCTCCAGTAAGAAACATAATTGAAAGAAATGCAGTCCTTTTTTGTGAAAAGCTGATTCGCGTGCCCAAAAATATATGTATATTTTCAAAATCGTATAGTAATTTGAAAATTAATTATTCCAATGATATTTTGTCGTGCGTTCATCGTTATGGAATATCATCATTTTGGCATGTATAGATTGTTGCAGATACGTCAACTATTTGCTTCACTCATATTGTTTTTAGTCCTGGGCCATCAATTGACTATTCTATACGCCTTATCTCGTACACTTTGGTAACGAGGCTCGAAAACCTAGGTTAACACCTTGTTGTTTACTAAAAAGAAAAGAGACCTTCAGCAATAATTATATTTCATAATAAATTTTAGAAATTTGCCACTGTCCCGATCGGTATAATAGTTGCTGTATTGTAATGTCGCGGTTCAAATTTCAGTGAATGTTTGGATGTTTGTAATTGAATTTGCAGTATGGTGCAAGTTAAAATACAAGCCAGCCAGTAAGTCCTCTTGAGAGGTTTTGCAAGTTTGCTAATAGGAGATCCATGACTGATACCTCAAGGAATCCTTTTCAAAACTTGGATGGAATTGGGAAAAGTCGCACTGTCATCTATAATGTCCTTTTGCCAGTGACAGATGCAGTCCTGGCTCCTCGCGGTCATAAAATTTGTAGTTTTGTTTTGAAAGTGAGATTAGTTACAAAAGAAATTCTCCCAAGCAGTGTCTCCGGATTTTTGACTCTCTTTGCTGCTCAATGTCGCTGAATAAGTTGTACTAACTGTGTCATCAACCTGCTGTGTATACACCTGTTTTTGATTAGACATGGACAATATGTTTGTTTTATGATAAAATATTTTATTAAATTATTAAAGTTTTGCTAGATAAACAATTTTGAGGAGCATTACACGATATTCTGCCACCCAATGCAAACTCTTCGGGTGCAAAATTCTGTTGCCCTGTAGCTCCCTAAATTGTGAAATTTTGCCATTACTAAACTTCCCTGTGCTTTACTTCTTTTAAAGTCTCAAAATTTTTCTGCCCGGTGCAGTCGCACTAGCTCCAGCACCAGTCTTGCCTGTATGTTATTATATTCATAATTAAACATGCATACACACACATACATACACCGAAGAGCCATTACATTATGACCACCCTCCATCTGTAACAACGGGCCGCCTAGGAGCACAAACACTATGAGTGCATGGCTGATGTTGGTGTACATAAAGCGGCTATGCATTGTCTTTCCATATATAGCGCGATTTGCGATATAATGGGAAAAGCAGCTGATTTATCAGACTTTGATAAAGATCAAATCGTTATGGCTCGGCGACTGGGAACATCAATATCAGAAACGGTGCGTTTAGTAAGCTTTCTGCGTGCAGTTGTTGTGAGTACATACCGAGAGTGGTATATGGATGGTGAAACGACAACTCACCGGATAGCAGTGTGTCGTTGATGGCGCATTCATTCCTGAGGAGAGCAGACATTACTACACATTGTTCGTCGTGACAGAAGAGCTACAACAGTCGAAATCACCACCAGCTACAGCAGTGGCGACCCAGACAGTGTTTCTCAACACACTGCGCAGTGTACACAGCTGCGTAGGCGCTTACGCAGCCAGAGGCCAAAGCAGGTCCCTGCACTAAAGGCACGTCATTGCCAGCTGCGTTTGCCAAGAACGCAGCTGGGATTATGGGCCCTAATGTGCTTCATGCAAACATTGCCGTCATCGTAATACCCTCGCTACCAGCTTCTCTCCGTCCAACTGTGCATCTGGGAGCCAGGAACTCTTTTGGAAATGGCGTATTAGCACACGCTCGTCCATGTGATGGACGAGAAATCGTTTTTCGCGGGACCATGCGACTTTCTTCCATTCTTCTAATGTTCAATTCCGATGTTGGCCCATATATATATTTATGAATTCTTGGTATATATATATATATATATATACCAAGAATTCACCCTAAATTATAATAAGAAAACTTTCCTTCAGTTTCTTAAATAGAATTTGGGAAAATTGTTGATTTTGAGTTCACTTGTAATGGTATTTACATTACACATGATAGTAACATACTGTCTAAATTGTATTGCTGTAAGTTAAAAGTAGGAAAAAGTACATATTCTAACACTTTTAAAACCAGAGCTAAGGGAAAAAGTTTTTTATACGCTTTAGAAAATGTAAAATATCTATATATAAACCATTTTAAGTACATTTGATACAATATAATTATAATTATAAATTTTATAAAAAGAGTTTCCTTTTGTTTGAAAATAAAAGTTGAATTTTATATCCGAATATTGCATTAAGAAGAGAGAAAGCCATTTAGCTTCATATATGTGTTAATATTTAAAAATGATAAAGTTTTAAGTTTTTGTGTTGTATTTATGTCAACATAGAACAGTTTGCCTCTGATTTCAGTTGCAATGATATACATAAAGATGATGTAATAACATTTGTAGTAAATGTGCTGTTGTGTATTTTTTTAGCAAAATTATTGACAGTTGAATTTATGAAAATTTGTATTATTTGCTAAGAAGAAAATCTGATATTTGAATATAAATCCATCTACGAACAGTATAACAGATACTATATTCTAGAAAATAATTTATTATGCATTTTCAAAATTAGTATTAAAAGTAAAACAAACTTGAATGCATAATTATCTTGAATGAATAAATTCAACGTGGAATATGAAAAGTGCTCTAACATATCATATTGTTACGGATTTCGTATTTATTTAGCTATTTATTTGGAATTGTAATTAAAATTGCTTTATTTTCCCATGCAACACAGACGATATTTGAAGTGAAAGCTACGTCGGAAATGTAAAAATAAAAGGTAGCGTGTATTTAATATTTAATATATTAATATCTCGTAATTGCTGTTGCCATCCACAAAAATTCAGAAAAATCGAGGTTTTACCAGAATGTTCTAGTAAATAATTAAAAAGCTTATATAAGCCGAAGTGAAAAACCTCATCTCAGTTGTAGTTGTAGCTGTTTTAACCAAACTGTTTGTTTACTTAATGCTGTTATTGATTGTAGTGATTTCGCTGTGAGATAGAATTAGTTTCTCTGTTTTTGGAATGAGTTTGCTTAACATTTCAGTTATTGTGATATTGTAGGAATATCTCTGAAAATATATTTTAGCATTTTGATTTATTTCTTGTGAAAAGAATAAATTTTAACTTTTAAACGACTGGTGCATTCAATCCATTACGAACCCGTACGCTCGCAATAATGTTTGGTGTCAGGAATTAGAATTTGGAATGCCAATTACACGAGCAATGGAAGAACAATTAAGGCAATTTATGGCAGCCTTTGCTGCATTTAAAGAAGAAATTAAAGCTGGCCGAGATTCCGTGAAAGAGGAGATGAAAGCTGATCAAAAATCAGTTAAAGAGGAGATGAAAGCTGGTCAAGCATCTGTTAAAGATGAAATGAAGGCTGTTTAGGAATCTGTTAAGGATGAAATGAAGGCTGTTCAGGAATCTGCTAAAAAGGAGATGAAAGCTGTTCAAGAAAAGATGGCAGCTGGTCAAGAGCCAGTTACACAAGAAATGACATTGCGTCAAGAAGAAATGAAAAGAGAAATTGCTTGCATGATAGAAAACAATTTCGAGGCTATGGAAGGAAGGATAGATACAGTTGAAGGCAAAGTTGGAGAAATTCAAGAAAGAGTTTCTTCGGTGGCGCAACGAATTGAAGAAAGAGTTTCTGCCGTAGAACAACAAATTGATGACAAGGTTTCTGCGCTTGCTAAAGAAGTTGATACCTTGAAGAAATTCGTAGCGACGCAGAGAGCAATAGGAATGGATTTAAATTCTTACAAATGCCTGCTCGTCCCTCATTGAAGCTATCTAAGTATGATGGGAAGACCTCTTGGCAAGTTTATAAGACACAATTTTAATAGTTGCGGATGGGAATTGATGGGATTCCTAAGCTAAGGCCTGTCATCTCGGCGCTTTACTGAGAGCAGATGCAGAGGATATCCTGCAGACTAATTCTATCTCACAGCGAAATCAGTACAATCAATAACAGCATTAAGTAAACAAACAGTTCGCTTAAAACAGCTACAACTACAACTCAGATGAGGTGTTTCAATTCGGTTTTTATAAGCTTTTTAATTATTTACTAAAACATTCTGGTAAAACCTCGATTTTTCTGAATTTTTGTAGATGGCAACAGCAACTATGAGATATTCATTTATTAAATATTAAATGTAAGCTCTCTTTTATTTTTACTTCACCGACGTAGCTTTCACTTCAAAAATCGTCTGCGTTGCATGGGAAAATAAAGCAATTTTAATTACGATTCCAAATAAATAGCTAAATAAATACAAAATCCGTAACAATATTAAGATTGTAATTAAGTAAGGAATTCTTTATAGATACATTGTTTTACATTGTTTTTTATAGGTACATAATTTGCATTGTCTTGAATACTTAAGACTGATCTAAATTCATTTAAAAAAATTTGACTTTCTTATGAATATTTCTTAATATATATATAAGTATTAAGAAAGTTTTCGTAACTCCTACATGAAAATGAAAGGTAAACAAGTAGAAAATCAGCGCCTAGTGCTGCTAAATTTTATAATCGAATTTGGGAAATTAAAAATAAAAGGAGAATTTTCAGGGATCTGTAAGAACCATAATCCCTTACCTATTTCTTTTTTTCATGAACTCTGCAAAATTATTTTAAAAACATTTGGAATAAAAAAGGTAAAAATATAGAAAATATACTATAGTTCGAATCATAGTTAACCTCTTTCATTCAAAGCTCCAAACAGAACTTGTCAAGGGAGAGTTCGAAACATAGTTAATCTCTTTCATTCAAAGCTCCAAACAGAATTTGTCAAGATAAAAGTGCTCTGAAGCTTTAAATTAAGTCAATTAACTGGACAATCAAAAACAAGTTTCGTTCCGACAAATCGACTGAGAATTGAAACATTGTAAGCAACACAAATTTTTGCAATTTTTAAAAACCCAAAACCATTACTTGAAGCTTCTCATTGAATTTGTCCCTTTTACCTACCTGTTTTTGTTGTCCGAATAAAAAAAAATAGAGAAGAAAACTGCATCTTAATTAAACAAATATTACAAGTAGAAAAATTCGATATATATACATACAACGCTAAAAATTTGCAGTCAAGGAAAAATTAAAAACATTAAAATGCATAGAAATTTAAAATACTAATTCCAACTGTAAAGCTCAAATTTTTTCTTACTAGAAAAATTCGATTGTCATATGCAAAGGCAAAAAAGGGCCTGGTTCGAATGCGTAATTAAAAATACTTTGTGCTAAAGTAAATACCGAAATTGAAAAAGTAAAATGAATTGCAACAAATAGAGGGGAAACTTGAAAAATTAATGAAAAATAGGTTGTCTACCTGATAGTGTTGCGGGCCTCTTCTCCAAATAAACAGTGAAACATTTGATGGCTCCAAGATTGCCTCACTGCATGGCAACCAGAAAATAAAAACGGTAATTTTCCACGAATGGCAGACCATTCAAACAGTAAAGGAATTTGTAATCCTGTTGCTACTCCTATGAGCTGGGGAAAGAAGGGTCCAGTTGGCACGGGGAGGGAAAGATTTATGTGGAAGCAGGTGTGTAAGAAAGACAAAATGGTGTCTTGCGTAGTTGCAATTTAAGAAGAGAATTGAAAAAATGGCGAGTGCTTGTAGAAATTTGGCCAAAAAGTTGTGGAAATAGAAAAATGTATTTGTCAGCTAAAAGTCGTCATTTTTCACGCATTCGAGCTACAAAAACGTCTTTCAGAAAAGAAATTGGGTCTTTTTCAGTAACAGGAATGTGGCCAGTAAATTATAAGAGTATTTATACATACGTAAAGATATATAAATATTGATTTACTGAATTAGAACGCCAAAGATAAAGTACTTTAGAATTAAATGACATATATACATTAAATTCTTGCAAAAGTCATCCATTATTTTCCTCCTTTGGTTTAAGCAAAAAATTTCATGTCACTTGTTACAAAGAATTTAAAAATTAAGGTAAATGCCAGCTTTTTAAAGTGAAAGATATATTACTGAATTAGGAATTTCATTGTTTTGGAGTATATTAATGAAGTCGTAAATTTCTTCTTGCAGCAATTCTGCATCACTGTTGATTCTTTTGATTTTGAATCATTGTTGATTCTGCAGGAAGAAATTTACTACTTCATTAATACACTCCAAAACAATACAATTCCCAATTCAGTAATATCTCTTTCACTTAAAAAAGGTGGAATTTACCTTAATCTTTAAATTCTTTGCAGCAAGTGACATGAAATCTTTTGCTTAAACGAAAGGAGGAAGATAATGGATGACTTTTGCAAGAATTTTATGTATATCTGCAATTTAATTTTAAAGTACTTTATATGTTGCGTTTTAATTCAGTAAATTAATATTTATATATTTTTACATATGTATAAATACTCTCATAATTTACTGGCCACTTTCCTGTTATTAAAAAAGAGCCAATTTCTTTTCTGAAAGACGTTTTTATAGCTCGAATGCGTGAAAAATGACGACTTTTAACTAACAAATACATTTTTCCATTTCCACAACTTTTTGGCCAAGCTTCTACAAGCACTCGTCATTTTTTCAATTCTCTTCTTAAATTGCAACTACGCAAGACACCATTTTGTCTTTCTTACACACCTGCTTCCACACAAATCTCCCCCCCCCCACCAACTGGACTCTTCTTTCCCGAGCTCATAGGCATAGCAACAGGATTACAAATTCCTTTACTGTTTGAATGCTCTGCCATTCGTGGAAGATGACTGTTTCTATTTTCTGGTTGCCATGCAGTGGGGCAACCCTGGAGCGACCAAACTTTTCACAATTTATTTGGAGAAGAGGCGCGCAACACAACATATTTTTTATTAATTTTCCAGTTTCCCCTCTATTTGTTGCAATTCATTTTACTTCTTTCAATTTCGGTATTTACTTTAGCACAAAGTATTTTTATTTACGCATTCGAAACAGGCCCTTTTTTGCCTTTGCATATGACAATCGAATTTTTCTAGTAAGAAAAAATTCGAGTTTTACAGTTGTAATTAGTATTTTAAATTCCAGTGTATTTTAATTTTTCCTTGATTGTAAAAAATGTTTAGCATTGCATGTATATATATCTAATTCTCCTACTTGCAATATTTGTTTCAATTTAGACGCAGTTTTCTTCTCTCTCTCTCTTTTTTTTGTATTCGGACAACAAACACAGGTAGGGAAAAGGGAAAATTTGCGCTGGTTAGAACATCTGAATTCTCAGTGGATTTGTTGGAACGAAACTTTTTTTTGATTGTCCAGCTAATTGACTTAATTTAAAGCTTCAGAACATTTTTCCCTTGACAAGTTCTGTTTGGAGCTTTGATTGAAAAAAATTAACTATGATTCGAACTCTTATATATTTTATACATTTTTACCTTTTCTATTCCAAATGTTTTTAAAATAATTTTATACAGTTCATGAAAATAAGAAATAGGTAAGGGATTATGGTTCTTGCACATCCTTGAAAATTCTCCTTTAATTTTAATCTCCCAACTTCGATATATATATATCACAATATATATATATATATATTATGTTATACACACTTTTACATAAAAATGGACGCACCATGATGGAAGTGGTTATTTTTGATGAAATTGAATATGTGTACAGCTCATACACAGATAATACAATGATTAAAAAATCAAGATCATAGTACCTGTTCACGGCTCACAATCATCCATTGAGTATTCAAATTAGTAGTTGGTCGAACCGCCCTTGGCGGCAATGCATGCTTGAATTCCTAGAGGCAAGGAGTGGCAGAGGTTCCTAATGTCATCCTGCAACACATTCTACCAGGCATTTATCAGCTGTCGCTCCAGATCTGCGATATTTTGTAGTGCCCGAATCTGCCGGTCTACCATGTCCGAGACATGCTTGATTGGTGAAAGGTCTGGTGACCCTGCTGGCCAAGGAAGAGTATCAACCGCACGGAGACAATCCAGAAATATGCGAGCGGTATGTGGCCTGGCATTATCTTTTTGAAGAATGGCCCCAGGATGACATGCCATGAAGGGTAATGCAACCGGCTACAGGATGGTATCATCTTATCATTGAGCTGTTAAAGATGTACGGAGGATGACTAAAGATGACCTGCTCTCATAAGAAATAGCGGCCGACACCATTACACCAGGGGTTATGGCTGTATGTTTGTAAAAGAAAGACTGATTGGGACCGCTGGCCGCGTCTCCTCCAGACACGAACACAGTGGGAATCTGCTTGAAGAGTGAAGTGGTATTCATCACTGAACAGTATACGATGCCAGTCTGATGGCAGCCATGATGATCGGCTGCGACATCACTCCAGACGACTCCGCCTCAGACAAGCGTCGTGAGATGGTGGAAGGTACCACTGGAGGTATAGACGGGGCTGTAATGAGTTGAATAGTCGAAAATACTATTGGGGTGCTTCGGGCCTGACGAAAAATCATCCTATCTTGCCTCGCATTTGTGCTCCTTGTCCTTCCAGGGCCTTCATTTCATCAACAATTTCCTTGTAGCAACCGTTGCTGCCAACTTCTTTGCACAGCAGTGTCTGTATGCTGCAGGTGGCGGCCTATTGCTCGGTATGACCACCCAGCTTCAAGCAACCCTACAATGCGACCACTTTCGAAGTCGTTTAGTTGTCTGTAAGGTCTTCGATATCGTAGTAATGGTATCTTTAGTTCCTTCTTTACGGAATTACAATGGCAGCAACAAAAAAAGGTAAATTTTCCGCCTCTGTTACTGGTTTTATACTTTGCGAATTGTGCATTAGGAATGCGCGCTGTAATCGCAATTCCTATTCGTTTGCCTTGAAATTTTGATCATTTGCATGTTCGATCAAGATGTTTTTGCATACCAAATTTCGTCATGATTGCAAAAGTCCTTCTTGGTGATTCGATGTTTTTGCAAAAGAGTGTATTAAGAAATATATATATAATATATATAAAAAAAAAATTTAGAACTACTTTTTCAGAAAGACGAAAATTAAAATTCAGAATTAATAAATTTCAAATAATCCTATAAATGCAACAAAGAATTTTTGAAAATTACTAAAACCACAACTTTTAAACAAGCATTACCCCAATTAAAAAAAAGTTGTTTGTTTGTTTTTAAAAAATGTTTTGTAATTTTATATATAAACAATGTTTAAAAACTGAATAATTAAGAAGTACTTTTATGCACGAAAAATATTTTTCTCTCATATGAAATATTTATTTTATAATTTGCGCAAAATAATAGCAAAAATAGAGAAACTAATAATTTGTTAAATATAAAGCAGTTAAATATTTTCATTATCCCTATGATTATGAGAATTACAATTAAAAGGGACATAAACAATGGCGCAATAAAGGAAACACGCTACTGAAACTTTCTAGTTAGTGAAATGTTTATGTCTTAGGCCCTGATCGGTTATGATCGCAGCTTGTGACGTCACAAAATTGCTATTTGGCTTGTTGTGAAGCAACACACCCTGGAACTTAACTCATGTATCTAAAGGGTGCTGAGTAGTCTAGAGTCGGTGTTGGTTCAACAGGAGATTGGGCTTCGTATGCTCGGCAAAGGAATTTGTATCCCCTCCTAGCGGATTTTTGGCTGGACTATACCCCATCCCTGATGTGAGGGTTTTCAGATAGGACTCCAATCCTACTGAAAGAATAGTTCTTTCTTCTTAAACGGGCCACTGCAGGTAGTTGCAAAACTCAGCAAAATTAATTTAACAATATGTAACAACCAAATTTCAAGTTTTGCCACAGGTTTATGCAGTAGCGATTTTAGCAAAGAAGTGTCTAATTTCTTTTTCTTATAATATTTGCAACATTGGACATTTTCAGAAAAATGGTGAGCATGAAAGAATCGAAACACTTTCAATTCGAATAAAGCACATAATTTGCTTTATTCTGCAGTTTTCCACGCAAAAATTATTTTTGATTCTTGTACTTCTAGTATTTCCTTCTTAAAGCAGCCATCACATATCCATTTTGGTAACTAATTGTATTGTGACTTTAACTTAATAAGTTGCGCATTAACAAATTTAACGATTAAGTTTGCTAATATTAGCAACTAATCTTGCTGCCTCTTTGAATAAAGAAAATACCACTTGCGCTTCAGGTGAAGCAGCTGGTTTGACAGTCATATATTTATTTACTCGACTATATAATATTTTCAGTTGAATTTATCTTGTCTATTAATTCAATTTTTTACAAAAATTGAATACATCAAACAATATTTTATTGTTATTTTCTGCCTTCTGTAGCAGTAATTCATCATAAAACGTTTTAGATGATTCCACCATGATTTCCGAGGGTTTTCAGGTGAAAGTACCAGAAAATTATATGACCATTTTCATTTGGAGTATATTCTCTGATATCTGCAAAAACAGAACAAAAACTGTTATGCTTAATACACAATATGTATGCATACTCTTTTCTATAAACCAAGCGTCTAATAATTATAAAAAGAAAACAAATATATAATGACTTTAAAGAGTCAAGCTAGCAATTAATCGTACTATTACGATTAAGTACTAGCTAGACTCACTAATGGCATCCTAATAAAACAAAATCTCTCGTTGAGAAATTCAAACGAATGAATTCCCCAAAGGAGAAAATACAAATAGTCATGGAAATCTTATCTTACAAACACGATCTTTTTTCCCCTCCAGTGCACACTGTGAATCATCTATGTGCCATTTCAAGATAGCGTTACAATTACAGTTGTGTACCACTTCAACTTCTTGAACTTATGCCGAAGAAACTTTGCAAGCGCATATAAATTAATGTCACATATCCCACAGACCGACTCAACAGTTTTCGCTCTTCGCTACATCGGTGGCACTTTTACGTGATATCTATCGTAAATACCAAAACAAAATATTCAAAAGCGTGGGTTTGTTTGGTGTGGTTTATTGAATTATGGCAAAGCACCAGAAGGCTCTCTGCTTAGAGGGAGGGATACTTTCGTGGAGCACTTTCTGAGAGAAACTGGTTGATATACACGTTACGCATGGGGAAAACCACAAAAATGCTCATGCAGCCAGCCTTTCGCCTGGAATGGAACCTAAGACGAGCTACTAGTGTTTGATGACTTTTACTATTCGGCTGCTGTTGCGTGGATTTCAAAAAGCGTGGGTGAATACTATTTCTGTATTAAGTTTACTGCACCATGCTTTCAAAGTTCAAAGTTTAACGGGATTTTCTGATAAAACTGAAAGACTAATATATTACATTTTGCCAAATGGCAACAGTCTCAAACGGTCTAAGTCAGAACTTTGGAATTAAATAAGTAAAAGCCCACATTTGGCGTCCGAAAGTCTTCTTAGCGAACCATGTTGCTAGCTAGAGAAGATTTCTTGTCGACCCCTCCCACCTTTCATTTCCCTCAGCCACAACCAAACCTCATGGAGGGATTCGAATTTATCGTGGAAACGATGAGAGCGGTGATGAAGCCAGGAGTAACTTTTGACGGAAGAGGATCCGTAATGACCTTCCTGGAACAGCTGGAGTTACACTGCACATTATAACCTGTGAACCAACCTCAAAGAATTATCATCGCTATGTCGAACTGAAAGATCAAGCTCTCAGCTGGTGCAAGAATATTGGTAAGAGTTTGTTGCGGGTTCCAGGATCCGAAACTTACACTTGGGAAAACTTTAAAAATTTCCTATGGAAAGCATTCCCAGTTGTAAGAGACCGCGCAAGATTGGAATCAGAATTAGTCAGTAAATATCAAGCTAATGTTGACGCCTTAACGGACTTCATCTTAAGAAAGCTCCATATTGTCAAATTATTATATGGAAAAAGGACCGATAAGGAAATCATTGAAATAATTTTGCCGCGGTTGCTTCCGTCAATTCAAGATTTTCTTGAAGTTAGAAATTCGCAAACGCTGGAAAGCTTATTCGAACTAGCTGGCAAATTTCAGAGTAGGCGAACGGTCGAAAACGCGCGTACGAGCGATTTTAGGCAGTATTCAAGGTTTACGCCCAGACGAAACCTCAAGTTCAACAAAATTCCTATCGACAAGAGGGGAAAGCTAGCAAAGTCGGATAGAAATGAAACCGGTCGGACCAAAGCGTGGGGAAATAAAAAGCAGTTGGACCAAGGAGGTGAAAAGAATTTAAACTAGTCACGGTGACCAGAAGGAGGGTGAAGTCACCGTGTGAGAAGGTAAATCCCTCAGAAATCAAACTGAATACGGTAGTCGTACAAAATTTCGCCGTGTCAGAAATCCAAACGACCCTACGACCGCCTTACTGGATACCGGGGCTCAATGCGGCTTCCTGTCGCAGAATTTTTTTAAAAAGCATTTTCGTCGTTACAGACTGTTTAAGGCAACGGGACAACGCGTGATTGCTGCCCAGGGTAATAAGTGTGTCTGCTTGGGAAAAGTGGGGCTGCATGTTCAAATAAAAAATGAGATTCAAAGCATGAAGTTTCTTGCTGTAATGAATTTATTAACTGCAGTCATATTGGGAGTTGATTTCTTACGCGCAGCTACCAAAAAAATTAATTTCAAAGATTCTACCTTATAGGTCAAGATGGAGAAAGTGGAAGTTGAACAAGCCGCCATGCCGGAACTTGAGCTGAATCACCTCGAAGAAGGGGAAAATGAAAATGAAAAAATTCAACATTTGGTAAGAACTTTTGCTAAACTATTCGACGACAAGCTATTCGACCAGATTGTACTTCACGCTATCGATACTGGTAATGCGCCCCCAGTTCGTTCCAACCGTACCGATATGATCGGGTGAAGGAAGACATTCTCGAGCAACAGATTAAGAAAATGCTTGAGAACAAGATAATTACCCCATGTACCATCCCCTATGCTAGTCCTGTAGTTTTATGTAGAAAGAATAATGGACTGCCCCCCGCAGATCCGAATGCGTGGAGATTCGCAGTTGATTACAGAAAATTAAATAGCGTAACGAAATACCCGACATATCCCCTCTCGATAGTAGATGAAATTATAAGAAAAATTCGGTCAACTAAATATATGACAACCTTAGACCTGACGTCAGGCTATTTTCGAATTGCAGTAAAACCCGAGGATGTCGAAAAAACAGCTTTTATTGCAGTCAGGCGTGTATGCCTTTCGAGAA
This sequence comes from Stegodyphus mimosarum, assembly GCA_000611955.2. Lineage (NCBI taxonomy): Eukaryota > Metazoa > Arthropoda > Arachnida > Araneae > Eresidae > Stegodyphus > Stegodyphus mimosarum. The sequence continues at coordinate 78,407 of KK122171.1, forward strand.
TGCCGTTCGGCTTAAGCTGAGCTCCCGCTACATTTCAAAAAGTTATGGATATTGTTTTAACGCCAGTTTTGGGAAAAAGTATAGTCATCTATCTCGACGATATTATAGTGACGAGCGAAACCCTTGAGGAACGTCTTAAACATTTAGAGGAAGTTTTAACATTATTAAATGAAGCAGGCCTCGAAATTAACCGTAAAAAGTACAAATTTGCCGCCAAGGAATTCAGGTACCTCGGCTATAAAATCTCGAAAAACGGTGTAGAAACTGACATTATAAAATTTTAGCGATCAAAAGTTATCCACCGCCAAATACGGCTAAGAAATTAACATCCTTCCTGGGGATCTGTTCCTATTATAGAGTATTCATTAGAGATTTTGCAAAGATAGTTGAACCCTTGTTGGTGCTTAAACGAAAAAAGACTAGGTTCACATGGACAGCGGAGGCGAACACGGCGTTTGAAGAATTGAAACACACCTTAATTAACACCCTTGTTCTTAAATTTCCGGCAGGATATCAAAATTTGGAGATTGCAACAGACGCGCCAGACTACGCAGTTGGCGCAATTCTTTCCCAAAATAAGGTAGCCAAATTTGAGCCCAGGTTTGAGGGGACTTTCGTCATCGAGAAAATTAAATTTTCTACGGTTTACTTAAAAGCAGAAAATGGACAGCAAACAATTGCGAACACTGACCAGCTGAAACCATATTATAATCGTACGGATTTTCTAGTCTTAAAAGATTTATTGCAGGTTCCTGGTAGCGCGCCAAGAACGTTGATTTCGCCGTCGCCTAGCAATGATCCTCCAGCAAGAAAAAGAAAAGCCGATAACACTGAAGAAAGGACCGCGAAACGAACGCAACAGCAACAAGGTTCAGGCCCAGCGGGAATGTAAAATACAAACGGAGAAAAGTTCCTCTTCAACAGAAACCAGAGCCAATGGGAAAGCAGAAAAGTTTCTTGGACGATAAGCAAAGAAAAAGTCAAATTCCAGAACCGAAGCCAACTACCTCGAAAGAAACCATAGGAATATAGCACCGACGATCTACGAAAAGAAAACGACCCGACAACGCACGATCTATTCCTTTTCAGGAAGCCGGAAAAACCAAGAGGGTTTTGAAAGATTCCAAGGCAAGATCCGGAGACTACAAAGCCAAGAGGAAGCCAGCGTTCCAGAATCCTCAACCGATAACAAAAGCAAACCGATTCAACTCCGGAGGAAGAAAAAGAAAAGAGGGGCCGGAAGTGAATACTAGCCGACCGAGACGAATGAGAATCCAAAGTTTAAAATCTTCAACTTGGCAAAAATTTTGCGACAAGATAATGAAGGAATATAGAAACAAAAAAAGATAAGTGAAAAATTTCCTTGTTTTCTATTTTGTATTGAAAATTATCTCTTAAACAGAAAAGATTTTTCAATTCGCAAGTTGCCGAGAATTATTTTTGTAAATACCTTTATTTGAGAATTTTTAAGTTGCGAGAAACTAATTTGTGAATATGCTTAGTCGAAAGACTTCAAATATGTTAACTTAAAGAAAGATTGTCGTAAAACTTTGTAAATTTTGTATAGCGACTATAACGAATGACGTAAAATGAATTTAAAATATTGCGTGTTAAAATGTTCTATTGAATGTAGAAATGCTAATGTCAGCTTTTAAACTATTCTGAAAGTTAAACTTGTACAAATGTAATTTGTAATGTAATTTAATTTTTAATGTAAGCATGACTCTAAATACTTTGTATAAGAGACGAATAGAAACAAAGTATAGATTGAATGTGTTTAAAGTTGGGCTTTCCAGGCTTCACCTCAAAATTTTAAATTAAGTTCCTATTTTAGAACATTAGAACTAGCTTTGTGTTTAAGGAGTCTTCAGAGGTCTCGAATGTCTAGTTTCTAACAAATCGTAGCGGTTGAATAGTTGTAGTGTATCTTCGCGGAAACAGAACATAAAAAACCCGTTGCACTCAGAACAAATTCTGGAGAGCGCGGTGTATAAGTTTGGTATGAATGCAAGCTATTTGACGGCCGATATAATTTCAAGAAAGAGTTTTGGTAACAAATGGAAACCGTTATGAAAAGAACTAATACTTTTTCCTACGAGATTAATGGAAGGTCAAGACTAATGTCTGACTGAAAGGGAAGATGAAGCAGATGTACGTCGAATTGTAAAATTTTGTGAGATGTAAAATTGTTAGTTTAATGTAGCTTTAGCTATTGTGTAAAGTTGGCCCTAAACAGAAAACGTTTTAATGATGAATTCAAGAAAGCACACTTGCTATAAATTGAAACTTTGAATATAGAATTTACATTCTTAAACAAAGCCGCTTTGAAACCTTATTCTTCGAGTAGTTAAATTCTGGCAGCGGAAGGTGTAAGGATTATTCTAAGTTCACTAACAGTTACTTTAAATTTTGCCTCTTTATTGCTTTATTCAAATTTCAGCTTACAATTTCCTACCAGAAGGTAAACTCAGAAACGCAGTAAATGCAAGTCAGTAAGAGTATTATTCAAGTCGATGCTTCACCGACTTGTACAGAGAGAGAGTCTGATTTCCCGACTAGAGAGCGTTTGCCTTTTCGCTACGTTCTCTCTAAACTACTACGCTCGGCCATACCTTAGGCCCTTGCTTGGCTTCGCCGATTAAATTAATATTCAGCGGCTAACTACGTAGATTTCTGATAGCTTTTCAGATAGCTTTAGTTAAGCTTAATTTAGTTTAAATTCATTATTATTTAAGTTGAAGCCCAAGTGAAGGCTTTGTGTATACTCCAAGTAGTAGTGGATTGTAAATATTCTGAAAAATAAGTGGTACTTAACTCTTACGTGTTTATTCACACACTTAAGCGATTATCCGCTTGTTAAAATTCGTGGGGTTCGAAGTCAGAACTTTGGAATTAAATAAGTAAAACTCCACAGCCGTATTATTTGACTCGGGTTCGGTTTTTGAAGAGGGTTTGGATATTTGAAAGTAAACAGTGTCTGTATGTAAATGGGCAATTAAAATATCGACAAGCCGAAAATCCTCTCTAGAGTCTCGGGGATATGGGAACATGATGGGGGACCTTGGGTTCCGCTTCTCGGTTGTTCTTCCTTTGAAACTGAGAGAGCATTTCCCTTTCTCACGGCTGTAATTCGATTGTACCCTGTAGTCACACTGGGCAACGTTCTTGGCGAGAACACGGCTAAATTATAAATGATTATTCATCATACCCAATGAAAGCATTAAGTTTCAAGAACTCGGCTATTTGAGATAACAGTATCTCAAAAGACTAAGCAAGTTTTGGACGATACCCCACGGTAGATGACAATCAAATGAAACATCTCACTGAGCAAAATCTCCGTGACCTGCACATTTAGAAACTAGACAATCTAGACATCAACTTCAAACGACTGACAGCTGGTAATATCTCAACGCCACCTACATCCCAAAATCGTGAAAATACACCAAACGCTTAGTGCTCTAGAAATGGACCTGTGCCAAGTCACACCTTAGGACCGAAAACGAAAAAGCGGGAATAGCAGTGACTAGATTACGCCCCAATAATTGATTCCAAAAAACATCAACAATTTACTTCAAAATACCAGACATACTGAGCTAAGTCCACGAACTTTATTATTTATGAACTTTGGACTGAAAGATCTGAGCTCAGTACAGTCTTAACTATAACAAATATCCTCACGTAACAAGAATCAGATATTCCAATATATTAACAAAATCATATCACATATGTTTGTCTATCTACGTAAAAATGCAAATCCAGTGCAACGATCTCCAAAAATATCAACTCTGCTGCATATGCGTAATCCAATATTGTAATGAGTATACTCAACAGTTTGTGTTATATTATGTAACTGCCTAATTTGAATTTTAACTGGAATTACTCGTTTTGAATGCTGCATTATGTTATTTTCTTCTTATGTTTAAATGTAACAATTCCGGTGTATACCTTGTGTTTCTTAGGAGAAAAAGCATACAGCCAATTCCACTTTTTCATGCTCTAGTTGGTTAATGTACTGGAGCCATATTCGTTTCATATGTAATGAAGTCTCTGGTGTCTCATGCACTTTTACCTGCTAACCAGATCAGAACCTCCGATTCACAATTCGAGAGGTTACAGAGACCCTTAGCCTTTACAAATCGACTGTTCAACCACCTGGAGTGAAAGGATTACGAAAGCAGGCATGAAATACGGGTGTTCACGTCCGGACTGAGCTTAACAAGTTGGACAGTGTAACTTACTGCAATCAGCTGCTACACAGACAGAAAGGCGATTCCTCTCTCAGGAAACTTATTACGGACGATGAATCTTGGATTGTATGCTACAGCATGGTGCAAAAGCAAACCTGGAAAAGCGCACGGAAACAGGTTACACATAGCTGTGAAGCCAGGGCTGCATATGAAAAAGATTTTGCTGTTGGTCTGGTAGGATTTCTTTATTTCCAGTTATTTCCAGTTAAATATTAACTCTGCTACATGTTGTTGATAGCTAGAACTGAATTTGATAGTCATTTCAAACAACCTTAATCTTGTAAATCGCGGAGTGGTTGTGTTTTATCACGACAATACCAGACCTCCTGTTTGGTGAGAAAAAGTTGCCAGAGTTTTAGTGCATATCCTTTCTCACCATCCAACTACTATTTATTCTACTCCTTAAAATTACTTGAGTGGAAATAAACATGGACTAAGTAGACTTCGCTTTATCTCTTCTTTTCTCCTTGAGATATTTATAGATGTTTACTTGGTTGCATGAGCTGATATTTATCTCAATAAGGTGTGAGGTTCTGTCTGCTCATGTTTGCCACAGTTATCATTGTCGGGGTCAGGATATCCGCACCGGGTGGCAGAATTTAGAGCTGGCAAAATTTTTAGAATTTGAGGAGGAATCTGTTAAGGAGAAATTTGGAGTCACAGAGACTGTTTGGAGAGGCAAAAGGCTTAGCGCTGGCCCTAACAGTTATTAAGGAGATCTCTACAAGTTGCAGCCTGCAACAATAATTTAATTTATCAATGTTAAACACTACTAGCATGGAACTAAATAAATGCCGTATTAAAATTAGGATAATATTTTCATTTTCTCACGTAACAGCACCTGTCCGGATTCGTTGTATGTATACTTAGCTTTTCAAGAAAACTGACGTCGATTTAAAGTGATGGAATATTTTATCTAAGAATATAATAGGATGATGCTAACTCACCTCCAGTGAAGAGTTCTTGTTGATCTACCGTCTTTTCGTCGCTGCTTCTTTCCTTCACGTACAGATACCAGAAGAAGCCTCTCTCCGAATCATTTGGAACGTTCGAAAGAGAGTAGACGTATATCTTCCCTTCGATTTCCTCGTAAGCAAATCTACATATCGAATGAAATATTGCAGACATAACTATTCATTTTTTTTAAAAAAAAGAAAAATGAAGAAACATGGATGATAGATTTTTTTAATACTACTTTTGAAAATTTTAATTGTAATATTTGCTCTTTTGGACAGAAATTTGAAATTTTGATACTTACGTAGTATCCCGTCAACCGTGAAAATGCCGCTAAGCAGCGCGATTTAGTTCGGTTAGCCATTTTTGTGGATAAGTGTTTCTTAAACACACACTCATAACATCTGCGTTTTCTTTCAGTGCAACCTCAATTGATTCTCAAACCGCCACTTTTTGTTTTTTATGAACGTTTATTTTTACTGTTGCATTTTGAAAAAAAAAGAGAGAGAGAGAGAGAGCGATCAAAGTTTGTAAACTTTCGTTTACAAAACAACAAGCAATCGATTACATTCAGTTACGGAATTATGGAATCCTACCATCAAAAGAAGTGTGTATTAATGGACACGTTATTATAAGCTAAATATGGCCGGCAAAACAATAAGAGATATGGAACAATACCTATAGGCAGTTTGTACTCAAAACTTTCTAAAAAGAACTTCCGTTAAAATCAGTGAGTGTAACAAAATAATAGAAATCGAAAAAATCCTTTCTACAAAGCACAATAATGAGGGAAACAAAAGTTAATCTGGCCTATATTCTAAATTGCGATCGTTATATAATTCAGAGAAGATTTAAATGTTTTGGGCAGAAAGGATCTAAGTATCTAAGTATTTCAATAATCTTGAAATATGTGTGTGAATAAGCATTTGTTTTTTATTTTTACTGGTCCTGTATGTCTTGTTTTTATTAAAGCATATAAAGTATAGGAAATATTTTTATTTATTTTTAGATACTAAAACTGGATGTGAATTTTGTCGAAAGATAAAAACGTCGATATTTGCATAAAAAGTGTTTTGAACTGAAACTAGAAATAAGATACTTATATAGCAAACATCTTTAACACGAAATCGCTTAAAGCGAATATTCGGTTAAAATGAAAAAAATTTCGGTTCCAGCAGCGATGTATATGATCTTATAAGAAGCTTTACTGGTTAAAGGGAATTCATATCAACATGAATTACGAAAACTGTTTTTCAGTCCGTTGCAACATTAGATTTAATCAATAAACACGAAATTTTCCATATTTTTTCCTGTTGTTTCTCTGCTACGTCTGCGTTCAGAAACGTTGCGTCCCGTTTAATTGACAGCCTTTAAATATAGTCAAAATGCGTAACATTGTTTGATAATCGCCATCATTCGTGTCAACATTCGTGTCAACAATGAGCTCCAATAAACAATTCTATATTCAGATTTGTTTTCCCCCCTTTAAAAGTTAGCTAGTTCGACTAATGTTAAATCTTGAATAATTCTGTATTAATAAGATAAAATTACTTACCTGTACGCTTCTTCCAATGGTCACCCGGTGAGAGTTAGTATCTTCTCTTTTTCCTAGAACTCATTAGGATACAGCATTCTAATTAAGTAATTCCAGTTAAAATTCAAATGTATTGCATTTACAATAAAATACAGATTTACTGGATTGTAGTTTAGTTACATATGAATTTTCAATGTGCACAAGCATGACTTTATTCACCGAAAATTGTAGCTGCACTATTCGACAAACCCGTAGATGGCATTCTGGTAGATTTCATGACGGGACAACTAACGTTAAACTGCAAGCAGTACGAGAGTGATTCATGGCCACAGAGGAAGAAGACACGCATAGATCTGCAAATAAAACTAAAGATCCTAGAGGAAATTGGACGTGATGTGTTCAAGAAAAGTGCGATCGTCGAAACATATGGAATTGCCAAATGTACCATATCTACAATATTTAAAGTTCGTGAAAGATTCTTAATGCTGTTGCATCAGGTTCAGGAGACAATCTAAGCGATTTCGCATTGAGTAGAAAGATGTTGAACCTTTACTTCTAGAATGGTTTAATCATATCCATACTTCCTTACACCTTTATGTGAACCTATAATTCAATCAAAAGAAAAGGAGATTGCAAAAAATTTAAACATTCAAGATGTCAGTTTTTCCGCAGGTCGGCTATTCCATTTTCAAAGAGACACTCGATTTCATCATTAGTGATTTGTGATGAAGCAAACAAACTTGGTGAAGAAGGAGCAAACAATTGGTTATTTGAATTTGACGAAGTGAGAGAAAAGTATTCCTTGAGTGATATCTACAATATGTACGAAATTGGACTTTTTTCAGACTGGAGACAATCTTTTCTCAAGTGAGTCTAGGACTTTTTGCCTTCTCTATTTCTCCGTCGCTCTCTCGCCGACAGGTCAATATATCGGAGCTGATTCGCGGTGGGCCTTTTCACCGCTAAGTAGAAATGAAATATGCAATGAAGGTTGATTATAATATATATAATTGTTGGTTCTTATCAGGGCATGGCCCCTTTCCCACGTACTTTTATACAAGGAACTTAGCTACGTCAGACCAGTGTGTATGTGGAGAAACAGCCAGTCCCGAACATTATTTATTTAAATGCTCTCTCACAGCTGAACATCATTTAAAAGTCCCGAATTCAGAAAGTGAAATGACTCCTTTTATAAGATACGCTACCAAGAACAATAGAGAAAAAAAATCATAACTATAATAAACTTCTTGTCCACAACAGGCGCTGAGTTATGTAACACAGGATAGAAAAACATAACAAAGATATTACTTAAAACATTGTATGTAAGCAGACCTGGAACTGTCCTCCATAGCATGTAAGTGCGAAAGGCACCAACTGTGAAAATATCAATGAAAGGCACTGCCTGCGTGTGGTACCAATACAAAGCATTGCAAGCAACGCCTGGCAAGGTCTCCTGTGAGTCCAGTGGGGTGTAATTATCTGGATAATTAGTGTGCCTGGACAACACCCACATTGCCAATGGTTAAACAATGGGTGTCCACCATTCTTCACCATATCCATATCCATACCCATATTCATATATATAATTGTTTACAAATACGGGATATAAAGAAATTAACATAGAAAAGTATTTCAATATCAAATAAAACAAATTTATCATATTTCATAATTATGGCCTAAGCCTCTAATATAAGAGAAGTTATATTAAGGTTTCTATGCAGATACAATATTTACACTATTCGTCAAAATTTCTTCAAATTTTAATCAGCTAATTCAGATAAATCACTCACGCAAGCAGGAAATTCACTTTTCATGAAATCTTAATTGAAAACGGAATTACTTTGAAATCTTGTTAGCACATAACTGTCTTAAAATTAATAAATATGTAGCTAAATATAAGTTAACATTTATATCATGGTTAACGATATAAAACTATATACATACATTTGATATATCATTCAAAAGCTTTTAACACGAAGGATTTACAGAAAGGTAAATGTTAAAAAAATCCTCTGCTTCTTTAAATGGTAGAAATTTAAGATGTTTTACCATAATTTTGGTTGTAGAGTAAATTTTTGCATGTGATTGAAATATCTGCAAGAAATCGAGTTTTAATATAAAATTAAAAAATCAACTTTTTAAATTTTATGAAAACCATACTCCTGAAGTATTATATTAGAAATGGTTGATTTATTTTGAAATCTCAAAATAATTTCCTTTTACTATAAATGTTACATAATGTAAGTATAATTGTTATGTTCTATTATGTTTAATTTCAATATTATACATCGCTTTTATAATTATACTATATTTCATTTTAATTATAAATTATTAGTTTGAATTTAAGTAAATACCTCATATTGTTAATGAATTTGTTATTTTAATATATTTTAATAATTCTATAAACTGTGCTTAATAATAAAAGCCTTTTTCTTTTGAAATATAAGATAGCCAGAAATAAGCAAACAAAATAGATATAATATAGGCATGTAAAGGAAAAATGTCTTGATGGCGAATTGGCCCGACGACGCGCTGCTCATTGCGAAAAGGACAATCGTCGGCAGCTGATACGCCATGGGCTATTTCGTAATCAAGCAGAAATAAAAAAAAAAGTAAAAATGGTTGCTTATAATCAGTATCAAATACAACAAAATTATCATATTCCATATTTATGACCTAAACCTCTGAGGTATTCTGTTACATTATCATTTCTAAACTTATTTAGTAATGACAAAATTCTTTCCTCAATTAGTCTATACATTTTTAGTCTTAAGGGCGGAAGATTACCAACCACAAGCTAATAATAATATAGATCTCTTCCCCTTTGAACTTTTTGTATACCCTCAGTTTCTATATATGATGATCCATTCCTAATTCCGACTTTAATCTTCTGAGGGAAGCCTCTGCAAGGATTTTCTTGCGATCTCCGCCATTTAACGTCCTCTGATAAAGGTTTCACATTTCATGAGGAGAAAGTGGTCATGAAAGCGGTGAGCCTCTCCTGTTCAAGCGTCCAACGTAATTATCTTCAAACCAATACAGAAATAGCTGCAGTTACAAAGGCAAATTTTCAGCGAGAATGCCAATACTCAAGTTTAGAATAAGTAAAAATGTCACGAAAGTAACCATCCTTGCCTGTAATGTGAATTGGGAAATGTTATTGTAATCCGTAATAAAGCCCACTGCATACGAATATTTTTCATATTTTGCGCCAAACGAAAAATACACAAATGATTTTGGTATCTGGGGAAGCATTCCTTGATAGCGGTAACAACTGCTTGCTTGAAATGACAGAAAATTTCCGTTTAGTACTGGTTCTTTAATCATACTAAACATCTGGTTGTATGTACCTCGTTCTTTGTTGGGTAGTAGGGCACAAAATATGAGATGGACGCCATTACTTAATGAGCAAATAATGGTACCAACAGCATGCGAAGTGGGATCAAGCACATTTTGCAACCAACTTTACCTGCCGAAAATTAAAATTCTATTGGGTCCCAGTTCTCTGTCTGCCAATAAAAATTTCTCTGACATATGACGTTGAGGTTCATATAGTCAGTAGAATTTCTAGATGATAAGTTCTTCGAGATTTATGGATTTGTGGCATGAGTCTCATTACGCTTATGTGTTGCTACCTTCCTCAAAGTACACTAGTTGTATCATCTAGCTTGTACAACATCGGTCAGGCATTCATTAATTACCTGGAGGTTAAAGCCATAAAATCAGTAAAGATCAAAATGATAAAATAACTGGCCATTTAAAATTATAATTAACCTTACAGACTCTTATAGATAAAACGTTCTGTAGGAAACAGGAAAAAATAAAGGCCGAATTTCGATATTTTCCCATAGCAAACTCGTAACATTATTTGCATTAATTGAAAATTTAAATATTTCTAAATATGGACGAAATTTTTTGTGTGGTTATTAGATTAGGATTCTAAAGTTATAAAGTTTCATGAAAATATTAATGACGTACTTTTAACGTTCGAAAACTCATTAATTATTCTTGTCAAACTTCTTTCGGTGAATCAATTGTAACAAAAATTATACTTTAAAAAATGATACTATTTAGTAAATGATAAAAGAAGGCCATTAAAGAGGAAATCATCTTCGTATTATTTTGATACAGTAGGAAAATGTGATCACGTTTCTCCATGACTACTTTGATAACATTAACCGAATGACAACATTAAGCGATGAGAAAATTCTAATCCGATAAATCAATAGAATTTAACTTTAACATAAATATAGCTAATATTCGTAGGGCATCTCTTATCTCATCATATGTAAGCAATTCACCAATTTCATCTCCTCCCCCCCACTTCAGAATGTTTATCACATAATGTTCTTAGATTATTTCAGAAAAAGAGTGGCAGGTATCTTCTTTTGTCAATGATGCTTAACTTGAATTTTTTCAGTTAATTTGGTGCAAAAAATGACGGTCATCTAGAATTCTGCTTCGTAATGCGCTAATTCTGATTAATCCAGTCATCTTGAAAACGTCAAACATCAAACTTGAACACGGGCTCCTTCGTACACTGCGGGAAAAAACATATGGGACAGTTTATATCTCCCTTTCTACTGGGCCGATTGACGAAATTCAAATTTCGTTTTTCATGCCTCGAAAGCGCGACTTAAGATATGTATTAGATTTATACATAGCATTGTTCTAATATAGGTATTTTGGCTCAAAATCGGACGTTTTCTGAAATGACATGCCAATGTTTTTCCATATTTCGATTCTGCGACTCGAATTATGCCAAACTGCCAAGTTTTGTAAAAATCGCATGAGTAGTTTCTAAAAAATTAATTCTCAAAATTTTCGCTCTTCAATGTTAATTGAATTTGATATATATTTATTAATCTGTCTTTTTTTTATTAAACTTCTTTCATTCTCCCTTTCACATTTCGAAAGTTAGGTACATTTTAAATAAAATTAGCCCATTTTTTAAAATTTATTTTTAAAATTTGTATTTTTAAATAATTTTTGTAAATTTTTCGAAAAACATTTTGAATTATAATCTATAAAATTTTTATCATCATCTTAATGTAGATGTATTTCTAAGCATACCTGCAAAAAATTAGAGATTTTTATTCAAAATTTCCGAAGATATATGTGAATTTAAATACTGGCGCGTTTTGAAATTTGGCATATTTGTTGAAAGCGATAAAACATCAATTGCGGTTTAGGAACTTTGTAATAATTATTTGAAAGTAGGAACGATGCGACTTGTTTTCCGTCGTGCACAATGTAAAAAGGGAAAAGAAAATAGATTGCCATATATTATACTTAATTAAATAGAGTTGACAAGAGTTCGCCAACTGAATTAATCTTGGCGCAAACTGAAAAAAAACGAAAAAACATTCGAAATCTATTATGTCAGACATTATCATCAGTCTATTATGTCATTATCTTTCGAAAATAAAGTAACACGCACGGAATGGCATTTTGTATTCAATTTCAACATAAGGCACTACATAGAAATAATTAAAGTCTCATGGGAACAAGCGAATTCATCAGCTGTAAAAGCTTGCTGGCAGCAGCGATGGCCAGAAATTGTAAATAAGGAAAGCATGTCATACAAATTGCGAAAGCAATAGAGGAAGAAGGATTTTTAAAAATGGAAAAAAGAGAAATTAAAGAATTAATCGACAATGCCGATTGTGAAACGGCAAATGAAGTATTGGATGAACTTATCATGTCAAGGTACAGTCAAGGAGATAATAATGAAGAACATAGACAGTCTTTAACCTATAAGAGGTTAAAAGAGTTGTTGCACAGGACAGAGGAACTGATGATTTTTTAATGGTGATCGACTGAAATGAAGAAGGAAGAGGACGTTTTATTAGAGATACTGAAAAACTTCGAATTTCTTATTGCGAAATGTTTAATGAGTTGTGTCGGCATCGTCCCAAGCAAAAATCACCAGCTATTTTAAAAAATAGTTCTATCGTGTATTTACTTATCAAGTAAGTAGTAATGGAAGAAAAAAAAATCTGAAAGGTTTCAGATTTTAAATTACGCCCAAAGGGGCGTTTTCTTAACATTTTGTGTGTTACCTTTATGTATTCATGCTTTTCGCATTTAACCATGAAATTCAGTTCAAGAGCAATATCGCAAATAATTTTTAAATGGGCATATCTTAAGAATTTCTGAAGCACAGTCTCACGCGCTGGAGATAATTTTTTTTTTTCTGTACAACGTTACCACTGCTCGCTTTGAAATCTCTGAATTTGTCAATCAAATATTCGTTAAAGATTTAGAAAATATGAAATCGATAATAAAACAAATTCCAAATTTCAAATTTTGGCTTCCAGATGTCCATATTCGGGTGGAAACGTTCAATATTCAAAATTTGATGGTTCTAGGTACCCTTTTTTCATCACAATGCAAGAAACATTTATATATTTATACAGATTCTTCATTATTTAATTAAGTATAATACACGGCGATAATATTTGGTGGCAGCATTTTGAAAAATGAAACAACGCTTTTAGTGAAAAAATCCAAAACGGAATTAATAGTCCTTCTGGGCAAATTGCCCCTGTATACTAAAAATGTTACATTTTCTCTTTTAAGTACAATAATATTTAGGTTTGTATAAATTATACATACCTAAATCGTTTTCCATGGATAGTTAACTTTGCAGAACGCGATTTTGCCATGCGCGTCATATGTTAATGACGTAATCCCCGCGTTCAGCAAGGGTTTACTTCATTTCGACCTAATTTGGCGATTTATCTTTCATTTGGCAATTTTATTTTAGTTTAAAAAAATTAATTCTGTAGTATTTTAATAAAATTAATGAACTGTTGATCACAATAAGCGATGTATTTTCAATGTTTTCTTATACAAATAAGCGGAGCTTCTCCAATCTGATAACAATATCCGAATGATAACATTACAGCCACTCGCAGACCTTAACAGGACAAACTTTTTTATTCCCCCAAAACTCCAAACTACCAGAAATACACAGGAAAATCCGGCTTCTGCTGTTAAAACTCAGGATAACAACCTTTCTGAACTTATTAAAATGATAAATCCTAATGCTAAAAGTGCAGCTAGGGCAAATTATGATAATTTTAATGATTTTACTAATATTATGTCTGTAATGTGAGAATTTCAATCCATTTTCGCTAAAGGTGAACTAAACATCATTTTATCGACTATTAAGAAATTTATACCTGCGTTTAAGAAATGCGAAACAGCTATTGATAAATTTCATATATTTTTGCATATGTTAGCTGATTTTCGCGATATTTCTAACACTAAATAATGTCTGCTTGCGAAAGGAGCCCTTTAATCCTTAATTAACTTCATTTCGCTATTCTTATTCTTCTTTTGTATTAATGAGATACATTCCGCGGGAGAAGAAGAGGAAGATTGACCTTGCTTGTTTACCTTAGCTGCACATAAGTCACGTGATCTCCGAGGTCATCTGCTTTCTTTATTTACAAAATCTATACATAAGTCACGTGATCTGTGAGGTTATCGGAGTGTATCTCATTCTTGTATTAAGTAATGCATTCGTAGCAGCATCTTTGAGCAGCAAATGTACTCCCATCTAGCGTCATTCTTGCAAATTTTCCCATTCCCTGCAAAGCCTGTACGCTCTAGTTCTCTCCCTTTTCTCACAGCCAGACGCTAAGCTCCTGCCAAGAACCAATTCCTTTCCACGTTAGCATTCGCTGCGCTTCTGCTAGCACGTTTGATCCTGCGATCATTACTGACTTACTCCGTTATTTCAACCGTTATGGACTGCTCATCATATCCACACAAATTTTTCAATTCAAATGCTGTATACAATTTTTTAAAGAAATGCTGTTCCTCAATTACTTTTACTTCCATTCATCTGCAATTGCGTTGTGCTAACTGCAACTGTGTGTTATGCTATCTATGTTATAAACTTTTAACCTTCGAATGTTATACTAAAATAAGGCTTCGGCCCAGGATCGCATCTCGTGGCTTGCGGCCACCTAACAGTCTGATAACATTAACCGTGATCATTTTAAGCGGCGTATCTTATGAATTTCTTAACCAACCTCTCCAGGTAACTGGAAAATGACGACAGAAATCTCAAATTCTGGATCTTTTTTTTTAATGGAGGAGCACTAACCATTTTAGGCTTTGGCCACTATTAAGGCCAGAAGTGGCGGTCATTTTATTATGAAGGCCCTAACAGGCCGCCACTGTTACCTCCATCTCGTGCCCGTCTTTTAAATTTGGAGGAGGTCTGTAGATCATTGAAAATTGTTTTATAGTTGAAGACTTTAATTCTTAACATCCTAGTTGGACTGATTATTGTGTTGATGCCAGAGGATATCTGGCATTTGACCTTATTGCGGCTACGGACTTGGCTGTTTTGAATTCTCTCGATTCCCTTCCTGCCTTTCTATCTGGGAACACTACATGGCAACATTGCCAGGATGAATGGGACGGAAATCCCCAGGGTAGAAGAGCCCATGTTTTTTACAACAAAGTTTCTACCGACCGCCTAATTTTAACCCTTTTCATAACCCCTTTTGTCACAGGCCTTGGTCCTTTTCCGGAATACTTCTGGAAAAAGGGTTTTGTTCCTCTAACCTCTGTATGAGCGGCGAGGCTGGATCCCCAGACCATTACGTAACAACGTGCCCACTCACAGAGGTGTGGCACATGTGGTTGCCAGACACTGATGACACATTTAAGCGGTCCTTCATCAAGCACCTGGCCTCCCTTAAAAAATTAAGGAGTATAATAGGAAAACTAGAGGCATCAGGGCGGGATCTGCGTCATGATGATTAGTGCGCACCAGCTTATTATTGATTATTTATTGTATCCTGTCTATGCAGCATTTATACATCTGTATATTATGCAGTTCCTGTATATCTCCGTAACATCGGCATAATGCAAAGTAGAATGTCCGTGTCAGTATTTTGTATCTGTGTAGTATGTAGTAATGTATTTAGGCTCTACGTATCGGTGTGCTGTCTTGTATTGGTATGTAGTATCTGTGTCTTCATTAAAAATCTGAGTGATATGTTTAATATCTGTATAGTTTATGTAGTGCAGTTTAGTATTTGTGATTCGTATTTTATATCTGTGTAATAGTGTAATTAGTATCTGTATATCTGCGTAATGTCTTGCATTAGTAATTAGAATCTGCGTCTGACTTCGCATTTAATATCTGTGAAGCAACTAGTAGTGTATATAGTAGCTGTTTATCAGTATAATTTATTATCTGTGTATCTGTTTCAATATTTAGTACCAGTGTAGTATGGAATCGGGTATTAAGTATTTGTGAATTTGTGTAAAGACTTGCATTAGTGTATTCGTATTTTGTACATGTGTATTAATGTATTTAGTATCTGTATATTTGATTTAATATCTGTGTAGTATGTAACAGTGCATTTAGCATTTATGTCTCTGTATAATATGTGCATTAGTATTTAATATCTGTTTCAGCATTCATAATTATCTGAGAAATTTAATTTAATTAGTATGTATATTTTAGTTATTATCTGTGTAGCAATATGTAAAATATATAGTTTAAGGTCTCCTTCAGCATATGTAACATCGTAATAAACTCCCCTTGAGTTTCTTGAGGGGCGTCGAGGGTGTCGTACTAAACAGTTGCGGAATTCGGACAATACCCGATTAGTCTATGTAAGCCGCCCGGGTATCCGGACCCACTATCCCCTGCCACCTGCTCTAGGCCAGGGCTGGACAGATTTGGAGCTAGCCTCATCTGATCCAGACTGAGCAAATGGCTCTGACCATATTGGAGGCAAATACAAATGTGATCATAGATATGTTCTTCTTAAACATGTAATAGTTTGTTAAAAGCGGAAGATTCGAATATGACAAGAGACGGAGAATTAAGAACTCAGCAGAAGTTTTAAAAGAAAAATTTGGCAGTAACACAAAGAACGTTTGATGGTGAAGGGTAATATGATTTGTATATGTATATGTATTATGCACTTACGAAGGATTTGATAAGTCGTGCTACTTGGAAATTCCGGCTATGTGGAGTAGTAAAAATTAAATAGGTTGTGGTTATGACAGTTTGAAAAGTGTTGTTTTAGAATTAGAGATTTTAGAAAGAACAGGTATTTTCGACAATGAAAGAACGAAAACAGAAATTCCTTGTAGGAAGGAAGTTGGAGACCAGAAAACGCTTTTCCTGAGTAATTTGGTCTACTATGGTCGCCATCTGAAATTCCAGTGAACAAAATGAAAAACCCAAGGGACCTGAGCATCTTGAATTAATTGAAAAAAAGGAATAAACAATCAAATTATGCAACAAACGTTTGATTTGGGTGAAGGAAAAGAATTGGAACAGGCCCGGGAAAAACTGTGTCAGTTCAAGAGACATGACAGTGAATTTCCTAAGGAAGAATTTATGTGAGTAATTAGCGAGCTCAGAAATAAAATACCGTCGAGTGCCTGGTCCGGATGGACTTGAATTTAGTTTTGATCAAATCTTTATTTGGATTATTGCCTGAGTTTTTTTTATTTTTTAAAAACTCTTGTTTGAAGTTCCGGGTTTTCCGAAACCGTGGAAAATTGGTAGGATTATATTTATACCCAAGAAATATGACAATAATAGACCTATCTCTCTGTTGAAACTTTTGGAGAAAATCTGTGGTAAGTTGCTGGTAAACAGGCCTTTTTATTACTTAATCAAGGATGAGAGACTGAGAAGTATGATTGTTTGGATTTGTTCAATGGATTTGTTCTGATTCAATGAAATTGTGATCTTTGCTCGGAGCCCCTGCAGAAATTGAAATTCCTATAAATGTTTTGGAAGTTTACCTATACTATTTAAATCAAAGACAGATTCCGTATAACGGATTTATTAAGGGAAGAGTGACGTTGGAAATCTTCAAAAGCTGTCTACAGGACTCGTGTAGTGCTTCCTTGTTCTAGAACGTTATTATAGACTACTGTGAAAACGACTAAATAATAGGATACTCTGATAAGCTAATGTGAGAAGATTCCTTATAGAAATTAGAGAATTTTTTGATGAAATACTGAAAATGTTTGAAGAATAGAAGGGTGGAGAAAGAACTGAGGTTTTACACAGTCCAGTCACATTAATGTGACCACCACGTACTTTCCATGTCAGAGTTAAATAACCAATCACAGAAGGCAGGTGGCAGCACAGTGCAGTTGAGCGTATATAAAGGGTGTGTGAGGGCTTCGGAAAACATTTCAATCGTTGGCGTAATGGTCTGGGGAATGTTTTCCTGGCATTCTCTAGGTTCACTGATCATTGGCTTTCGGGCCAAGGGTGGAAGCATTTCCGAAACGGCTGAGTTTGTGAACTGTTCGCGTGCCGCCGTGGTAAAAGTGTACCGTGCATGGCAAAATGGGACTGTCCAAAATCAGCGACGTGGCAAATGTGGTGCACCACGGGCCATAGATGACAGAGGCGAACGACGGTTGCGGAGATGCGTTCGGGCAGATAGACGGGCTACCGTTGAGCAACTGACCACCAAAATGAACCAAGGGGCTACCAAAAGTGTCTCCCAAAGTACTATTCAGCGAACATTGCTGCGTCTGGGCCTCCGAAGCAGACGCCTGGTTCGTGCACCTATGCTGACTGCTGTTCATCGACGGCGAAGGCTAGAATTTGCACGCCAGTACAGCAGCTGGACGTCCACTGAGTGGCGACAGGTTGCGTTTTCGGATGAATCGCGTTTTATGCTCCATCGGACAGATGGACGTTGGCGTATAAGGCGTGAAACCTCTGAAAGGAACCACCCTGCAACCATTGCCGGAACGGTCCAAGCTGGAGGCGGGAGCATTATGGTCTGGGGAATGTTTTCCTGGCATTCTCTAGGTTCACTGATCATTGTGGAAGGCACAATGGATCAATACAAGTACGCATCTGTCCTTGCGGACCATGTTCACCCCTACATGCGCATTGTTTTTCCTCAGGATGATGGCATCTTCCAGCAGGACAATGCGAGGTGCCATACAGCTGCCAGTGTACGTGCGTGGTTCGAAGAGCACCAGGATGAGTTTACCGTCCTCCCCTGGCCAGCAAACTCACCTGACTTAAACCCAATCGAGCATCTGTGAGACCATCTCGATCGAGTTGTTCGCGCCATGGATCCTCAACCGCGTAATCTAGCGCAGCTGGCCACGGCATTAAAGTCGGCATGGCTCAACATCCCAGAGAACACCTTCAGGGACATATGTGACTCTCTTCCTGCACCTCTCGCAGCAGTCTGCTCTGCGAAAGGTGGTTATTCTGGCTTTTGACAGATGGTCACATTAATGTGACTGGACTGTGTATATCGAGAAGACTTACACGTTGTTCTTTCGCTGAGAAGATGGAAAGACTAGAACTTCTAAACTAAGATACAGGAGTGAAAGAATAAAATTTGTTGAGCGCCTGAAGTATTTGGAAGTCATTATCGATTCCGCGCTTAATTTTTCGGAGCATTTAAAGAGAATACAGATAAGAACAGATAATATTCTTATGAGTCTCAGGACTTTCTCTTCAAATTCCTTAATATGAAGACTTCGCACCTTCTCTACGGTAGTGCTCTGTGTTTTGGACGATATGCTATGCCTCTCAATCTTGTGTGAATATTTTTACGATAAATATTTATTTAGATCCTGACGGCAAGATTTTAAGTTCTGTAAAGAAATTTCAGTTACAAAATACATGTTTGAAAGGAATAGTCAGTATCTAATTCACCTAATAAAAAAATTCTTTTACCTATAGTACGCCCGAGGCTGCTTCTGTGGGATTTTCGACATATACACAAATGTCTCGGGGCATTGCCACTGCGCAGAATTTACTGTGTTTTACTACGGGACTGAAATGCATTATCGAAAATTCAAACTAAATTCTTTCAACTCGGCCTTTCAGGCTGAAAACTGTGCCCTTGAAAGAACCCTGTTTTGGATTAGATCAAATCCGAATTATCCTACTTCTAAAGATATTTCTTCGGACTATTTATAATTATTATAGTGT